>NW_026847660.1:26332862-26343032 GCF_025583915.1 Anolis sagrei ordinatus | reverse complement strand
TTTTTTTACAAATTCTGAATGTGCACACAAGGAAAAATAAAGGGAGGGAAGGAGTCCACATAATTCACTGCATGAACTTGGAGCAATTTGAGTCTATCCTAGGAAAGAGGCAATGTCATCCAGACTTGTCCTTATCTTTAGCTCACAAAGCTGACACTTATTGCACCAAACGAGTGAGCCATTATTGCTTATATAAAGATAGTGCCAGAGGTATGTTCTTCTATGTTCCTGGCAGTACTGCTTAGTGTAAAGCCTCACTGTATAGCATACTGTCTTCTTAAGAAGAATGGCCCTGTATACTTTTGCAAAGACTGACATTTTCTTTAATTGGTGGACAGACACAGCCTCTTTCCCGGTGTAATGCCAACTGCCAACCCGGTTATAGGAAGAAAAGGAAGGAAGGTCAACCCTTCTGCTGTTATGATTGCATTCCATGTCCCAAAGGATTCATATCTGATAAAGAAGGTAAGAGTTGGATTAGAGAAATATACCTCATTTATTGGCTGAATCCTTTTATGACCTTATCACATGGGGGAGCCCCTGCCGGTGCCGTTTCACCAGCAAGCGTGGTGAAATGGCAGGCATTAGAGGTGTCTCCATCACCCCATGCATTACTCCAGTGTGCCTGTGTTTCCCACATCCCATGGGGGAAGTGTTGCCTGAGTGGTGCAGTAGTGTGCTGGCTGCATTGGATCCAGCACAACACTGGCAGATTCCTTCCTGTGTTTAGAGGGAAGCATCACATGAGTCTTCTAGTCCAGTTGTGGGTAGGGCTTTCCCTGAAAGTCCAGCAATGTTGTGGGATTAAAGGTTTAATGAGGTATGTTTTGTCCCCATATATTTCATTATCCCAATTTATGTATGTGCTTATATGTCTTATAAGGCATTGGTTTAATCTCTGGTTTGTTAGTAAAACTGAAGTAGTGTGTCACAAAATGATGTCACTAACATGAAATGTTTAGAAAGCTCTGATTTTTAGTACTCTAGTATGTCTATAGCAACTGGAGGACAAAATGAGGGCACTATACCCCACAAATAATAGTTCTACCTTTAGTGTAAAAATGCTCTTTAGTTCCCAAATTTCTGGGTTTGTTCTTAAGCTGAATTTGGAACAGGCACGTTTTTAAAGTGTAGTTACACACACACACACACACACACACACACACATATTCAGTCTTTGGATAGCACCCCTTGGCTTGTGGTTTGTGCCCCTATTCAGAAGATTTCACCTTACTTTATGTCCCTGTGATAATTGGATTTCGAAAAAAAAAGAGGCTTATTGTGGAAACAAGGATTGGTGATAAAGTTTCAGTGGAGACACCTTTCCTCCATGATAACTCTTTCAGGTGTGAATTAGATTTAGATTTCTGTGCAGCTGTCCAAACGTATCTCCCTCTACGCCCCGTCTCGGAGTTTAAGATCTTCTGGGAGGCCCTGCTCTTGGCCCCACCTCTATCACAACTGAGATTGGTGGGGATGAGGAGCAGGGCCTTCTCGGTGGTGGTCCCTCACCTGTGGAATTCACTCCCCGGGGAAATTAGGTCATTGACATCCCTCTTCTCTTTTAGAAGGAAACTAAAAATATGGATATGGGACCAGGCTTTTTGGGTAATCTGGCAGATAGACAAAGGACAATGACGACTAGAATTGATAGGATTTGACAATGTGGAATGAATTTACGGAATCTGAGCTGACGAACGTTGAGCATTACATTGGTTTTATTGATTGTGATGTATAATTGATTGTTTTAATTGTTTATAATTGCTGTTTATATATGTTTTATCTTATTGTTGTGTTGGCATCGAATTGTGCCTTTTGTAAGCTGCCCTGAGTCCCCCCTTGGGGGTTGAGAAGGGCGGGGTAGAAATGTGCGAAATAAATAAATAAATAGATAAATAAATTCTCTCACTTCCTGTTGTCATACCCCACCCCACCCCGTTCTTAACTATGCATCATTTGTAAGTTAGAAGTTTGTAACTTGGGAACTATCTTTATATAAACAAAGCACATTTTTGTAATGACATTTTTATCTGTTTGTCTGTCTTTCAGATTCATCTGAATGTTTCAAATGCCCAGTTGATCAATATGCAAATCTGGATCAGAATTCATGTTTTCCCAAGACAATAACCTTCTTATCTTATGAAGAACCATTAGGTATTAGTTTAGCCAGTTGTGCTGTTCTATTTTCTTTCATTGTGGCTTTAATATTAAGATTATTCATGAAGCATCACAACACCGCAATAGTAAGAGCAAACAACCAAAGCCTGACCTACATTCTGCTCATCTCTCTGCTCCTCTGCTTCCTTTGTACCTTGATATTCATTGGCCAACCTAAGAAGATAACATGTTATCTACGTCAAAATGTATTTGGCATTATCTACAATATTACTGTTTCTACTGTATTTGCAAAAACCATCATAGTAATTTTAGCTTTTACGGCCACACAACCAGGCTCCAGGATCAAGAAATGGATGGGGAGAAAACTGACCAGCTCCATTTTTTTCTCTTCCTCCATAATCCCAACAGGCTTTTGTCTTTTATGTATGACAATCTATTCATCACTGCCGGAGACGGATATGCATTCATTGAGAGAAGAAATTGTGCTGCAATGTCGAGAGCCACCGTCTTTCATGTTTTGCTTTATGTTGGCCTACATGATTATTCTAGCCACTGGCAGCTTCAGTGTGGCTTTTTTTTCCCGTAACCTGCCAAACAGTTTTAATGAAAGCAAATATATTGCTTTTAGCATGTTGCTTTTTTGCAGTGTTTGGTTGATCTTCATCCCAAGCTACATGAGCATTAAAGGGAAAACCAGGGTAGTTGTGAAAATCCTTGCCATTTTAGCTTCCAGTGCTGGATTTTTAGGATTTCTCTTTTTCCCCAAATGCTATATTATCTTATTGAAGCCTGAACTGAATAAGAAGGAGCTCTTCTTTAAAAAACAGTTCTGAAAATAATTCTATAATCTCAGAAACTGTATGCAAAAAAATGGATAGTTTCTAGGACCATGTCATATTATTTTATAAGATCTGTACATATGAGGCAATATTAAGAAACATGAGGGGCACCAACACAAAGAACTTAAGAATTAAAATATTCACTTATGACTTGTTGAAGTTTAATAAATCTCGTAAGTCTCCCAAATTCAGTTTCATTTTCGGCACAAGGACCAAACTGTACCAGTGGTATGAAGTCAAAGAGGCCATTCTCTTTAAATTAAGGAGAGACACGTGGCCTGTTGTCATTGGGAAGGCAATTGATCAGGGGAAGAGACTAAGAATTCTGGGAAATGTAATTTAGGAAGGCAGAGAATTCAAGAGGTCCTGCCCTAAACTACATTTCTTAGAATTCTGCTCACATCAAAAAGCCCCAATAAAATTGGGAGGAGCTATTGTCCATCTGTAGCAGCAGCCAGCTATGCGGTTTAGAGTTCCAATACATTATTGAATGTGCAAAGAGAACTGATAGTAAATCTGTGCTGGATTTTTTCTTTTCTAAGCTGAAGTTCTATGGCATGTGTTGTATGTCATATAGAGACTATTCAAGGGGGATAACTGTTGTGGCTTATCTTTAAAATTCCCCCCAAATCAGTAGATGTGCGAATCTTTTTGAAACTTGGGGGGGGGGGGTGGTGACAGTGGTAACTGGTTATCTTGGTTATTTTGTGCCCTGGTTATCTTGTGTCATTGTAGACAAAATCCAGGAGATAGATCTTGTGTATTTTTTTAAAATCTTGTTTATTAAAATTTTTCAAAATACCCCCCAAATCAGTGGATGAATGAAACATTCTGAAACTATGGGGGAGGAGGGTGACAGTGGTAACTGTGTTCTACAATCATAGCTAGTTTCATCCAAATAGCTCTAACAATGAGGGGGAAAGGAGCCCCTGACGTTTCCCTATTGGCACAATTAGTTGGCGAAAAAGTAACAAAAATTGTTGTATCATTATAGTTTCTACAATATTTTAGAAACACTTTAGAAATGATTCCCCTCCCCAATTTAGTAATGAGTATTGAAACTTGTTTTCATTGATTGCACAGGTCTACTACCTTCTGAGAATTTGAAATTATCTAAGCTCATCCAGTGAGCTTCAGAGATAAATTGCCCAAAGCATCACCACTATCATCTTCATCCCAAACTTATTTTTTATTATTACACAGAAAAAGGTTGCTGTTTCTTGCAATCAGGTATCAAGAGGAACGCTCACAGCTCTTAGATGAGTATGTCAGTAGAGACTGAATATATTCTATGGAGGCATTTAATCTAATTCTATCTATAGTTCTATGTCCCTGTGTTGGAAAAAGAAACAGATAACGCTTCAAACAATTTTGACCTACAGGTCTCAGCATTCCTTCTTATTTGCTATGCTGGTTAGAGCACTTGGGACTTGAAGTACAACATCCCTTGAAGGGCTGCATGACCCTCATTTCTGGTTTATATGCTAACTTAATATTCACCAGAATTTTTTAATGTGAGGATTATGTGATCTCTAGGTTGATTTTTCTTGGTCCCAATCTCACAAGTAATGGATAAAAGTCTTTTTTTTTTTTTTTTAAAAAAAACCCCCACTTGAAATATGTCCTTAACTCATAGAGAGTAAATTGATAATTTGGTACATTATCTCCATGGTGTTCCAGATCCAGGGAATGAGCTCTAGTTCGTTTCCTGCCTGGGAACTCAAACAGCTACAGGGAGATATATCCAAATAACCTTCCAAAACCTTACCAATCTGGTTTGTGGAATATTTTCACTTGAAAATGTGAGAGCAAATTCTAAGAATGGGAATGGCATCACAGAGGAGTACAACTTCCCTGAAAAAGATTAATACAGCCTCCCTCAAATCCCTGTCTGATGCTTAATCCAGTGTCAAACTGCATTTACTGAAAAAAAATCATGTCAGTGAAGTTTATTCCTGAGGTCTTTTCCACACTGCCTTTATATCTCAGGATCTGATCCCAATTATTTGCTTGTCCAAGATTATCTGGAAGTGGAGACTCATATAATCCAATTTAAATCAGATAATCTGGGATATGATCATGGGATATAGGGCAATGTAGAAGGGGCCTGAGATTCATTTTGAGAGAAACCAACATGAACAATCAATTGTCATTTGACTCYATTGGTCTTCCCAGGAACAATTCTTCTTGCTAAGCTCTTATATTGCTTGCTTTGTATAGACGGCTTAATCTATATAAATGTGTCAGTGTGATAAATGTGATGTRTGGATTGAATGAAATTGTACAAAAAAGTGTATGRCTGGAGTCTGGCAAAAACTGGAGACACCATCCTAAGAAGAATGAATCCTGAAAAACTGCAAAAGGAARTGAAGAATTCATGAACTCCTGATCTATAATTAAAAGTTACTGCTGACATTGTTGAACTGTGATTGAAAAGATGTTTGCATAGTCAAAGACAATAATTCTTTAAGTCAAGGATGTCAAACAATGCCCTTACATTAAGGAAGRAAAACCAACATCTGTCCGGAACTGATGGAGTGAGCATGTTTTAGCTGGAAAAACAMCCTGWMAGCCAAATKGTGACACCTTTATGAACAACAACAGCAAGAAGTTTTCTCTATAAGAGACCTTTTTAYTTTCCAAAAGTGTGGCAGACAGGCAGGTGTGTCTACCTGCCTCTTTCTCCAAGGGATGGAGAAAGTGGTATATTGGCAGAATGGCAGATTTTCAGGTAACACGATCTGCCCTGTGTTCCAGTCTCTTCTCCAGGAGAAGGAAGAAGCGATGGTAATGTATGCATGAAGAATGACTATGTATGTGTGTGTGAATGCTTCCTTTGTTTGTGTAGCCATTAACCAATGTAGCCCTATTGCAAGTCTACCTTCTTTCTCTGAAAAGTGTTTGATAAATACACTCTGTAAAGTGTCTACTTGGTCTCATTGAAAATGGAATAAAAGACCCTTTTAAATGTTTAAAAAATATTTATGACATCAATAAACTCAGGCTACCAACACTACAAGTTATTCATGGTTTTCTCTATTCAATTTCTACTGCTGTGTCCTTGGCTAGGGGGAGGGAGGGGGGGCGGAGAGAAGATGATGTAGGCATAGCTATGTCATGCCTAGTCCCAGCAGTTTATGAAAGGACATCTCTCTGTTTCAGTTTCCATTCCTGTGGGTCTTGGAGGAAGAGAAGAAAAACTCCACCAAACCTTGGCCTAGTGGCCGAGGAAGGGCTCTCCCTCCACCTTATGTATGGCTATAGAGGAAGAGAATAGCAGGCAGTATATGCCAGTCTTAATCCCTTCCTTCAATATCATTCCCTTTGCTCACTATGTGTTACTTAAATTGTAGCCCTAGGACAAGCAACTATCAAAACAACAATTTGTAAGATATAATCAGAGCCTATAAAAATTCTCATAAATTCAGATGTGAAATTTTAGAACTTCCCTTTTGGTCCTCTTAAAATGCTCATGACTACATTAAACCTTGACTCTTTATTCATTTTGTGGAAAATGGCATTTTTGCTGCTTTGTAAAACCAAGGATCCTGGATTAAAGACATTTGGCATTGGCAACATATGGAAGTACTCTAAAAGGTTTGGAGCACAAGGGGCATATCTGGTCTTGTTCAGCTCATGGGGAGATGCCTTTTTTGCACCCCATTGTGACAGAGGGGACCTGCACTGGCGTCATCTGCCCAGATGGATCCAGTCCTTTTATACCAATGGTTTCGGCATTGGTCCAGAGGGATGGGCTCATCTATCAATGTTGATGAGTGCCTAGATTTAGAAGACCCATACATGTGTCAACTCTATGTACAACTGTAACTAAAAAAGATTATAGCTCTTCTACTTATGCATTTGTTCATGTGTTATTCCTTGCTTACCAGAATTTACCTTAACATGCAACAGACCATCTTTACTGCATACTTGTGGATTTGTCTGAATTTATGTATTTATTTATTTACGACATTTATATCTCGCCCTTCTCTCTCCAAAAGGGACTTAGGGCTGCTAACATAATTGGTATTATTTCATGCCCAAACAAGTAAAAGCAATTAAACAACAATTTAAAACAACATTAAAACAACATATGTAAACATTGTTACAGTACATGCATATATATGACTAAGTTTTTGTAGGGATCGTCTCCTGTGTGTGTGTGTGTTGAGGAAAAACACCTGGATAATTGAAGCAATCAAGCTTAAATCACTCCCCGAATGGAGTATAACATGAGGAGTTTTTCTAATGGTTTTTGGGAGTTACTGAACCACTTACTTCAAGACTAGTCTCTTTGGAAGGCTGAGCGAAGGAAGATAGATGCTTTTGAACTGTGGTGTTGGAGGAAAGTTCTGAGAGTGCCTTGGACTGCGAGAAGATCCAACCAGTCCATCCTCCAGGAAATAAAGCCGACTGCTCATTGGAGGGAAGGATACTAGAGACAAAGTTGAAGTACTTTGGCCACATCATGAGGAGACAGGAAAGCCTAGAGAAGACAATTATGCTGGGGAAAGTAGAAGGTAAAAGGAAGAGGGGCCGACCAAGGGCAAGATGGATGGATGGCATCCTTGAAGTGACTGGACTGACCTTGAAGGAGCTGGTGGTGGTGACGGCTGACAGGGAGCTCTGGCGTGGGCTGGTCCATGAGGTCATGAAGAGTCAGAGACGACTGAACAAATGAACAACAACAAAGTCTCTTTGCACCATTGGGGAAGAAGAAGATGCATGGATTTAATGCATAGGACTTTGTGTGAGTTTTATTTCTGCAAATGGACTGAGTTATTTTCAAAGCTGGATATTTTTGTGAAGCTGCTTATTTAACTCTTGTTACCTAAGAGTAAATTTTATTTTTCCCATTTACTTGGCTCATATTTAGTCTTTGTGGATGAGCAAAGGGTTGGGAAGTCTGGACAGGACTGCATGTTTTCTGGGTTAGCTTTTGTATGAAATAAAGAAATAAAGTGAAGTGAAGTATAAACCGCAACAAATATTTGGCGACTATTGTGCATAGATCCAAAGCCAGATAATCAAATAATCATATTCATCAATCCATTACACATTAACACATTTGAACTTCTCAGTCTAGAACCCTAACATGATAAGGGGAATGCAGTTGAAGAAAATGTTCTTTACAGATGTCTTTCCCACATTTGTTCAACTAGATATTACAAATGTAACAAGAAGCAACATTTGGATTACATTGCTGAGTGAGACCATAATCTCAATCTGGTTGATCCTATTGAAAATAAGGAGTTTTTGTGCCTTTAATTGCCACTTTGGGCCAGTGTTATTCAGCTGATAGGGAGGGAGTACTTTTGTTCAAGTGTGGAAAAAACATCCAGTCTTTAACAATGCCGTAGGGAATATGCCACTTCAAGCTGCATCTCTGACATTACCAAAATGACTGTAATTAGTTCTTCTACTTGCAATATTCCTCCTGAAATGCAGATGGTCACTAATTAAAAATTATAGCAAATGATTTTGAAAGATGATTTAAATATATCTCTACTGATTTCACTATCAGGGCTAGTAGGAATTATAAAGCGGCACTGGTTCTTATCGTGATATTTTCTCCATGTTCTTGAGCCTACCAGTAAATAAAGTACCAGTGAAATCAGGCATTATGTGCAAATTAGGGAATCTGTATTCTGGAAGCCCTTTCAGATTTAGGATGTTGATGCTGTTTTTTCTGCTGTCTGATGTGGTGGGCCAGGCTCAGACATTTAAATGTGAAATGTGGAATCCCCAGCCTTATCTTCCTAAGTATTATCAGGCAGGTGACTTCATCTATGGAGGCATGATTTTGCAGACAGTCTTCTTATTATATCCACAGAACTTCAGTGCACATCCTCCTGGTCCACTGCCAACAAAAAAGTTTGTATAAATATTTTTTCTTATATAATAGTTCTCTTTTCTATAATACCCTCTAGCCAATTATTTAGGAATGTTTAATAGGCTTTTTTAAGTATAGGAAGTTTCTGTGTTGTTTTTACATTTTCTCATTCTCCACAATGCAACTGTCAGGAAACTAGGCATAGGAAGGTCCTTTTGATTTCTCTAGTTTCTTGTTTTTATGATAATTGTATATCATCCTGTTTTTGAATCAGTTTGAAATGCCACAAAATGATCCCATCTTCATGTTAGATTAAGTTGGCTTTTAAGATGTTGCAAATAAAGTACAAGTCATACATTTAAAATGTTTGCATCAAACGGGCATCTATTTAAGAAAATTCTCACCCTTTGTTTGCAGTATAATAACTGAGAACTATCAGCATGTTCTGGCTATGGACTTTGCTGTAAAAGAGATCAACCAAAGTCCCAATTTGTTACCCAATGTTACAATGGGATTCAATATTTATGATGGTGGTTGGAATGCAAGGTGGACCAATTATGCCATAATGGAGTTCATTTTGTCATGGGATAAAATTGTTCCCAACTATAAATGTGGCATCCAGGACACTCTGCTAGCTGTGATTGAAAATCCGATATTTTATTTGTTAAATGAAGTACAAAATGTATTTGGTATCTTCAAGATCCCACAGGTAAAATACATTTCCCAGGGATGTTTTTGATGCATGCAACCGGTACTTTACTGTTGTGTTGTGCTGTGAGAGAGATATGCATATACACACACATGCACAGACATGTATAATTGGTAAGTAACCACAATAAAAACAACGTTATAAACTCTATGGACATCACCACATGTTGCAATTTAAGCATCCTAGGACACTAGCCAGCCAGTTGAGGGATGTGATGGGTATGCAGCCCATCACACAACGTCCTTCAACTTCTGGTGGAAACTCCTCCTGCAATCCATGTGGAAGACTCCTTGGAGGCTTCCTCGTCAACATGGGAAGGCTCTTGTGTTGTTCTGGCTTCAATGAAGCCTGCTCACTTCTGCCCTGTGTGTCTGTCATTTCACCACACTTGCTCAGTCTCAGATAGCAAAACTGGAGGCTCTCCAGAATACATTTCTTAAGAAACTACTGAGACTCCCACCGGGCACCCCGGCAGCCTTGGTCCGGGCAGAGGTTGGTCTCCCCTCCATTAGATCACGTGTTCATTTTACCCTATTTAATTATTGGAGAAATGTAAAAGACTCCTCAGTTAGGGTTCTTTCCGAGGGATGTTTTGAACAACTGTTGTGGTTCAGCAGCAACAGCATGATGGGACTGAGGGTGCAGATGAGCATGATGGGAATGGGAATACA
>NW_026847660.1:26310208-26321219 GCF_025583915.1 Anolis sagrei ordinatus | reverse complement strand
ACTCGGCGGCTCGCTGCGAAGCTTTTGCTCGGTTCTTCGCAGACAAAGTCGCTTTGATCCGCTCTGGACTGGACACCATATTAACGGCAGTATCTGAGGATGTAACACGAGCATCTGCTTGTCCGGTTTTGATGGATTCATTTCAATTGGTTCAATCCGAGGATGTGGACAAGGTGCTTGGAGGAATGAGAGCTACCACATGCATCCTAGACCCCTGCCCATCCTGGCTTCTAAAGGAGGCCAGAGGGGGATTGGCCGAGTGGGTGAAGGTGGTGGTTAATGCCTCCCTTCGGGGGGGCAAAATTCCAGCCAGCTTAAAGCAAGCTGTGATAAAACCGCTGTTGAAGAAACCATCACTGGACCCCACTCAATTCGTCAACTATCGGCCTGTTTCCAATCTCCCCTTTTTGGGCAAAGTCATGGAACGTGTGGTGGCCTCACAACTCCAGGCATTCTTGGTAGACACGGATTATCTGGATCCGGCACAGTCTGGCTTTAGGCCGGGGCATGGTACTGAGACAGCCTTGGTCGCCTTAGTGGATGATCTGCGTCGGGAGCTCGACAGGGGGAGTGTGTCCCTGTTGGTGCTTCTCGACCTCTCAGCGGCCTTCGATACCGTCGACCACGGTATCCTTCTGGGACGCCTCGCGGGGATGGGTTTGGGAGGTACTGTTCTGCAGTGGCTCCACTCATTCCTCGAGGGTCGGTCTCAGAAGGTGTTACTGGGAGACTCCTGTTCAACCCCACAACCTTTGTCTTGTGGGGTTCCTCAGGGTTCAATACTGTCTCCCATGTTGTTTAACATCTACATGAAGCCGCTGGGCGAGATCATCCGGAGTTTCGGAGTGAGATGTCACCTGTACGCAGATGATGTCCAGCTCTGTCACTCCTTTCACCTGCTACTAAGGAGGCTGTCGAGGTCCTGAACCGGTGCTTGGCCGCTGTGACGGTCTGGATGGGGGCGAACAAATTGAAATTGAATCCAGACAAGACAGAGGTACTCCTGGTTAGTCGTAAGGCCGAACAGGGTATAGGGTTACAGCCTGTGTTAGATGGGTCGCACTCCCCCTGAAGACGCAGGTTCGCAGTTTGGGTGTGATCCTGGACTCATCGCTGAGCCTGGAACCCCAGGTTTCGGCGGTGACCAGGGGAGCATTCGCACAGTTAAAACTTGTGCGCCAACTGCGACCGTACCTTGGGAAGTCTGACTTAGCCACGGTAGTCCACGCTCTGGTTACATCCCGCCTTGATTACTGCAACGCTCTCTACGTGGGGTTGCCTTTGAAGACAGCCCGGAAGCTCCAACTAGTCCAACGGGCAGCAGCCATGGTACTAACAGGAGCGGGGCGCTGGGAGCACACAACTCCTCTGCTGCACCAGCTCCACTGGCTGCCGATATGCTACCGGGCTCAATTCAAAGTGCTGGTTTTGGCCTTTAAAGCCCTAAACGGTTCTGGCCCAACTTATCTATCCGAACGTATCTCAGCCTATCAGCCCACCAGGACTCTAAGATCTTCTGGAGAGTCCCTGCTCTCTATCCCACCGGCTTCCCAAGTGCGGCTGGCGGGAACGAGAGACAGGGCCTTCTCTGTGGTGGCCCCTTCTGTGGTGGCCCCTCGGCTTTGGAACACCCTCCCTATAGAGATACGATCAGCCTCTTCGCTGATGGTGTTTCGGAAGAGATTAAAAACATGGTTGTGTAAACAAGCATTCGGTTAGTTTGTTATCACCGAATTTTATGGACTAAGGACTGGTTAATTATGGATGACGAATTCTGGACTGTGATTTTAGTGACGAGATACATGGTATTATTATTGGTGGCCCAATAATTTGTATTGTCTATGTGTTGTTGTTTTAAATTGTATATTGTTTTTAATTATTGTAAACCGCAATGAGTCGCCGACTTAGGCTGAGATATTAGCGGTATACAAGTGTATTAAATAAATAAATAAATATTAAATAAATAAATAAATACGATAGACTTCTGCAAAGGTGAGAGGAGCCCTCTTGTCCTTTGCTGAACATAGCATTTGTTGGATTTTCTTAGTGGGTCTGTAGATAGTTCGTAGGTTGTGTTTCCTCATCAGCTTCCCTCTGCGGTCAGTGGTTCCCTTGATGTATGGCAAGAACACTTTTCCTCTGGGTGGATCTTTGTCATTATTCTTGTCACTTGTTCTCAGTCTTGCAGCTTTTCTGATGTCTGTGATGGAGTATCCATTGGCCTGTAAAACCCAGTTTAGGTGGTTCAGTTCATCTTGGAGGAGGTGGGATTCGCACATTCTTTTTGCATGGTCTGCCTCTGAGGGTGCCTACCATAGATGCAGGCAAAACATTAGGAGAGAATGCTTCTGGAACATGGCCATACAGTCTGGAAAACACACTACAACCCATACATGTCATTGTTTTTCCAATGGGGTTGATTATTATGATTACTAGATTTTGGAAGATCTCATACCTCACTACTGCATTTTTCTTCGACCTCAGTAAACTACTTTAACTACTAGTTGTATGACCTGGGCTGATTTGAATTACCCACACCTGCTTTTTTCCTGTATGGCATATATTTTCTGGCACTTGCTGCCTATAACCACAGGATGGAGAGAAGAATATATTTGACTGCAGATCACAGATATTTGGGGTATATTGGGCTTTCATATTATATTATGATGCATTTACTTATTACTGCTTCTATGTGTCTTCAGCCAAACATCTACCAGGCTTCTGTTCATTGAAAATGAATGCCATATATTATATCAATGATGGCATATTAATGCGCTGTGTATGTTGTTCATTCGTTCAGTCGTCTCCGACTCTTCGTGACCTCATGGACCCGCCCACGCCAGAGCTCCCTGTCGGCCGTCACCACCCCCAGCTCCTTCAAGGTCAGTCCAGTCACTTCAAGGATGCCATCCATCCATCTTGCCCTTGGTCGGCCCCTCTTCCTTTTACCTTCCACTTTCCCCAGCATATGTATGAAATTACCATATTGGAAAGTACTATAAATGCCAAGGGTATTTTCTTCAACAGGCTTTTATACATCAATGTTCACTCTGCTACATGAATTGGACATGTAATTGTTTCAGACTCAGGTATTGCTTCTTCTATTGCTTCTTCTATCATTTGCCTGATTTTTTAATTCACAGTCAAAAATATTACTATTCTCAGAATCCCTAATTAATTAATTATTAACTTCATTTATATCCCGCCCTTCTCTACCCCGAAGGGGACTCAGAGCAGCATTACAAATTAGACAGCACTTTGATGCCAAAACATAAACATACAATATAATACACATTTACATTAAAACCAAATATTAAAACAACACAATTTAAAGCCAGTTATTAAAATCATACCAACCAGAATCTTAATCCAAAGCCGTTCCATTTGTCCATTCACTGTTCCTTATTCTCTTGTTGAAACTAAAAAAAACTTGCTCTCTGAAAGCTTGGTCACATAACCATGTTTTTACTTCCTACCTGAAGGTCAGGAGGGAGGGAGCTGTTCTAATTTCATTAGGGAGTGAGTTCCATAGTTCAGGGGCCACCACTGAGAAGGCCCGGTCTCTCATCTCCATTTGTCATGCTTGTGAAGGTGGTGGGACTAAGAGCAGGGCCTCCCAAGAAAATCTTAATCTCCAAGGTGCATCATAGAGGGAAATGTGTTCAGACAAGTAAACTGGGCTGGAACCATTTAGCTAGGGGATTATTAGCTAGGGGATTCTGAAAACTATTGTCTCAAAACTTGTAACTTTTCTAACTCCACACACAACAGACAATGTTGACATTGTGCTTCATGCACCAAAAATAAAGGCAAGCTTGGTCACACACACAACAATTAATCCAAGTTAGTACAATAGTGAGTAGTATATATGAAGTCAGTTGAAATTTTAATTCTGTATCTTTTTGCAGTATAGACCTAGCAGTTTATTTGATGGTTTAGTTTTTTAAAAATAAAACTGCAACTGCTATCTTATATTTGCTTTCTACTCATAACAATAAAATATACTTTATACTTTATTCATTCCAATATTCATTTATTCATTCACTCCAATCTAAATATCTCTCCTCTGTTCGTTCTTTTCTTCTGCTGCTTGCCTCATTAGTAGAGAGGCTATCTAACCTATACACGGCAAAAAAGCAATAAATTAAACATTTATAAAAAGGTTGCCTGTGCATGAATTTAATTGAAAGGGAATAATGCATGTGATAAGATTAGGCTACCTTATATGCCTTATTAAAATGAATATCAAACTTGGGGTTGCCTCATTCAATTTTTGATACTAATTAAGTAACCATAAGCATAAGAAAGGAAATTGAATTTTCTACTTAAGGAGCTTCCAATAAAGCCACGGATGTTACTGAGTTCAGATTCTCACAAACTAAGATAAGTGTCTATCAAATAACTTGCCAGGCATGCTATGTAACATTGACTTAAAACCAAGGAGATAAACGTCAAGCCAGGCACAGATGTAAATATGGAGACAGAGCATTTCCTCTGGTTCTCATATGCCTTGAGCTTAAATGCATTTACTTGGAAATGAGTCTTACTGAGCTCTCTAGAGTGTGTTTAAAATATTCTTTTTGTATTTATAGTTAACTCTGGTAGGAAGAAGGTCATAGGCCATGCTATGCATTACTCAATTCCAATCTAGACATTTTCACACCTGGCATTATAAATCTTAATTATTACATCCTGCCCACCTCATGTGGCCTGGACATGAAATAGAAGTTTTCCATTAGACAACATGCAGTTTTACCTTGGCAGGATGATTTGTAAATTATGTGGTGTTGGCTGGTAGTTGCCCGGTCAGTGCAATGTGAAAGTTGGTTCAAATGTTAAATAATAATAATAACAATAACAATAATAATGCCTTTACAATAATATACAATGAGACACACAAACACAAACAAAGGCAGAGGCTTCTCCTTTCATTTCCGGTTTCTGGAGACGGTGCTCATCTTTGGCTCTGGGGAGGTGCTTTTCTCCATTTTTCAAGCAGAGCAGCCTGTGTTGTCACCTCTTGGTTGTGTGGCCGGCGCATCTCTTGCCTTTTCCCACCAAAACAGTACCTAGTTATCTATTCACATTTGCATGTTTTTCATCTGCTAGGTTGACAGGAGCTGAAGCTGACAGATGGGAGCTCACCCCATTTCACGGATTTGAAATTCTAACTTTCAGGTCTGCAGTTCAGCCAACCTTCAGGTCAACAGTTCAGCAGAACAAGGGTTTAACATATTGTGCCACTGTGGCCCCCTAAAGCAGTGGTTCCCAATCCATTGGCATGGTCCACTGGTGGGCCGCAAGAACTAAAATAAGGCCCATGGCCAGGGGTGCATGCCACCATTGGAGGAGAGCAAGAGAGAGAAGGAGAGGCAGAGGAGAAAGGAAGGAGGCCAGTGCCATTGCCCTCACTCTCTCGTAGCTTTCCCAGCACCATTGGAGAAGAGCAAGAGAGAGAAGGAGAGGGAAAGAAGGAAGAAGGCCAGCACTTTTGCTCTCACCCACTCATGACTTCCCTGGCATTCCTGCACTTTTGCTCTCACCCACTCATGACTTCCCTGGCATTCCTGAAGAGAGAGAGGAGAGGAAAAGAAGGAAGGAGGCCAGCGCCATTGTCATGGCTTCCCTGGCACCATTGGAGGAGAGTAAGAGATAGGAGAGTCCCCCGTTGTTGTTGTTGTTGTTGTTGTTGTTGTTGTTGTTTGTGTTATTGTTAGTGTTATTAGCTCCCATTGCCACATATCAGTTGTAATGGGAAAGCAGCCCTTTGAAAGACCCCCAAAGTTGTTGTTGTTGTTAAAGCCATTAGGGACAGTTGGTTGGGTCTCACTGTCTGCTTTTTGTATTTTTTTCAATCTCAGCCCCCTTCCCTTCTTTTTTTTTACATGACAGTTAACAAAATCCACAGATAATAATGCAGCCCAACAAAAAAAATCTTGGAGTGTTGATTCAGCAAATTGTATTGGATAGACCACATCAGCTCTACATTGTTAAATATGTTTGGGGTTGTTTGTGGGTGAGCAGATGACAATTACTGGATGGCATATGTTCTGTATCAGAAACTAGAGCTGATGTGGTCTATCCATGCAATTTTCTGAATCAGCACCCCAAATAACCGAACCAAATCTAAATTTAACCAAAAACTGATTTGTAACCCTTTTGGTACTATGTTGGAGAGTGGTCCCTGGTCAAAGTGGTCCCTGGTCAAAAAAAGGTTGGGAACCACTGCCCTAAAGGAAAAGAAGCAAAACTGGGGCGCATCCAATAGATTCTGTAGTAAAAATAAGAACTCAAGACATTCCAAAGATGGCTGTTTATTGGTAGAAGAGGTGATATGATTCAGGCAATGTGCACTCTTAAAGTATCCTCAAGAGACTGCTTACAATCAAATTTGAGAAATTTCTGAAACGGAAATTCTCCATTTGTGAGACAATTGAGACTCGAGGCCTTTCTACACATCTTTTGGATGCTTCATGATAATGTGCCCCCTACACCAGATGGGACCTCATTTGTTCAACATTTCCTTCTTAAAACAAAGGAGCATTATGCTGTGTGAAAAGTAGCCATGATAGATTTGATGAAGTCAATTTGGCTTGGTCATTCTTGGTGGCATTAACAGTAATTCAAGGTGCAGGTCATCACCTATAAAGCCCTAAACGGTTTGGGACCCACCTACCTTTGTGACCGCCTCTCCTACCACAAACCTGCATGATCTCTTCGATCTTCTGGAGAGGCCCTCCTTTCGCCCCTTCCTCTATCACAGGCTCAACTTGTGGGCACAAGGGAGATCAGGCAAGCCCCAACCCAAGTAGCCTTCAAGAAAGAGCTAAACACTTGGCTCTTCTGATGTGCCTTCGGAGAGTGACCACTCACCCAATTGTCTGTTCCCACCTACAATTGCCCTTATGATAAAGCACACACACACCCCTTGTCCTTTATAAATGCTAAACCCCACTGCTCCTCCTTTTTAGGCTCCTCTCTCACAATTACACTTCTTATTCCTATCTCACCCAGGGTTTTAACCTTTTAACATTTTATCTTATACATCTGGCCCGCTCTTTGTTGTCTGATTTTACTATGCTATTTCATATTGTTTATTTTATTTGTTATTTTATTTATTTTGTTATGGCGTATTTTTGCTGTTTTGTGATTATATATTGTATTATTTTGGGGCTTGGCCTCATGTTAGCCGCCCCGAGACCCCTTTGGGGAGATGGTGGTGGGCTTTAAATAAAGATTATTATTATTATTATTTATTACTTCCAAGCTAAAATAATGTAGCAGCAGGACATTGTCCTGGTGGATCCTGACTTGCTGAAGAATCCTCTGCATTGTACATGAAAACAAGTGTGAAAGTGTGTAATCCAGGTAGAGAGGTGGCACACTAGTCCCTGCCCTTCCTTGGGTATCTTATATCTCCTCACATGAGAATTTATCTCTATTTGAATCTGAATGATGGCAAATTGGGATTCTGGAGTGTGTAGAGAGTCATAGAAAAAAAGCTTTCCTCTGCAGAATGCCATTTAAAAGAAAATAAATGCTGTCCCTTCATAGGCATAAAAAGCAGCCTATTCTACACAATAAAGCACTAGTCAAAGGCAGCTATCACTAACTCTAATTACACGTATTAAAAAAGTTCTTTGCAATTATTGTAGGAAGATCAGCAAAATTAAAAATATTGCTTTCTTACAGCTATTATTACTTTTGCTCAAATGCAGCCAGGGTTTTAAATTTATGTCTGAGCTGCCAGCCATTTCATCAATCTATTTTTGTGACTTGTTCAGAACAACTGGTTTTATTTCACACTCTCAGTAACTGTTCCAACAGGTCTATTAACGGTTTGGCACTCTCCATTTGTAAAGCTTTAATTAAGTGAAACAAGCTAAAAATCACTAATATGTGCCTTTAGCAAAGTAGTGATGTAATTATCTCATTTAACAGATAACTACTTGTATTACATTTTTCAAAGCACAAAGAGAAAACTAGCTCTAAATGACACTTTTCAAACTCATTAAACTCACTAGAGAAATATCACATCAGGGATTTTCACACAAATACCATAATAAACTTAAAGAAGTAGTATAAACAAGATGGGAATTCAGGGCGATGGGATATTCTGGTACAAGGCAATAAAAAGGTGGCTTGCTTATATGTATACAAATGTCTTTTCCATTTTCTCTCCAAGGGATTTAAAAACCAGCAATTATTTGCATAGCTGTAATCACATTTTAGCTGAGACTATATAATCATTATGGTAACTTAAAGTAAGTAGAGCTTTTTCACCTGTACTGTCCTGGATGATAGATTTTGATTGTCCTAAAATATAGACTTTCCATGTTCATAAACTTCTTTAACTGTCATACTTGTTGACACTATGTTATCTTATGTTAACCCACATGACACCTAAAAGTTAAAAAAAAGATGCATGCGATGCCTAGCCTCCAATGGCCCCATTTCAACCCCCTTCATATTTGAACTCCCCATAGTGCACGGGAAGATCTGAGGGCTTCCAACATTCACTTGAACTCAAGAGGTTTCGTATATAACCTGAATACATGGGGGAAATGAGTAAGTTAGCCTAATCCATTTCAATTGTTAAGGACAGCCTCTGCCACAAATGGAGTAGGACTCTTGTCTTCTCCTCATATTTACCTCTCACATTTTCAAACCAAACACACACATAAAATTACCATGTGCAAGACAGAAATTTGTTGTCATGTGCCTCCAAGTCATTTCCAGTTTATGGTGAACCTATCATAGGGTTTTCTGGGAACTGAGAATGTATGACTTGTACAAGGTCACCCAGTGTGTTCCATGTCTGAGGAAGACATCAAGCCTTACTTTCCAGAGTCATAGTCCAACATTCAAACCATTATGCCAGTGATTCACAACCTTTTTTTTTTATGAGGACCACTTTGACCAGGAACCACTTGACCTGGGACCACTCTCTAACATTATTACAAAAAGTGTTATGAATCAGTTTTCGGTCAACTTTAGATTTGGTTTGGTTATTTGAGGTGCTGATTCAGAAAATCGCATTGGATATTTATTATTTATTTATTTTGAGCATTTATACCCCGTCCTTCTCAGCCCTGAAGGGGAACTCAAGATAACTTACAACAGGCAACCATTAGATGCTAAACAATACACAGTTACAATTAAAACAGCAATTAAAAAGAATTATAAACATTCAATTTTAAACAGTCCACCAGTTCAGAATCATAGACCTCATCAGGTCTAGTTTCTGATACAGAACATATGTCATCCAGTAGTCACCATCTGCTTGCCCACAGAAAACCATATTTAATCATCTAGAGTAGTAATCTTTCATGGGTGGTCAGCCTCTCCCCTCCTGACATCCTCATTGCCTCGGCTCTATAAGAGAGTTTTACGAGACCAGTCGCTCTTATTGGTGCATGGTTTGTAGGAAACGGTGTAGTAATGGTGAGGCCGTGGACCATATTTTCATTCTTGTGGACAACCAGTGGTCCATGGACTATAGATTGAGGACCACTGCATTACACGATGCTGGCTCTCAACAGGGAAATGGGGTAATACAATTATTAACAGCTGTTGAGATTCCCTTCCTTTAGAATATGTATTTTTATTATTTATTTGGTTGGTTGACTCTGCCTTTCTATTTACATTGTGGTTATATTGTGTTTTTCCCCCCAAGTATATATTTTTAGATCTGGCCATCTCATATATTTAGCTTGACAAATATACAAAGGCTTTATTAAAGTTAACAAACTTTGCGTGCTTATAGTCAGTAATTGCTACATTGCAGGTTTCTTGTTTACTTTTCCACACTCCTTCTCTTCTTGCGTCATTTGAATCTGCCAACATTTTGTCTTCCTCTACCTCTTTCTGCCATTAGACTGTGTCTTTGATTTTGAACATTTATTTGTAAATAAACCTACTTTTGTATGTTTTACAAAGAAGAATAAGCATAATTTCTTATTCCTTGATATTACAGTTAGGTGGATGGGTATGGAAATGGTTCTTGTTCACTTTTGCTTTGCCAACTGGATTATGTTATTTGGGAAATTCACTTTCTCTCCCATTTCCCTACAAGTTTGGCTTTTTAAGATACATTTGGGAAGATGATAGCACATTTAAGGGGCTGAGAGATTATGTTTCACATTTTGCAACATTTCCTAAGATTGTTTAGTCAATGCTGTACTGAATTTAGGATATCATCACTGGTAATATTTGGGACAGTGGCATGGGAACATAGATCTTTGTGTCCTATCAGCAAAGTACATTTGCCATGAAAGGCAATAGCTCATGACTGTAGTAAAACTGCCCCTAGCCTGTACAATTTCTGAAAATTGCCAGCCACTAAGAAAGCTAAACAGGGAAATCCACCATCCTGCATGTACTCAATGATTCAACTATAACAAATCCACTCAATCTACTTTCTCTGTTGCGCATCAGAAGCAAAATAGGGCTGTACCAGAGGTAGGAATAAATTGCTGTTTTGGACTAGAATGCTACAACTAGCCTGGCCAGGTAATCTGGGCGTTATTGTTAAAAGGCTCGCTTTCCCAAAATCTTTTCTGTGTTCATACTAAGGTTGGGGTTGTAATAGCTTGTGGTCTGTGTTTGTGTGTTTGGACATGGGTGTTAGTGGCACAAGTTTTTAATATAAATAATAAGTTAGCTATCTACAGCTGGGAAACTGTGTTCCATTTTCCCACTTGCAAAATGGGAATCGGTTTTCTTGAACGAATGGAAAGGTCTGGTTTCTAAAGGGTTTTTTATTATTGTTGTTGTGTGCCTCAGGTCTTGTATTTGAGACATTCATCTTCCAAAGAAACCGTACACAACAGCTGCATCCCCACCCTCCTCTCAGCTCTAACTAATGACTCAGTACTCAGAAATAGGAACGGCTGCATCTTCTTCATTGTGTCATTTTTAACACTGATATTATATGTTATGGTGTTCAACTATCAAAACTCTTTGGGCTAAAATCCCTAAAAAGAGTGATGCATCAATAAATCAGTCAGTC
>NW_026847660.1:26145159-26285390 GCF_025583915.1 Anolis sagrei ordinatus | reverse complement strand
CTCCAAGCACCTTGTCCACATCCTCAGGTTTCACCAATTGAAACGAATCCAACAAAATCGGACAGACAGGTGCTCGTTACATCCTCAGAGACCGCCGTTAACATGGTATCCAGGCCCGAACGGATCAAAGCGACTTTTTCCGCGAAGAACCGCGCAAATGCTTCACAGCGGGCCGTCGAGTTGTCAGGGCTCCCATCCGGAGTGGTGGGGTTTAATAGGCCTCTGACAACTCGAAACAGCTCAGCCGGACGGTTCTTTGCGGACGCAATATTGGCCGCAAAGAAAGATTTCTTTGCCACCTTTATTGCCACGGCATATGCCCTTAGCAGGGCAACAAATCCTGCCAGATCCTCGTTGAACCAAGGAGCTGGTTTAGCTCGGCTACTTGAGAGGGGACGTTCTGGAGCGATCGTGTCTATTGCCCTGGCCATCTCCCCGTTCCAGAGGGACACCAGGGCATCAACAGGATCACCAACCGAGGCGGCGGGAAAATCCCCAAGAGCCATCAGGAATCCATTCGGATCCATAAGCCTCCTGGGGCGGACCAACTTAATGGGTCCCCCACCTCTGCAGAGGTTAGGAGGTGCAGTAAGTCTAAAGCTGACCAGATGGTGGTCGGTCCATGGCAACGGAGAGATGGACAACTCCTCAACCCCGCCACCTTGCTCCCATCCTTGGCAGAAAACCAAATCCAATGTGTGTCCAGCACTGTGAGTGGGGCCAGTTACTCGTTGGGACAGCCCCATGGTTGCCATGGAAGACATGAAGTCCTGAGCCGCTCCAACTAGGGTAGTCTCGGCGTGTACATTGAAGTCCCCCAGCACAAGGAGCCGTTGGGACTCCAATGCCAGGCTCGAGACCACCCCTGCTAGCTCAGGTAGGGAGACTGTAGTGCAGCGAGGTGGGCGGTACACTAACAGAATCCCTATTCTGTCCCGGTCACCCACCTTCAGGTGGACACATTCAAAATTAGTTGACTGCGGGATGGGGCCTCTGGTCAGAGGGATTGAATTTTTATAGACTACCGCAACTCCGCCTCCCCGCCCTCCAGGTCTCGATTGGTGCTGTACGGAGAAGCCTGGAGGACAAAGCTGGGTTAAATTTACTCCTCCAACTTCGTCCAGCCAGGTCTCCGTAATGCACGCCAGATCTGCCCGTTCCTCCAGAATTATATCCTGGATGAAAGATGTTTTACCGTTGACAGATCTGGCGTTCAGCAGCACCATCTTCAACCCGGAGGGACCGCCATCCTGGGTACACCCACTTGCCCTGTCAGGAGACCGGTTACAAGTTATTAAATTTTTTGGGTTTCTTTTTCTCTCCCTAGGCCAAATTTGGGTTGTTAATTTTCTACTACTTTTGAGCCGAATTGATGGTCTCCCTTTCCCGCATCTCCCCCTCCCCGTTGTGGTTTCTATGGGGACCCCTCGGCCAGTGGAATGCCCCCCTTCATCCATATTGCACTTCAAGATTGTGACCTCATCCCATAGTTCCTTCCAGGTTGTTTCCTCTATTAATTTCACCTTCCAGTCTTTTCCTGACCCTGCACTGCTGTTTCTAGGATTTTCCCACCCACTCCACCCTCTCTCCCCTTCCCAGTTTGCTAGCAATATTGTTAGCAGGTACCACAGAATGAGGGCAGAAGGTAACTGAGATATTTATAGCAGAAGGTAACTGAGATATTTACGGGAATATACTGTAATTTACTGGAAACCCTGTCCTATTTTGGGGGCGGATTAATGCAGGCTGGCATCACTTTCAGCTGAAATTAAATAAATACCTTGGTGGCTTCTGCTTCACTTTGGTGAGATTTATTCTTGAATATTGGCTTCTTTTTTCTCATCGGGCTAAACACACAGCGGCTTGGATCTCACTATCTACAGCCATTCTAAATTGCTCAACAACAGGAAGGGGAGGAGAGGAGGATGGAGGAGGAAGAGGGTGAGGAGGATGACTACAAAGAGAAAGGAGGAGGAGGAGGGAGGAGGATGAGGAAGAGTTTGCTGGAACTGCACCAGTTCCTGATCCCTTTGTTTGGCTTTCTCGGCCATAGTTTTAGAGCTGTTACTGTTGTTGTTAGTTTTTTTTTTAGGGTGGAGCTTAGGAAAACCCTTCCTGTTTTGTATCCGCCATTTTATTTGCCTTTTTGCCTGAGGAAAAGGGAGCCCTTTTGTGTCAGTGCATTGGCCACACCCCCTTTTGCATGAGGAAAAGGGAGCCTTTGTGACAGTTGGTTGACCACGCCCCTTTTCTGAGGTAAAGGAGCCATTTTATAGCACAGACCACCCGGGAATCCTTGAGGCAGGACGTGTCTTCAGTCAGTCCCGAAAATTCAGGCTTGGAAAAGCCATTTCAAATCAATTTAACATAGCCAGTTTTGCTTACCATCAGTAACTACAGCCAGTAGCTTTAACTTAACCAGTTGTGCTTCAGCATCAACCAGCTACTATACGACAAATACTTCAATCTATTAGTTGAACAACTGGTTATCGTCTTGGGTTTTGGGTGCATCAGAGGCCCCATACGCCAGAGACCGAGAGCAAGGAGAACTGACATTTCTACTCCTCAGGAAAATCCATGTCTGGCAGATTCAGAATCATCAAGTTATCTTTCAAGTTTTCAATATTAACTTGGTTGTGGGGAAATCAAGGGCGTGCCTGGGTGGAGTGAGGCCCAAATCCTGTTAAGAAATTGTTACCTATTCCTCAAAGCAACAGCATGGACGTTAATTCTGTGGGGCTCCTTGTTCCAAAAGAAGGAGGGAGAGCGTCTAAGGATAAAGGCCGAGATATAAGGGCTGAGGCAGAGGCTGCCAAAGATAGTAAACCTTATTTACTTGTGTCTAATGTACTGTACAATCTAATGTGTACCTCCATTAAAAAAAAAACCCTGAAACTGACCCCGACCGCGGCAGAGACTCCCGCCTTCAAGCTGGTGTGAACTGCAGCAGGGAGTTCCGCAATTCCTTGAAGCAAAAATTGGAAGACTGATGAAATGTGCCCCAGTCAACAGCTCAAACTAGAACTGCTTTCAGCTTCTTTTTACTTTCCCCCAAACCCTGACTTTGTAACTAATCCCTAATAAAGGTACTTGAGTTTTGCAACTTTAAAACGTTTCCGCTTGATACTTTGTGTCCTTTCCTTGCCTGAACCTTTTCTTTACATGAAATAAACCCTTTCCAGGCTCCGGAGAGCCGTGAGCCTGACGGGGATGCCTTTCCGGCGTCCCCGGGACGCAGGAACCGCGTCTGCCAAAACCGCGGATACCGAAACCGCCATTTTGGGTCCCCGTATCCATGAGAATTTCAAAATGGCGGATCGGCTCCGTTTTAATTTTGTATTTTTCTATGATTAATTCTAAGCATGACTACTATCTCCCTTTTCTCATTCTGGACCGCTCCGCCCGAGAAATAATCACTTTGTTTTAAAGAATATATTTTGACAGAAAACAGCTGATTGTCAATCTCTGCCGGCTCCGTGTGGCCAGCCAGCTTCTCCCCGCTGCTGCTCGATTCCTGCCCGGCCCCGCAGCCGGGGACTTGCTGCGGTTGCACCCAGGCGACCTCGGAGGAAAGGCCAGGCAGAAGGCCCGGTCCTTGGGAGGGAGTTATAGTTCCCCAAGGACCAACCCATGAATTTTGCCATCAATCGACTCAGCGCCCATCTGCTACAATAAACCAAGGAAAAATGACTTTCTGCCACTTGCTTTTGACTGCAAGTCACCTCCGTTTCCCCGGACCTTCCCCTGAACTATGGGACTTCAAGTTTTCAAATAAAAAATCAATTCTTTCATTAAATGTTTGAAATGTGGGATGGGAATGGGGTTTTTCTATATGAATTATGTACTGATGGTAAATGCATGAAATATCCTTTGTTTTCCCGCCTTTCCCGTTGCCTTTTTGCTCTAAAAAATGTGACCAAGGACTGTTGAAATGCCTGAGGGGGATCCCAGCCTCCCCCAAAACATGTTTGATTATTTCCCATCTTCGTGAACAATAGCAAGTTGGGATTTCCTTTCTTGCCCTCTGAGTTCGTCTAGCAAGGAAGGAAGCCCCTCTTGGACATTTTGATTGATTCACAAGGTCCCCTGCCCCGATCCTGTTGTCTTCTTCACCACGACCCATCAAGGACACTCCTTATCAGGGGCCAAAGCAGGAAAACTCTTCTTAAACAAATCAACCCCTGCCAGCCAAGACAAAGCCCCGAAACTCCAGCTGGCTGGCAAGGGATAATCCCATCATTTCTCCTTTGTTCGCCGCTCGTCCAGCCTCCTCTCCTCTGATTCATCAATCATCGGAGGCGAGAGGAGCGCGCCGATTGGTCCTCCAAAGGCAGAGAAGCACGCTGATTGGCCCAGAGCGGGCCGGGCCGCCAAGCCTCCTCCCAGCTGTTCCGGCCCCAGCCAATCAGCGAGAAGCCGGCCGGCGAGGGGCGGGCGGGAGTTTTGAAATGTTTTCTTTTGCATTTTGCCTATTAAAATGCCTGTATTCTTTGTGTTGGTATGCTTGTAGAGGAAATACCCCTACACTTGCATCCGATTGCAGCTGAATCGCAAATAAAACACCTCAGTCGTCAGAACTTCTTCCGCTTTGGTGAGGATTTATTATTTTAATATTTTTGCGGCTGGAATTGGCTTCGCCTGCCCTCACCAAGGTCCAGAGACCCTCTTTGGTGCGGTCTTCGGGATCTCCTCACCTGGGGAGACCCTCCTAAAAGCGGCTCGATATCAAAACCAAAACAAACAAACAAACAAAAAAGGGTTTCCTGCTGAATGTAATGCACAGCGGCCAAAGGTGCCCTTTTTCGTCATTGGGCCAGTGCAGTCGCTTCCTGCTTAGAATCCCTTCTTTAAACACAAAAGTGTTAGACCATCAAAGCTTCCAGCGACCAATAATAATAATCACAAGAACAACTTTATTCTTGTATCCCGCCATCATCTCCCCAAAGTACACAATATGTAAGAAGTAAAAAAAAAACATTTTTATATCTTAATACAGCTTATACATAAAATCATTGAGCATGTTAAAATTTTGCATAGTAATCTGAAATAAAAATAAACATGAAAATAAAATGCTTCCCATCAAGTTTTTAACTTTATCCCCTTGAAACATGTTATGCTTATGATTGTATTACAATTTTCTATCTAACTATATTCTGTTAATTATTTATGTATTTACTATATTTATACCTCACCCTTCTCACCCCGAAGGGGACTCAAAACTGCTTACAAACTACTTATTCTTCTTCTTATTGTTATTATTATTATTTATTATTATTATTACTACCCGTATATTCCGGCATATAAGACGACTGGGCGTATAATACGACCCCCAACTTTTCCCAGTTAAAATATAGAGTTAAGACGACTCCCATGCATAAGACTACACCCGTGTATAAGACGACCCCTGACTTTTGAGAAGGTTTTAATGAGTTAAAAAGTAGTCTTATATGCCAGAATATACTGTACTTTATATCCCACACCCTTTTCTTGTGCCACCTCCACCTGGACCAACTCAATAAATTTTTCCCATATTTTCAAAAAGTCTGCTTGTTTACATATTCCCCTTTTAATTTTAATATTGCAAGCTTATCATTAATTGCTATATTCCATTTCTTTGGAGGCTTTTAAACAGAGGCTGGATGGCCCTCTGTCAGGGGTGCTTTGAATGCAATATTCCTGCTTCTTGGCAGAATGGGGCTGGACTGGATGGCCCACGAGTTCTCTTCCAACTCTAGGATTCTATGATTCTTGTCCATTTAAATATTCAATTTTTTCCCTAAATCTATTTCTTATCGTAATAATAACAACAACAACAATTTATTTCTGTCCCGCTCCATCTCCCAAAAGGGACTCAGGGTGGTATACAACAAAGAATCGGTAAACATTCAATGCCTAGAAAACATACATAATAAAACACTTTATATAATAAACTATCAAATAAAAAACATAAAAATCTACTTATAAAAAAACTCAAAATAGCACATGAGAAATTTAAAGATAGAGTGTAAAATAATTGGGACACGTTTCTCTAGTTTAAAACACATTTAAAGCACATCATAATGTTAACAATAGGCCACCCGGAGAAAGGTCAGTCTCCTTCAGCTGAGTCACAATTTAAAGAAAGTGCTAATCCTCCCCCCCCCCCCACCCCACTGCTCTAAAGATCTCTCCAAATCCAAATTTCTCCAATACCAGGTTTAAGCATTTTTATGTTTGTGATGAACTACATGCATCAGCTATAAAGGAAACTACATAAGAATTCTTTATACAGTAAAGATTATAGGATTAAGGTAAAGGTTGTCCCCTGACATTAAGTCCAGTCATGTCTGACTCTGGGGTGTGGTGCTCATCTCCATTTCTAAGCTGAAGAGCCGGCGTTGTCCATAGACACCTCCAAGGTCATGTTGCTGGCATGACTGCATGGAGCGCCCGTACCTTCCCACCGGAGTGGTACCTATTGATCTACTCACATTTGCATGTTTTCAAACTGCTAGGTTGGCAGAAGCTAGGGCTGACAGCAGTAGAGCCCCCGGTGGCGCAGTGGGTTAAAGCACTGAGCTGCTGAGCTTGTTGATCGAAAGGCCGCAGGTTCGATTCCGGGGAGTGGCATGAGCTTCCGCTGTCAGCCCTAGCTTCTGCCAACCTAGCAGTTCGAAAACATGCAAATGTGAGTAGTTCACACTCCAGGTTTTTATAGGGTTTGGCTCTTATAACTGTGATGATGTTTTTTTTTTATTTTATTTATTGCAGCTTTAACATATTCAGTATTTAAACATTCTTCTACTTATCACTTCTCATTAGCAATTGTACAGAACATGTATGTCTTGATACCTATAATATTTCATTCTCCTGCTTCAATACATCCAACCACCCAGTGCTAACCCTTCACCCCCGACCAGCCAATTACAATATTTATTCCCAAAAATCAGTTGTTTCTATTACAGGTTTGGTCCCCTTACCTTCTATATATACATATTCTATCAATTTCCCCCAAATCTTCCCAAAATCATCTTTTTTTGAGAAACCTCTTTTAACCTTAATGTTTCCTGTCAGTTTATCGTTTATTGCGATGTCCCAGATCTCCCCCCGAGACCACTCTTCCAATTGGCACTCCCCTCCTTCTTTCCATTTTTTAGCTATTAATAATCTTGCTGCTGTTACCAGATTGGCAATTAATTCTTTTAGTTCTTTTGGTATTTTAACAGTGTCAAAAAATGATAGCAGTGCTATCTCTGGTGTTCCTGTTATCTCTATTTGGGTGATTCTTCTTTTTTCTTGAAATACATTTTCCCAAAATTTTTGAACATATTTGCAAGACCACCACATGTGTATATATGTGCCAGTTTCTTGACCGCCCCTCCAGCACTGCTTAGAATGTTTCTTGTCAATTTGATTTAATCTGATTGGTGTGAGGTACCACCTCCACACCACTTTATAATAGTTCTCTTTTATTCTTATTGACATATTTTTTAAAATACGCATATTCCACATTCCTTTCCAGTTTTGTGGGTGTATTACTTTATTACAGTCTAACTCCCACACTCTTTTAAGGTGGTCCTCCTCCTGGACTCCTTCCAGCAGCATTTCGTAGATATCACTTGTTATACCTTTTGTTCTTTCTTTTCCTTCCTTACTTCCCCTTTAGTTAATCATTTCTTCAAATTTGGTAAATTCTCTCTCTCCTTTATATTTCTTTCTTATTTCCCTTAACCATCTTTCAAGTTGTAGAACTTTATACCATCCAATATTCCCTCCTAATAACTGGACCTTTATCTCATCTATATTTTTCATCTTTGATTCCCAATCTTTTAATTTCGTTATTCCTTTTTCCTTAAATTCACTTTCCAACTCCTTTTTGAGATTTATGGGGAAATTATTTGTAATCAACACTGGTGTTAATGGGGATATCGATGGTATTAATTTTTCTTCATATTTAGACCATATTCCCAATATGTTTTTTAGAAAAGGGTTGTCTATTTTGTTATACCATTTCTTGTCTAGATTCCTAGTTTTCCCTATAAAGAAAATATATTCTAGTTTCATATCTATATCTTCACTCTCTTCTTCTAACCATTCTAAATCCTTTTGACCCATAATCCCTTCAACAATATACCTTAACTGGTTTGCTATATAGTATAGTTTTAAGTTTGGTATTCCCAGACCTCCCTTCTTTTGTAGTTTATACCATTTTGCTTTGTTAATTCTAACTCTTTTGTTCTCGTTGCAGAAGGTGTTTATCATATTCTGCCACTTTGTAAT
The DNA here is from genome assembly GCF_025583915.1 of Anolis sagrei ordinatus. Taxonomy (NCBI): domain Eukaryota; kingdom Metazoa; phylum Chordata; class Lepidosauria; order Squamata; family Anolidae; genus Anolis; species Anolis sagrei. The sequence continues at coordinate 26,277,131 of NW_026847660.1, read as the reverse complement.
TTCTCCGGCTGAGATTTTAATAGGTAGCATCCTAAACAAAAAGTTTATTTTAGGTAAAATTTTCATCTTTATTAGAGCTATTCTACCAAACCATGACAATTTGAGCTTAGCAAATTTAGCCAGAGTATCCTTCACATTTTTCCTTAATTTGATTAGATTCTCCTCTTCTAATTTATCAATTTCTTTAGAAATATTAATTCCTAGATACTTTATTGAGTTCTTTATTTTTAATCTGCCCAATCTCCCTTCTCTTAGTTTTTCTTCCTCATCTTTAGTATGGTTAAATAATAAGATTTCCGATTTATCCCAATTAACTTTAAGGCCTGTAATTTCTCCAAACTCTGTTAAATGTGCTTCTATTCTTTTTATCTGTTCTAATGGATTTCTGAAGGTTAGTAGTGTATCATCTGCAAATAAACATATCTTGTATCTTCCCTCCTTCCCTATCCCCTTTATATGTTTATCCTCTCGTATCATATTTGCTAGCATTTCTATGACTATTGCGAACAGGGTAGGAGAGAGGGGGCATCCTTGTCTTGTTCCTCGAGTCAATCTTATTTTCCCAGTAAGGCCATCGTTTACTTGTATAGTTGCATAGTTGGTTGAATATAGTCTCTCAATCAGTCCTCTAAATCTCTCTCCTAAACCAAATTTTTCTAATATTTTTTTAATGCCGGCCATGAGACACAATCAAATGCTTTAAATATGTCTAGGGCCAATATCCCTGCTTTAATATTCTTTTTCTTAATTGTATGAATCACATTTAGTACTCTTCCCACTGGGTTTGACATTTGTCTACCAGGAATAAATCCACATTGATCTTTATTAATATAATTATATATAAAGTTATTTAATCTCTTTGCCATTATTGCCGTCAATATTTTAGCATCCTGATTTATAAGGGCAATAGGTCTATATGAACCAGGATCTTTAGGATCCTTATTTGTTTTTAGAATTAATATGATCCTTGATTCCTGCCATGATGAAGGGATCTGTTCTCCTTCCATTATCCTATTATATAGTTCTTTTAATTTTGGTACTAAAATTGATTTAAATTTTTTATAATATTCCGGTCCTAGCCCATCCATTCCAGGAGTCTTCCCTCCTTTCAATTTATCTATAGCGTCTCCTATCTCTTTTTCTGATACTAACTGTTCCATACTCATTTTATCCATCTCCTGTAATTTTATTTTCCAGTATTTATCTATAACCTCCTCTATTTTGTTGTTAGGGTTATCCACTGCTGTATATAATTTTTGATAAAATTCTTGGAAGACAGCTAGCTTTTCTTTCATTGATATAATTTCCCTACCCCACTTATCTTTTATAGTTCCTATCTCTTTTTCTGATACTAACTGTTCCATACTCATTTTATCCATCTCCTGTAATTTTATTTTCCAGTATTTATCTATAACCTCCTCTATTTTGTTGTTAGGGTTATCCACTGCTGTATATAATTTTTGATAAAATTCTTGGAAGACAGCTAGCTTTTCTTTCATTGATATAATTTCCCTACCCCACTTATCTTTTATAGTTCCAATTGTGTTCTTATTCTTCTTCTCTTGTGCTGCTTTAGCTAGCATCCTAGAGTTCCGATTGCTATATTCAAAATATTCCCTTTTTGTGTATATTAAATCTCTCTGTACTTTTTCCAAGTCGTGTTTATCCAATTCTTTCCTTTTGGCCATTGCTTTAAGATAACTTTGTTTATCTTTTTCCTTTATGTATCTCTTTTCTAGTTCTTGGATGTCTAATTCTAAATTCCTTCTCTCTGCTTCTTGCTCTCTTCTTAGATTGCATGCTTCTTTTATGCACAGGCCCCTTGATACTGCTTTCATCGCATCCCACACAGTTGCATAAGAGCATTGGTTGTTATCATTAATTTCCCAAATATCTCCTAATTCTTTGGTTATTTTCCCCACTATCTTACTATTCTCTAATACTGCATTTCCTATCTTCCAGTTCTTATGTTTGGTAATCCTTCTTTATTTGGAGATCCAAGCTTATTAATGCATGGTCTGAACATCTTATTACCCCTATTCTAGTATCTAGTACTTTGGGCAGTACCTGTTGTGAAACAAAAAAGTAATCAATTCTAGAAAAGATTTGATGAGCTGTCGAATGGAATGTAAATCTTTTCTCATTCCCCTTTAACGTTCTCCAAACATCAACCATATTTTTATTCCTTATTATTCTATTTAGAGTTGTTCTATTTTGCATTTTTCCTTTCTTTGTGTGGTGGGATTTATCCATTTCCTCATCCATTATTCCATTGAAATCCCCTCCTATGATCAAATACCCTTTTTGTATTCCCTCTATTTCTTTAAATATTGTTTCATAAAATTCCACTTGGTTAGTGTTTGGAGCATATACATTAGCAAAAGTGAAATCCTCATTCCCCATTGTCCCTTGTATGATAATATATCTTCCTTGCTCATCTATCTTTGTTTCCTTTATATTGAAACCACATTGATTTTGGATTATAATTGCCACACCTCTCGATTTAGATGTTCCATATGATTTTATATACGTTACAGATCCCCGCATCTTAAGCTCGTTCACCTTTGGTTTGGATTGGTGTGTCTCTTGTAAGAATACAAGATGAGCTTTAGCTTTATAAATCAAATCTGCAATGGTTTTCCTTTTATAAATCGAGCCCAAACCTTTACAGTTCAAAGATACGATCCTCAGGTGTTCCCCCATTCCTTTACCATTCTACTTATCCTCTTACTTGGCTGGTCCCTAATTCGTGCTCCCCACTGCTTTCCCCCCCTCTTCCTCCCTTCCCTCCCTTCCTTTGTGAAGTGCTCTTCTCCCCCTATTCCTTTCACCCCACTATGTTCAAAGACTACTTGTCTCGAACCTGGTTTACTCCAAACCATTTTGTGGGGTGGGGGGAGAGGACCCATCCTCCATCTGAGTGCACCCATTCCGATATCTCCCAAGGTATTCTTATATTGCCTTAACTAGTAGGATTACATATTTCATACTAATGATTAGTCAGTCCTTCTCACAGTCTCTTTCATTCCTGTCTTGGTCCATATTAGTCTTCTTTTCCAGTCGCCAGATCCGGTTTCCCTTTCTCTTTCTCCCCTCCCTTCTTTCCTATCTGTGTTGTATCTGTTGTCCCATTTGTCAAATTCAGTTCATTCAGCAATACTAGACCTTGATCTAGAGACGTAATTTTATAGTTATTATTTCTCCAGCGAAACCTCAAGAAAACCGGGTAACCCCAGTTGTACTGAATTTTCTGGCTTTGTAAAATGGTGGTACATTGGCGAATGGATTTCCGCCACTCCAAAGTTTCAGGGCACAGATCTGGAAAAATCTGTATCGGTGTCTCTTGGTATTTTAGTGAGGATGCTTGTCTTCGTAGTGCTTTCATTATCTTTTCTTTGTAGTAATAATTCCCAAATCTGACCAAAATGTCACGAGGAAAAGAGGTTGTTTTTTTAAATCCCACTCTATGGATTCTCTCAAACCAGGCTTCTTCACAGTCTGTTTCGGAATTCTGTTTAAGCCATGTCATTATTTCTCTTTTTAACATCCCAGGATTTTCTCCATTTATCTCTGGGAAATTCCTTATTCGAATGTTCATTCTTCTATCTCTGTCCATTAAATTTATTACCTTCAAGTCCATTCTTTGAAGGCTTTTTTGAGATTGTTTTATCTCTGCTGTGTTTGCTACCAATTGTACTTCCGCTGCTGTTACTCTTACATCCAAGTCTTGGTTTTTCTTTTCCAGTTTCTCTGAGGTTGCTTGTAAATTTTTTATTTGATTTTCTAGCCCGGTGATCTTAGTTGTAATTTCTTGAGTGCTGTTTAAGATCAAATCTTTGATCCCTTGAATCTGCTGTAGTAGTTCTTTATTTGTGATTTCCTCTGATTCATCCTTTCCTCCATTTCGTGCTGTTGCCATTGTGGCTGATTTATAGCTCCTTCCCTGGGATGAGCAATCAGTGAGATATTCAGCCGATTCTGTCTCCTGTGCTCTTTCCCAGCTTCGGTCGGAGGGGGAGGGCCGGCGTCGTAGGTAATAATTAATTTGTCTTTGCTCAGCCCTTCCTCTCTGTTTGGGCTGGGTTTTCTTCCCTCGTTTCATAAAGCTTTATTTTGCCACTCTTTGCTAAGTTGCTAGTCTCAGTTTGGTCTTTTCACCATTGAGAGACGCTCAGCCTTCCAGCCTTCCAGGAGCAAAACCGAAAGTGATTTATTTTACCTTGTTATCTTCTCTTTCCCGACAACAAAGAAATTTATGGGTGGCTTAACAACTCACCCAGGCAGAAAGTCTCTTTTTACTCACTGTGAGTCCATTCCTACTAGTTAATTTTCTTATTTTCTTTTCCCCTTCATGGGAGCTCCGGGTTTAGCGTCCACTCATCAGGCTGAGGCTCCACCCCCCCTCTATAATTCAATTCTAGGGCTCTAGAATATCAAGGAGAACCCAAGAAATGGATATAGATCTCCATATATGCAGTTGAGAAAGTGGTATATTTCTGGATATTGAATAGGAAGCATGTCTTCTGCTAATCTAGAGGCTGGGAATGCATCTACACTGTAGAATCATGGGAGCTGTTAGTTTGCAGAGCCAGCAGCACTACTTGGCAGAGACATCTAAAAACATCATAATACTATAGTTACCATGATTGCGTAGCATTGAGCCATGGCAATTAGTGATGTCAAACTGCATTAAATCTACAGCATAGATGCTACTTTTAAACATGGAGTAATTGATTCAAACTTCAGGAAAAGAGAGTCTCCCTAAGCATTAGGAAGATATTTCTGAAAGTAAGAGCTGTTTAGTAGTAGTATATGCTGCCTTGGAATGTGGTGGAGTCTCCTTCTGTGGAGATTTTAAAGCAGAGGTTGGATTGTGTGCTTTGATTATGTATTTCTACATGGTTGGGGCTTGGACTGGATGGCCCAACTCTATGATTCTATGATTATGTTTCAGAGCAATAGAACGTATATACCCATGCATAATTTTAGAGTAATTTTAGCATAACTATCATGGCTGGATTTCACACTAGTTTCTTTTCAAATTTTTTATGTTGTTACAAGAGCCTAAAGAATCAATTGCAGGGCAAGGACATTTGTCCCCATTCTCTCTTCATTACATCTTTGTTCCATAGAGAACTATTAGTATATCATGCTGCTGGTTTTGCCATTTGTTCTATAATACAGAAATCAAAACCTGCATGTTACATAATATTGAATTGGGAAATGTAATAATCAAAATGACGCTATATAGTTTTATTCTAAAATAATGTTACTCTTCCTGTGGGCTATGCTACTGTAGCATGTTTAATAATCATACTATTTATTTATCAGGCATAGTTGATTCATATAACTAATATAAAAACATTGATGACTACTAGATCCAGCAATACTGGGATAATACATTTTTTACAATGACAACAACATTAAAATATATGCTTGTGCATAAATTGACCTCATGTATAAGTCAAGGACAGACTTGTGAGCCAAAATCATGGATTTGAATATGACTGATGAATAATTATAATTATTATTATTATCCTGCTTCACTTTCTTAAAAACTCTCAAAGTTGCTTAGATCATTCTACACTGCCATTTTCTCACCCTGGTATTCAAAGGGGCCACAAGCAAGCTCACAGTGTCAGTCATAGAGGAAGTTGTTGCTTCTTTTAGAGTCTTTCAAAACATGACTGTATACAGTAAATTTTCCGTTTCACATATAGACAAGATTGAAAACCTTTCTATCTGTTCCCTCCACTTATGAATTAGGTTATGTATTCCACGGCGTCAGTTGAAATAAAAGATACCAATCCTTTCTCTGTTTATCAGAGGGATCCAAACAGAAATTATCAACACAGAGGGATTATCCAGTTACTTCAGCATTTCAAATGGAAATGGATTGGATTCTTTGCTGCAAGTGATGAGATATTAGAATGGCTCAGAAAGAAAATGCTTGCAGAATTTTCTATCAATAGCATCTGTTTTGCTGTCTTGTTATCATTCGGCAGTGTCCCTTATGATGCTCACAAAGGAGGCTACATGAAAAACATTGCAGAAATTTCTGAGAAAATAATGAACACTAAAGCCAATGTTTTGGTCTTTTATGGAGGGACGTTCCCCATAATACCATTCAGATGGTGGCTTAATGACAAACTGAATCGAGCAGTGCCAAAGTCAAAAGGCAAAGTTTGGATTTTGACAGCTGGAATGGAGTTAAAAAATATTATCTACAAGAAGAGCTGGGATACACAAGACTTCCATGGTGCTATGTCTTTTGCAGTACACTTCAATGATCTTACAGGATTTCACCAATTTCTACAGAAAAGAAATCCTCCTAGTACATATGGAGATGGCTTCATTAAGGAGTTTTGGACTCAGGCTTTTGGCTGCATTTTCCAGAATTATCCTGGAGGCGATGTGAGTGGAGATATCTGCACCGGAGAAGAGAATCTGGAGAACCTTCCTGAACATATTTTCCCAATGAGCATAACAGGCCAGAGCTACAGCATATACAATGCTGTTTATGCTTTAGCTCATGCTTTACATGCCATGTTTTCCTCCAGATACAGGAACAAAGCAAAGGTGAAGGCTGACAGAAAGGAGCCTCAGAATCAAGTGGTTTGGGAAGTAATTACAATTTTATGTCACTTCTGATACTAATGCACATCAGTGTTTGTGCACCATTGTTTATGTTAGGACCTGGTGTATCTTGTGCAAGAGTTGTGGTTATTGGGTGTTGGGTTACTGGACACTGGTTGCAATGCCATCACCTTTAATGTATGAATCCACTGTGAGAGAAGATTACTTTTGGTGAGAGATGAGGTGGTACATTTTAAAGGAAGTAGAAAACAGATAATATTCAGAAGGAGATGTGTTTATTAATAAAAAGACAATTTATTTTTCCAAAAAGTTCAGCAATAAAGGTAGTGTAAACTGCTACCAGCAGTTATATTTCAGTCATTCCATGCCAAGTGGTCTAAAATTTACCTGTAGCACCGGTCAGGTGTTAAACTAGGTTCCCCAAAATTTGAGATCTTTAACTGCAACAGTTGCAGTCAAATTTTGGGAAACCTAGTTTAACACCTGACTGGCACTACAGCTAAAATGTGAACAAAATTGGAGACATGATGGTGGGAAGGTTTAGACCACTTAGCATGAAATGATCCATTTTGCATCTCTTGTGCCTATATAGCTCAACGTATGTGGATAAAAAGTTTATGTGCATGTCGGACAGCCCATTGTGCCTTTACAGTGCTTAGTACCTGAAAGTAACATATAGTGTCAGTGCACATTCAGCCACCTTTCTGCATACTGTAACATGCTATCATTGTATATGTAACATTATACTGCTATCAACCAGCTTGGACCCTTATGGCACATTATGCCAAAAAAATATTCCACTTGCATAATGCAATGTACACTTATACATATCAGTAGCAGGATGCATGCCATGTGATGTGAAATATCATTCTGACAGAAAGCAAAGACATTGAAACTGTTTGCAATTGTTGATGCATGCGGAAAACAAAGTTATTTTTCACAAATATTCTTCATACCTATATAATATCTATATTCTCTCTTTCTGTCTCTCTCTCTCTCTCTCTCTCTCTCTCACACACACACACACTATACTTGCCCTGTGTGTTTATTGCATTTTCTGATGTTCACCACTTGGAAACCTCCAGATCCAAGCAGTCCCTACATATTTTATAAATGAATAGATAAAAAGATATCAGTAACAGAAAAGAGGTGACATGCTCCAGATTTGTAGTATCTTCTCCTGAGTCCCTGTTTCAGGTTCTAAGAACATCTTTCACAATTGTTTAAATTTATTTATTTGGAACATTTCTATCCCGTTCTTCTCAACCTCCGAAGAGGGAGTCAGGATGGATACCAACAGGCACTATTCAATACCAATACAATATAATAACATAGCATAAAATAAAATTAACATAAATTAAAACAGTCATAAATGTACATTAAAACAGTTTGCACACTAGTGATATACATTTCTCCCTTTATTCATCTCATCACTTTGAAATTGCTGTGACAAGTCTGTCTGTCAAATAAATCCTTTCATTTAACATTGTTATAAGCAAAACCAAAATCTGTTTTCTTTCAAAAATCCAGCTACATCTCTTTTTGGAATCTGTGTCATTCAACAACAGTGCTGGAGAAAAGGTTTGTTTTAATCAGAATGCTGAACTTATTGGTGGATTTGATATCATAAATTGGGTCACCTTTCCAAATAACTCTTTCGTTGGAGTAAAAGTTGGAAAGATAGATCCATGGGCACCACCAGAGGAAGAATTCAGCATTAATGAGGATGACATTGTGTGGCATAGCTGGTTTAATCAGGTACAAATACAAGTCTTTGGAATAGCCTTTCCATTTTGAAATAGTATACATGTTGTCATACTGGTATTTCCTTGTTTTAAGTAAGTGCAAACTGTGTTTATACCATGGTCCGAACTGGCAAGCAAGTCATGCCTCAGTATATTAAAGGTTAGCATCCTCTTCAGTGAAACTTTTTGTATCAGTATTTAAATGACTTTTCAAAACTTCAGATTCCATTTCTCTGGGAATTCTTCTGCAGTTAGGTGAATATTTGATGATAATTGGATTGCTCATTTGATAACGCTTTCAGCTTGTGTTGGACAATCAGAAGATTCAATGCATACAGAAATAACCATGTGGCCCAGGTGCTATGCACCTAACTTGATACATGAAAGGAGTAAGGTGAACCTTTTTAATCCATGTAATACCCTCAAAAACCCCTTTATGGTCTTAATTTGCAAATCACTGTAGTATGAGCTTCTGTAATTGCTTTAGGACTGGGTAAGAATCCCCCTTCCTTTTTACAACTTGTTTATACCCTATTGGGAGGACTTGGGTATTGGCTTAGGTTTGTGTCCATAAATAGGTTTTCACTGGCAAGTTTGGGAGGGTAGGGAATACAAGTTAGTGTACACCTTGACACCACCTTTGAATAAAGGGTGGAGCTCTGGAATGCTCCCCCTGTGACATAGGGGAGGGGGTTGTGAAGAAGACTCCCCTTGGGAACAAATGAGAGGTTTGTTCTCACTCATAAGCTCCGGTGTCTTGAAGGGAGTGCCCTGGGTTGGCTTTCCAGAAATGACTGCACACGTTGAGCAACCCAGAATTTTGGATTGACTATGGAATCAGGTGTTTATTCAAGGATGGGCTAAGGAGGCCATCAGGAGTTAGCCCCTGGCCTCAGCTGAGACCAACATGAGGTTATTCTCCCACTGACATTTTTGTTTATCTCCAGATACTACAAATGTTAAGACATTTTAAATTTTCTATGTTTAACGTAGGTCTTTGTATCTTGTCTCATTATTTCATGCCTGGTAATCAAAGGTCCCCAACAGATTTCTGGCCATCATGCAGAAAGCCAGATCTATAATCCAGCCAACTGAACATGTGCTCACAAATACAGAAACAAAATTCTGAAAAATCTTACTATATACTATGTTGTCTTCTGAATCTTAACTATTCCAGTTCATTTTATTCTGCTCTTTAATTGGTGAGCAGGTGCAGCCCCACTCTGTGTGTAATGCCAATTGTCAACCTGGTTACAGGATGGAAAAGAAAGAAGGAGAACCACCCTGTTGCTATGACTGCATTCCATGTCCAAAAGGGTTCATATCTGACAAAGAAGGTAAGCTTAAAAACAACAAATATGTTTGTTTGAATCCTATTAGTAGTTCCATTTAGTATAATCAAGCCATTTAAATGTCAGAGGGCCCTCCTACACTGCCATATAATCCAGATAATTAAATCAGATAATCTACATTATCTGCTTTGAACTGGAATATATGAGTCCACACTGCCATATAATCTGGTTCAAAGCAGATAATCTGGATTTTATATGGCAGTGTAGAAGGGGCTTGAGAGTTCATTCATTCATTCATTTATTCATTCATCATTCAATGACAGTCTGTCATTCCATGATGGTTGAGACTACAAATAAGGTTCCATGTCTTAAAGGTTTGATATTGGACAAATAACATAATAATTAAATAACAGGGAGAAATCCAATAATGCTTGTTATACCTTTGTTCTTCAGTGTTGCCAGTTTGCAAATGATAGAAACATAAATGGGAAATCCATAAACATGGAAGAGAAGGAGGAAGTGGGGAAGGAAGCCAAAAGTACAATATGATAGGCCATGCTAGAGAAGGGGGCATTTCTACAACTCAGGCCAAAAGCTCTGAGAATAAACCCTCTTTTCCTGGAATGAAATGTTTTGTTCATCTCAAGATTAGAAATGTTTTGAATATTGTCCTTCATTTAATTGCTCTTCAAGGTTTCCACATCCAAATTAAAAGATCTCACTTTCAAATTGGGTCTTCTTATCAGAAATGATGTTTGTTTCCTCCTTTCAAGACAAAAGAGTGTGTGAGAGGACTATGTGTGTCTATATGTACAATATTTGGTTGTTCCATGACCTCATGCAACAGTTTGTGCAATGTTTTCTTATGTTAGCATAGGGTTTTGATAGGATTCTAGCCAAAATGCAACACTTGTTCACAATGACAATACCTCTTTCTTTTTCACAGATTTGGTTGATTGTTTCAAATGCCCAGATGATCAATATGCCGACATGGACCAAATATCATGTATTCCTAAGACTATAACCTTCTTATCTTATCAAGGCTCTCTGGGCATCAGTTTAGCCATTTGTGCCCTTTCATTTTCTTTCACTGTGGTTTTGATGATAATATTGTTTGTGAAGCATCATAATACCCCCATTGTGAAAGCCAACAATCGCAAGCTTACCTACACTCTGCTTATCTTGCTCCTCCTCTGCTTCCTCTGTGCATTGCTCTTCATCGGCCAACCCAATGAGATAACATGCCTTCTTCGTCGAACTGCTTTCAGCATTATCTTCACAATGGCTCTTTCTACCATAATGGCAAAAACTCTCACAGTGGTCCTAGCTTTCATGGCCATACAGCCAAGATCCAAGATCAAGAAATGGATTGGGAAAAAATTGACCAACTCCATTGTTCTTTCTTGCACCATGATCCAAGCAGGCATATGTTTTTTGTGGGTGACAACCTCTCCCGCATTCCCAGAGACTGATATGCATTCTTTGACAAAAGAAATTGTGCTGCAGTGTCATGAGTCATCACCCACAATATTTTTTGTTGTGTTGGGCTACATGGGGTTTATGGCCTTTGCCACTTTCAGTCTGGCTTTTTTAGCTCGGAGGCTTCCGGACACTTTTAATGAAGCCAAATGTATTACTTTCAGCATGTTGTTGTTTTGCAGTGTTTGGATGTCATTTGTTCCAAGCTACTTGAGCACTAAAGGGACTTCTGTTACAGCTGTGGAAATTTTCTCTATTTTAGCCTCCAGTGCTGGGTTACTTGGTAGCCTCTTTTTCCCCAAATGCTACATTATTTTGTGGAAGCCTGAACTGAACAAGAAGGAGTTCTTCTTAAGGAGAAAGCACTGAATCTTTGTTGCAGCATGGCTTCCTATAATCCATTCATAATATGCCAATCTCAAAAAGAAATGCTTAGGATGAGCAGATTGGCCATCTCTCTCTGATAACAGTTTTCAGATAAATCAATTTTCTTGTGTGCATTGTTCTTTCTCTGAACAATTTTACTTCCTTGTATGCTTTTCTGTATGTATATCTTAATACTGTATAAATAAATAAACTCTTTCAAAACACTAACTATACCATTTTTAGTTTCATATAATGAAAAACATCCCAAAATGCATTCTCGTGGTGAATCTTGCTATCCTAGAAATGGAAGTACGAAGTTTAGATGGTGGAATAGAGAGTATGCTTATCAAATTTTGATTAAAAAAAGGAAATGTGAACACGGAATTTTATAAAGCATTCTTTTCTCCCATTTGGGAAAAGATGAAAGATGTGAAAGATTTATTTTGTCTTGAGGTTCATTTTAAGGTTTGTTTAATGAAAATGTATTACTTCCTCATGGAAATCCAATTTATGTGATATTAATGTGAGCTAGCAGTCACTTGGAAGCTGTGAGTAGGTGGAGAGAGAGAGAGACAGCATTTTTCTGGTTAAACGTATATTCATCATAGAAATAGATACTGACATCAAAGTGGACCAAGGGTTTTGTGTGCGAATCCATAAATCCCAAAGGATAAGAGTTCAACTTCAAGAAAGAACTACGCATCTTTTATTAATTGTGTTCATTCATAAATTGGTCCCTTTGTGGCCAATTTCTAAGTTGGTTTTAACACTGTGATTTTATGAGTTAAGCTGCAATTGTCATTCTGCTCCTAGTTGCACAGAGTGCTGGAAAAAAGCATTGGTTTTAGTCTCTTGCCTTCTGGTGGTTCCAGTTTCCTGGGTATTAAAACACTTTGTGCTGCTAAAGTTGCACATAAGATCAGAACGAAGTCCATATTTGACAATTGCATTGCGGATTCACTAAGGTAATATTTAATTTAATCTCCAAATCTAATTTCTAGATGGTTAATATTTATCAGAAAGCTTAAATACACCACGGAATATATATGGGTTATGAAACCAGATTTCTACTCTGAATGGTGCAAATTGAGTTCAAATTGCACTTAGAAGTTGCTTGGCCATATTGGTAAAATGTGTTTATGGAGTGTTGTAGCCTGATTTAATGTACAGCCAGAAAGTGTGTGCTGAACTACAGAGACAAAAAATTAGAAGTACTTCAGGATTTCTTGTTGAAATAGAAACTGTTTCACTACTAATCACTTCCCATGAACAGACAGCTTAATATTTTAGAGCAATCACAGGGCTCTTAGTAAAAGTCTTGAGGTCCTCAAATACAACACACCAGACTTCAGAAGTTTGCAAATCTCCCACATTTTTAATTCACAAAGGGATATAGAAGTTATTTTTCTATTACAGTCAATTGTTTTGGTTTTTCCCCCCAATGCTTAAAGTAACCAGATGCTATTTCAAACTGGTTGTAAAATTGTAATTACTCTTGAAGTACTGCTAGGAATTTCCAATGTGATCATGTAGCTTATTATTTGATGAGGCAAAGCATGGTAGTTATGGAATCATAGTTGTATGTATGTAGTGCAAAATTTACCCAAGTCTTGAGCTGAAAGTGACAAAGTATACAGATTTGGGTGGTTGGGGAGCCCTCAGCCTAAAACAGAAATGGATGAATAGAATTGTCCCTAAACCAATCTGAAGACTTCAGGGAATTTGTAAATAACACCAGACCTAGTACTTAAAACCTAAACTACATAACTTGTAGCTCATGTTTAAATCAAATTAGTCATCAAACTGCCAGGGAGGGAACAACTTTAATCCCATCTTCCCTGTTCTATACTTAGAATGCTGATGATATTTGCCCTTATTTTTCATTGATTTCATGTTTGTGACTTCTTCTGATGCAATAATTAAACAGCATGTGTGCTTGTGTTTTTTTAATGCTGCTTTTTGGGGGTTGTTTTATAGAGTGAAGATTTCCATATATAATGAACTAGAAAAAGAAGCTAACGTATAAAATAAAAGCAAGAAAATTCAAATGATTTCTTCAACTTCAAGAATATGTTTAATCAAGAAGTTATATTATTGATCAGCAGAAAAAAAGTGATTCCTAAATTGTTAAGCAACTCTATGTGAAAATAAAGCAAAAGGGGAAAATGACTCTAGAAGAATAAATTGTGAAATAAATGGTCAAAGAATTTAATTAAGATATGCCATGGAAATATGAGTATGGAAGAAAATGCCACAATTCTGTCTGGATTTATACTTGTGGGGTTTAATGAAACTCACCAATTTCATTTTTTAATCTTTGCATTATTGTTGTTTCTGTACATAATCACCTTAATGACAAATACTATGATTATTCTAATAGTAAAATCTGACCCTGTGCTTAGCACACCTATGTACTTCTTTCTAATGCACTTGGCCTGCTTAGAGGCTTGCTATATGTCAGTCATCATCCCCAAACTATTAGAAAATTTAATGGTGAAACCTAATGTCATTTCCTTCCTGGGATGTGCTGTGCAGATGTTTCTCTTCCTCTTTTTTGGGGTAGCTGAATGCTTTCTGCTGGCTGCAATGGCATTTGACAGGTATGTTGCCATATGTTGCCCTTTGCGTTACACAACAATTATGAGCAGGAATATTTGCTGGAAGATGGTAACTGGTTCATATGTCTGTGGGACTGTCGTTGGGCTCGTCCACACCACTGTCACATTTAGCTTGCCATTTTGTGGTGTGTCCATAGACCACTTCTTCTGCGAGGTGCAGCCATTGTTGGAATTAGTCTGTGGAGACACTTTCCTAAATGAACTTCAAGTCATTGGGGTGGCTCTGATGGCTATAATGCTACCTTTCCTGCTGATAATTCTATCTTACATTGGTATTATCTTCACTATCATCAGAATGCCAGTCTTGGAGAGCAGATATAGAGCTTTCTCCACCTGCTCTTCACATTTAATAGTGGTTGTCCTCTTTTACGGAACAGCTAGTTCTATGTATTTAAAACCCAAATCCAGCTATTCTCCACCAGTGGACAAGCTTTTATCATTTTCTTACACTGTTGTAACTCCTCTGTTAAATCCTATTATCTATAGCCTTAGAAATAAGGAAATCCGGGCATCCCTGAGAAAGTTATTGAAAAAATGAATGCTGTCTCAACAAAAAAGTAGATAGATGTTTGAATAAGTATATTGTGGTAAAATAAATTTTGAAATGACCTCATTGTTGGGATCAATGCTTTTATATGGGTTGTACTGTAAAGCCTTTGTATAACCAGTATGAATTGTAAAATTCCTATGGACCAACCAGTTAATGTATTAAATCATATTTATTGATGCAACAATGAAGTGTTTTACTGAACTACAAAAAATATTCTGTGTTACTATAGTAATTGTTGTTGCTGTGTGCCTTCATGTTATTCCCGACTAATGGTGACCCTAAAAATGAAGAGACTGGAAGAATCCAAATTGCACAAGGTAACTCAATGTGCTTCCACAACATAACAGCGATCAAGGCCAAGTCCAAGGCCTGGTGTTTTGCCCTAATTTGTTGCCAGTCATGGGTCAGGAAGGACCACTACCTGGTATTTAGCTCTCACCAAATCTAACACACACTCAAAAGTTAAGCTATAGTTAATAGTTGCAAATTTAAACTGGTAACAGTTAATAAAGTTGCCCAAATTTGAACCCAATACATCATGTGGTCTCCTTATTTCGGGGGTTGGATGGCAAAGTAACCCAATGTGTTTCCACAATATAACAGGGATTCAAATACTGGTTTCTAGATTTATGCTACAATGTTTAAACCCAATATCTGCTGAAATAGAAACATGGAAGAGAAAGAAATAAAGTGCTCCAAAAACATCAGGAAAGAATGGAATAAAGTTTCCTAAAGGAAGAAGACATAGTTTAGGGAAGACATAGTTTAGGGCACTAGTGGGCAACTGTGACAGGCTAGGGAGATGCCCCTGCCTCCCCTTCACATCCTACTTCAATCCCCATTCCTCTCCCCATGGCATCTATGAACTTAACAGGACATGCCACCATGTTTTAAGCCATAATACATGTTTTGGCATGGGAGAAGACTTTTTCAACTAGAAATCACTTTTGATTTTAAAGAAGGAAGGAAGGGAAGGGAAGAAGAAAAAAGAGGGCATTTTCTTGGTTTATAATGATCTAGGGCTCTGGGATATGGTGAAAAATACTCCCATGTTCTTTGGAGAGCATGGCACAGGGGGGCGGGGGGCAATGTAGATATCAAATCATTTATTTCGGTCATTGACCAGCACAGGAAATAGAGTCACATTTTCATACAAACTTGGTATGTTTGGTACATTAAAAATATAAATATAACTACTGAAGCACAATATGCATGAGGGAGCGGAAGAGAAGGGGAAACAGGGTAAAAACCTACAATGCCCAGATCCATCACCAAATTGTAGATTCAGAGAAGAAGATTACTGGACACACAGTTAACTTTTGGGACTAGTCATTCCCTGATGGATTTTGTATCCTGCTGCACAGAACTTTGCAACATTGTAGGTTGTAGCTGAATTAATATCTGCAAATAGCAATGTAGATACTATTTTAACAAAGTGGGGGGACTTAAAGTCAAAGAAATAGCCCTAGAGGCTGCATGCAACCCATGGACTACAATTTGCCCACCCCTTGACTAGGACTTCAGTATGACTTAAGAGGCTGGTTTTATTGGAACAAAAGTGGAAACTTTACCCGAGTTCTTTGATTGACTTTTGTATAACGTATTACAGCATGCTTCTTTGGCTAGGACTATATCCTAAAGTAATTTCTCCTTTACTTCATCTTTGATGTGAATTAGGATTTATGTCTCTAAATATGAAATGCTTCATTGGTAATGTAATGTAATCTTGAAGAAGAAAAGATCTTAAGAAAAGATAATGGGAGATGAAACAGTTGTGAGTGATTTCATTGTGTTGGGTTTCTCATCATAGTACTTTTGTCTCTATGTTTTCTCACATTATCACCACTTGCTTTTGCCTCTAATCTAGATAGAGTCATATATTTCTTCCATAAAAACCTGTTATATCCTATATATCAGTTAGTATCCCCGACATGCTGGTACGTTTCTGTTTGACTATGCATTTCAGTTTTCAAAAACAGAGAATGGGACTAACAACACACTACTGGCCCACTATATAATTTCACAAGACTTGTTTCCTCCAGATCTGTGGTTCTCAACCTGTGGATCCCCAGATGTTTTGGTAAAATGGCTGGGATTTCTGGGAGTTGTAGGCCAAAACCCATGGGGACCCACAGGTTGAAAACCACTGCTCCAGATGGTCGACTACACAGAACCAAAGACACTGGAGAAATAATTATATTCCCTGTAATTATGCAAAAATACTGTAATTGAGATTTTTTCCCTGTGGCAAAACAGTCAATCAATTTCAGATATTGACAAAAACCTACATAAGTTATGAAACCTGCTATGAATAGCATTTCTGTAATTGAAAGCTGGACTGAGGGAAATTATTGCTAGGTGAGTGAATAATATCTCAGAACAAGATGAAGGGCAGAAATATGTTTTTCTTCTCCAATATTCAGTGGCTCCAAATATATCATATGCCTTCTTTGGTGGACATGAATGAAATTTTCAGTAGATTAGCAAGATATGATATGCTTTTCTTGCTGCTCTTGCTTGTTTCTTGTTTTCAGGCAATCAGCCCAACATCAAAGGGAAACTGGAAAGCAAAAGCACACAGATATAAAGATGGCTATTTTAAGCCAGGTGACTATGTTATTGGTGCAATTTTATCTTTGCTTACTATTGGGCTTCCTGAAGAATTCTTCAATACTTTCCCCATCAGTTATACTGAATATCCCTTTAAGTAAGTCCTTATAGAATGTGGTTGTTTATTTTCTATACTTAATAAGTAATGGGCAATGTTTCTAGATATTTTTAAATATAATTTGTAAAGGCATTTTGAATGTTTAACATACATTTAGTATAGAATATATCAATTGCAGAAAGGTAGTGTGAAAGACAAGTGCTATATCAAAGTTATAAAAATATAACCAAAGCAAAACGGGTAATATAAGGAGTCATTAAAAAGTGCAATGGCAAGACTAATGACAAGGCATTTTCAGCATGGTTTTCCATGTTTTATGTTCCATTTTCATGGTTGCATAAAAATAATTTTTCCTGGACATGGGATAGAGTAGGACTGTTTTAAGCTCTATGTGGTTTGATCCATACTTTTATTTGCTTTTAGTAATTGTGATTTACTTCTCGTTAGAGATAAAAAATAATATTTTAAAAGGTGATTAAAACATATTTTAAACCCTGATGAGAAAAATCCTGCACTGAAAATGAATAGAAATAAATGAGACTATATTATTTCCAATTTAGGGTTGTAAGTAAGAACTGCCAGCATGCCTTGGCTTTCATTTTTGCTGTGGAGGAGATCAACAATCACCCAGACCTCTTATCCAATATCTCACTGGGCTTCCACATCTGCGACAACTTCTTTGAACCGAAATTCAGCTATGAAATAACCCTGTCCCTTTTTTCAATACAAAAAGAAAACATCCCTAATTACAGATGTGGAAGACCATACAAGATCCCTGCTGTTGTTGGAGCACTCAGTTCTGAAACCTCTACTCAGACGGCCACTATTTTAGGTCTCTACAAAGTGTCCCAGGTAGGTGTAGAAGATAAACAATAAAGTACAGCATAGCTGTAGAAAAAATAAATCAAATGCTATTGTGTGGGCTGGCTCTACCGTGAGCAAATTTAGTGCAAAGAAATGACGGGTAATTGTAACTGATATAGCTCAGCTATCAAAGTGGATGTGTTCCTAGGCTTTCCCTCTTTAACAGGAAATTTTGGTATCAGATACAGAAGTAACATGGAAAGAAGAAGGGTAGAGTATTGCACCATGAAAAAGAACAGCTCAACACATCTCAGAACATTTTTTTAAAGTCCAAAATTAAGAATATGCACACATGAATTGAAAGAAATGTAAGCAGTCAAGAAAAACTTGTACAAGGAAGCAAAAAAAAGTTAAACCACTTTATGAGCACTTGAAACTTTGTTCTAAATGCATCATGGAATATATTTTTCTTTTGCCAGCCTCCAATTGTATTTCCAACATGTTGGAAATAACTGATGAGACAGACTTCTCTGCTGCTTCATTTTATCTGTGTTTTCCTATTCAGTAAGGGAATCCAGAAGCAGTTACTGGTTATCAGGCCTGTGGTGGACAGGAGAATACAGTTACACTAGAAGAAGAAGAACTTTATTTTTTTACCTCGCCTCCATCTCCCCGAAGGGACTTGGGGTGGCTTTCATGGGGCCAAGCCCAAGGCAACATACAATTAAAAACAAAACAGTAAAATATTAAAACAACACAAAAATAACATAATCATAAACAATAAAACGAGCATCATAAACAACAACATAGATACTTCAATGTTGGCATGCAGATGCACTGCTGCACGCTAATATTGCATGGCTGTGTTTGTAGAATCCTTCTTCATCTTTTCAATACTGGTTCTGCTAAAAAATAATATTCTAGGTAGTTTTACTCAAAGGGAAGAGTGAGTTGCTTCAGAACCAACCTGTCTGTTCTATAGTACAGTGAAACTGAAGGTGGGCAATAGTATCGATTGGATAGTGGCACTCCATCTTAGGTAATAAAGAGTTCGGGATAAACTCTGGATATGCTACTAAATGCAAAGATCTGTAGGTTTGGAGGAAGTAGCATCTTTCCAGAGTATTAGTGCCATTTTTCATCCTTAGATAAACTTATTTTCAGAACCAGGCAACTATAGATAACTAGTAGGGCTGGGCGGTTTCGTTTCGTTAATTCGTAATTCGTTAATAATTCGTTAATTTTTTCAATTACAAAACGATAACGAACCATTCTGGAGCAATTATTAAAAAAAACGAATTTTCAAAAACGTTTTGTAAATGCTTCGTATTTCGATATTGTATTCGTTTCGTTATTGTTTTGAGGTCGTTTCGTTATTATTTCCGCATGTCTGGGCCACTTTTATGGTTTAATTAGTGAAAAAAAATTATAATATCACACCAACAGTCAACAACAGAGGGAGAGGGAAGCTTCAGAAGGTTTTGGAGGTTTTTTAGCGTATTTCGCGGTCGCGTCCGCCATTAACGAATCGATTCGTTATTGTTTCGGTAATCGATTCGTTAATTTTTTACCATTTACGAAATTTCGTAAATATCGAACTTTTTAAAAGGAAATTTTTGTAATTATTTTAAATATCGAAACAAAAAAAACCCCAAATACAAATCGATTTTAGAAACAAATTTTTCCGTTGTTACCCAGGCCTAATAACTAGCACTTGGTCAGAGACCTTCATTTATGCTTCAAGTGAACCTAGCAAATTGTTACATTGTAGGGCCAGCAGACGGTGCATCTACACTGTAGAATTAATGCAATTTAACACCATTGTAACTGTCAAGGCTTAATGCTATAGAATCATAGGAGTTGAAGTTGTACAGGGCCGTTACTGTTCTCTGCCAAAGAGTGCTGGTGCTCCACTAAACTGCGGCTTACAGGATCCCACAGCATTGAGCCAGGGGCAGTTAAAGAGGTGTCAAACTGCATGAATGTGAAGCCACTCTGAGTCCCCCTAGGGGTTGAGAAGGGAAGGGTACAAATATAGTAAGAAAATAAATATACTCTACAGTGTAGATGCACCTAGAGCACTGGCTCTCAACCTGTGGGTCTCCAGGTGTTTTGGCCTACAGCTCCCAGAAACCCAGCCAGTTTATCAGTGGATAGGATTTCTGGGAGTTGGGGACCTACAGGTTGGTCCCCAACTCCCAGACCTACAGGTTGGAACCACTGATCTAGAGACTAGGATTGGATCAACACTGCAATATATTTCAGTTTTGGAATCCAGATTATATTTATTATTTATTCAGGACGGCTACCAGCAGGCACCATTCAGTGCTGAACAATTCACAACATAATATACACTTTACCTATATTAAAAACAGTTATAAATATATTAAAACAATTCGTCATTTCATGTCATCCTCCATGTTAGTTCAACAGTCCATTAAAATTATCTTCACTCCATTGCCATCAGCTAAAAACAGTCTGTTAAAACCATCTATTCTGTGAACATTTGATCCCATAACTAGGGTTTAAGCTTCTTTCAGAAGGTCATGAGGGAGGAGGGCAGATCTAATCTCGTTAGGGAAGGCGTTCCACAGCCGAGGGGCCACCACTGAGAAGGCCCTGTTTTGAATAGATTATGTAGCAATGTAGTTGGTGCCTACGAAATATTATTTGGCATGAACTTTCTTGGATCTCCACCTATTTAAAGAAATGAAAGTAGGGTTGAAATCCACAATATGGTTTGTTATCCTAGAAGATGCAAAAAACACTTGATTGTTTAGGCTGTAATCAATTAACATGGTATCAATTTCCTTGAAAATTAGTCTTTTGGATTCATTTTAAAGCATTAGTGGAAATAATGCCAGCCCACTACAAATTAAAGTGCCATTGATTTTGTTCTATTAAAAAGGGGGAAAATATGGTTGTTGTTTTTTTTTGTATTTTGGAATTGGTTGTGAAAATCACTGTGTTGTTTTTTTTCCAGCTGATTTGTGGCTCAACCCATTCAGCAATGAGTGATAAGATTCGTTACCCCTTTTCCTATCAAATGGTGCCAAATGAAGCTGTTCAGTTTGATGGGATAGTGCAGTTGCTAAGCTATTTCAGCTGGACATGGGTTGGCCTCATTGTTTCAGATGACAACCAAGGGGAAGAGTTTGTGCAAAGCCTAAAATCAGTTCTCACTAGAAACAGCATCTGTGTGGCTTTTACCGAAAAGGCTCCATTTTTCTTTCCACAGACAATTAATGGATCCCCATACTATGAATTCAGTAGTGTCACTGTTTTGAAAAATCTTATTTTTACAAAAGCCAATGTGATTGTTGCATATGGGGCAACATCCCTCATGATTGGGTTAAACATACTGCTCCACAACTATGAACAACTGACAGAGAAGTTCATAGAGAAGGTTTGGGTCACAACAGCACAGTGGGATTTCAGCTCAAAGGTTTTCCTGAATGACTGGGATGTCAAACACTTCCATGGTTCCTTGTCTTTCATGGTCCACAAACACAATGTGCCAAGATTTAAGACTTTTCTCCAGGAATTTAACCCTTACCAGCATCATAATAGTAATTTCCTTCAATACTTCTGGCATGATGCATTTGATTGTATAAGTCCTGATTTCTACAACAACACACAAAAATTCAAAATTTGTACAGGGGAGGAAAAGCTGGAGAGTCTTCCTCAGACTGTATTTGAAATGGACATGTCTGGTGACAGCTATAGTATCTATAATGCTGTTTATGCCTTGGCATATGCTTTGGATTCATTAGAAAATCCAAAATTGAGTAATCGGCCACTACAGTCATGGAAGGTAATGGACAAAACTGGTTAACTATTTTATACTTCAATCACTTTTGGTAAATAATAAAGATCTCTCTTCCCAACTAGCTTCACTGGTTTTTGAGAAAAATCCATTTCAACAATAGTGCTGGGGAAGAGATGTTTTTCAATGACAACATGGAATTGTCCACTGGATATGACATACTGAACTGGGTTGTTTTCCCCAATAAATCCTTTATGAAAGTAAGAATTGGAGCAATGGATTCCAAGCCTTCCTCAGACCAAAAGTTTACTATTAAGGAAGATGCCATTACATGGCCTAATGCTTTCAACCAGGTGGGTTTTCCAGTTTTGAACATTTCACTGCAGCTTTAGAAATTATTGGAGAAATTACATTTCACAGGAGCATTTTTGGTAATCGCATTTGGATGGCTCTATGAGAATTGTATCTTCCCCCCTAGATATCAACAAAACATTGGGGGGTGGGGGAGAAAAGGAAACTCATGTTTTCTTATCTGTTTACATTAGAATTAAATAGAAAACTGCCTGAGTCATTAAAGTGCTGCATTACTGGAAGTGCAATAGAAAATTTCAGGTTATGTTGAATAAAATCAATGTATTCAATTAAACTGACGCTTCTTCCATTTATGATTAGACAGTGCCTGAGTCAACTTGTACTGAGAGATGCCATCCAGGGTACAACATGAAGATTCTTGAAGGACAGCCACCTTGCTGCTATCATTGCTTATGTTGCCCCGAAGGAACAATTTCAAACCAAACTGGTAAGTGATTCCAGGATCAATGAAAATAAAATAGAACTTTGAAAATAAATATTAGAATAAAGATTTGAGTAAAATTTGTTTAAAACCAGCTTGGTTGGTACTATTGCCAATTACAGATCAGATAATGTAGTTTTGTCATCATGGTATCATTGCTTGTCTCACAGTCCACATGTCAAAAGCAGCCTTCCCATTCACTTTTAAATCTTTTAAATCAACAAGCCTCCCCAACAGATAGGCAGATTGGTTAACAACAACAACAACAACAACAACAACAACAACAACAACAACAACAACTTTATTTCTAGACCGCACTTCTCTCCCTATACAAACACTCAATGCCTTACAAAGTAACAAGCAACATGAGGAATAGTACAAAATAATAAACAATAATTAACAGTGAACTTATAATGAAATAATTAAATGTTGTAGTGAGGACTAGGTAGTAATAAACCCAATTAGACAATTAGACAATAAACTAGGACATGTGTAAACATTAAATAAGGTAAAGGTTTCCCCTGACATTAAGTCTGATTTGGGGTGGGGGTGGTGGTGCTCATCTCCATTTCTAAGACAAAGAGCCAGCGTTATCCATCCAAGGTCATGTGGCCAGCATGGAGTGACTGCATGGAGTGTTGTTACCTTCCTGCCATAGTGGTACCTATTGGTCTACTCATATTTGCATGTTTTTGAACTGCTAGGTTGGCAGAAGCAGGGGCTAACAGCGAGAGCTCACCCCACTCCCTGGATTTGCAAGTTCAGCAGATCAGCGGTTTAACCTGCTGCATCACTGGGGGCTCCAAAAGCATTATTTATTAACACTAGCTTGGGGACCCGGTGGTGCCTGGGTTATTAGAAGAAGGGACTGTTTGTTTTGGGATGTTAGGTAATATCACTGAAGTTTGGTCCAGATCGGTAAGTGCTCTCTGGATAAGGCTGAACCACGACTCCCAGATTCCCAGAGCAATCACCCCCAAACTCTGACAGTAGTTGCAGTTGGCCATGTTGGGTCTGTGTACCAAGTTTGGTCCAGATCTGTTGTTGGCTGGATTCAGGGACAAACAGGTTGCTTGGTCCTCCCAATGAGGACCACAGTGAGTCTTCATGATTGGTAGACAGTTGGGATAATAGCGTACTGTCACGGTGGTAAAGTGCTCTACTAGGATTCCAGTCAATGTACTAAAGTAAAATATATGGAAAGAAGGCTATAGTTTTGAAATGAATTAATTCAGCATATATAACCATTCATACATTTTTGAATGGCTTATCTAAGTGTTCCTTTCTTTCCATTCTATGGCAATATCATGTTAGACACAAAACATTAGTGTAATACAATGTTGTATAGTTGTAATTTTAATACTAAACATATTAAGAGTTGTGAAACTTAATACAGCTCATCAACCACTGGTCTCCCAAGTGTTTGACGCATTTCTTTGTTCAGTTCAGTGTCTCTACAATCTAAGTAAACCAATACGCATGTCTACTTGTTTGCTTTGCCAATGTATAAAGCAGGGCTTCTCAACCACAGGTCCCTGAGTTCTGAGACAGGTCTTTAGGAGTTCCTTGGGAGATCCTGATCATGATATTTTCTTTGAGCTATAGATGTAATCAATTTTTTTGCAATAGTTCTTTGAGGCCTGGAAATTATTTGAAGGCTTCCTCGGGGTTAAAAGGTTTGAGAAAGCCTGGTACAGATAACATTGCACAGGAAGATCTTTCTTCTTTTTCAGATGCACATTATTGTTACAAATGTTCAGAAGAGGAGCGTCCAAACAAGAAACAAAACAGATGTGTTCCCAAAGTCATCACTTTTCTTACTTATGACGAACCTTTGGGGATCAGTCTGCTGTCTGCTGCAGTTTTCTTGTCTCTACTCACAGCCTCAGTATTTGGAATATTTATTAGACACCAGAATACACCAATTGTCAAAGCGACAAATCGGGACCTTACTTATCTTCTGCTAATTTCAATTTTCCTCTGCTTCCTTTGCTCCTTGATATTCATTGGACAACCCAGCATAGTAACTTGCCTTCTTAGACAGGTTGCTTTTGGCAACATCTTTACTTTTGCACTTTCTTGTGTGTTGGCCAAAACAATGACTGTGATCATAGCATTCATAGCCACAAATCCTGGGGGGAAAATAATTAAATGGGTTGCCAAAAAATTATCCAACTACATTATCTTTATTTTTTCTGCTATCCAAGTTGGAATTTGTGCCATCTGGCTAGGCACCTCTCCTCCATTCCCAGAGACGGATAAAGTCTCGCAACCTGCAGAAATTGTAGCACAATGTAATGAGGGCTCATCTACCATGTTCTACATTGTCCTAGGGTACCTGGGCTTTCTGGGCAGTGTTAGTTTCACCCTAGCCTATCTAGCAAGGGAACTACCTGACGCATTCAATGAAGCCAAATTTATCACCTTCAGTATGCTAGTGTTTTGCAGTGTCTGGATAACCTTTATTCCAACCTATCTGAGTACCAAAGGCAAGTACATGGTAGCTGTGGAAATCTTCTCTATTTTGGCCTCGAGTGTTGGATTACTGAGTTTTATTTTTGCTCCTAAAGTGTACATTATCTTGCTGAAACCAAACATGAACATTAAGGACCACTTGTTTAAGAAAGGGAAGTCAATAAAATAACCTTCTGCACATAATCTCATAATGATACATGGACTAGATGCCCATGTGGTCTCTTCCAACTCTATGATTAAATGATTCTATAAATGCTCTTCACTGAAGGAAAGAACTGAAATAGACCATATGATGTATATGTAGAAATGTGTTACTCATCAATGCATACATCTGAAAATATGCATTATGAATAAGATGTGTGAGTGAATTGTAGTACTTTAAAGTTAGTAAACACACATTCACACAAATATATTTTCCAAATGTGATATTGCCTTGTTCATTTGCCTATTTGAATGATACATAATATCTGTGTTTTAACAATAATATATGAATGAACTGTTGCCCACAGAAACAACTACTTCTCTCCCTTCTTTTTGTCTCTCAAGCAAGCAAACAAGTTTTAAATAAAGTTTAATTGCTTATTATAGTTGTATGCAACTTTAAATAATAAAAAACTCAAAACAATTTACAGTGTAAAATGGAACAACATTTATATGTATAATGTAGGTGTAAACTGATTTTAAAGGGTATCTAAAACAGAATATAGTCTTTGTACATTCAGTCCTTCAGATCTGCAAGTTTAACTTTTGAAGATTTGATTATTTGCAGAGCAGATCTCGTTAATACATCATCTCTAAGAATGCCTACGTCTTCTAGTGTCATGCTGGAGGACCTAGATGATCCCAAAGAGATGTTTGCTAAGGTTAAAAGGACTGACATTCCAGAAGCATACCTACGTCTTTAAATGCTATTCTCATATCTCCATTTACAAGATCTTCTGTAGACATCCTCTGGCAACATGGCCATCTGCTTTGGTTATAAGCATTCAATCTTGTTTAATATATACATCAGTTTACTGAGAGAGGTCATTTGGAGTTTTGAGTTTGAGTGCAATGAGTGTGCTGATGATGGTCAGCTTTATTTTTTTAGTGGATTTAGAGGCAGCAAGGTCTGGAAGCAGGCACTGAGGAAGCTTCATTGTTCCCATCAAGTGTGTTTGACAGAATGGTGGGACAGAAAGAGGATTTGCTTCAGAAGATCTTGGAGTTTTCATCATAAAGGGAGATATTGGCGTATGATTCAAAGACATGGCTATGTTAGTCTTTGAAGCGAGCTTAAGTCCCCATGCCCTGTCCAAAACAAATGGGTTTTTTTGTTGGTTTCCCTATGGTAACTTCCATGCTGACAGGGGGCCACCAAACCCCCTCCAAAAAAATCCCTTAAAATAAGAAGAAACTTACCAGGTGCCATGAGACCTCTCTGGCAGGTATCTCGATGTGTAGAAATGATGTGCCCGAAGACAGGGCAGTTCTGGCACATCATTTCTATGCACCAGGAGGCTTGCCAAAGAGGCCTCATGGCACCCAGTAAATTTCTTCTTATTTTAAGGGCTTTTTTTCAGAGGTTGGGGTTGGGAAGGGTTGTGACCTCTTCACTTCTACAGGCTCATGGAGCCTGGAGAAGTGAATTGGGCTATGGGGACTGACCCTTCAGAGGTCTCAGGACTACCCGGGGGTCAGTCACCATAGGGACCATACCCCATTAGACACAAGCCTTTCAAGAAGGCCCGTGTCTTATGGAGTATCTAAATAATTCTGGGCAAAGCAGGGTTTACCTGCTTCATCCTGAATTAATTCTCACCTGAGGCGTTGTTTGGGTGCCTCAGGTAAAAGTATGATAGAGCCTGCATTTTGGGCCCTGTTTTGAAGGGCCCTGGAATATCAGTATGCAAGGAATTTTGTAGCACTCTAGAGACTACCTGAGAGAATGACATTTGTAGCCTTAGCTTTCCTAAGACTAAGTTTACTTTCTCAGGCGCATCTGAGATGCATTATTATACCGTATAATGAATTCAGTATGTCCACCTGCATTTCCTTGTCCTGTCTTCCTCAGATGGCTGAGCTAACAAGAATAGGAAAAATATATCTGCTGTAAGAGAAGGGGTTCATGCAGGAGCAGTAGCCTAAATCCCAATAACCAGATTGCCATTATAGGATGAATGGGAAATCTATGTCCTTCAAAAGTTTTGGGATTCCAGATTCCATCATTCTTATATGGAGATATAAATCTCTGACTACTTTCTCCTTCATATGAGGATGAATGAATAAAACAGTTTTCTCCCCTAGTATTCTAAAGGATTGAATATGAGTTATTCTACATGGAAAAAAGTGTATATGTGTGCTTTGCATACAAACTTTCTGTCCAGAAACAGGTTGCAGGTTATCCACTGTGTAAAAAAAACAACTTTATGTAACCCCTACCCCACCACAAACATGCAAGTTATCCCTTGATGTTTCAGTCATCAGGTGATGATTTGACACATCAATATTTCTATGACAATAAATAAACAATATTATCTTTTGTTCAAAGCAAATAGTCTCTTGAATAATTTTCTCTTCAATGCACCTTTAACTTCTTTATTTCTTAGGCTATAGATTTGTTTATTTATTTATTTATCTTGCTTCTATACCGCTGTTCTCAGCCCGGAGGCGACTCACAGCGGTTCACAGCAATAAAAGACAGCAAAAAATTCAATGCACAATATAAAACAGTTAGCAGTCTAATCCATTACACAATTAATAACAATAAACAATTAACGATTACTACAGTAGCCATTCACTATCATCTCATCATCAAAAACATGATCCAAATTCGTCGTCCATTGATCCATTCCAGTGTTCAGTGTTCATTAACCAATCATTGCTCTTGTTCGAACGCCTGTTCAAATAGCCAGGTCTTCACTTTTTTTCGGAATACCATTAGGGATGGTGCTAGTCTAATGTCGGTAGGAAGGGCGTTCCACAGCCGAGGGGCCACCACCAAGAAGGCCCTATCTCTTGTCCCCGCCAGACGTGCTTGAGAAGCAGGCGGGACTGAGAGCAGGGCCTCCCCGGAAGATCTCAAAGTCCTGGTGGGTTCATAGGCAGAGATGCGGTCGGATAGGTAGCTTGGGCCGAAACCGTTTAGGGCTTTAAAGGCCAATGCCAGTACTTTGAATTGAGCCCGGTAGCAAATCGGTAGCCAGTGGAGTTGGCACAACAGGGGGGTTGTATGCTCCCTGCGCTCCACTCCTGTTAGAATCATGGCTGCTGAGCGTTGGACTAGTTGGAGCTTCCGAGCCATCTTCAAAGGCAACCCCACGTAGAGAGCGTTGCAGTAGTCTAAACGGGATGTAACCAGAGCGTGGACTACCGTGGCCAAGTCAGACTTCCCAAGGTACGGGCGCAGCTGGCGCACAAGCTTTAGCTGTGCAAATGCTCCCCTGGTCACCGCCGAAACCTGGGGTTCCAGGCTCAGCGATGAGTCCAGGGTCACACCCAAGCTGCGAACCTGCGTCTTCAGGGGGAGTGCGGCCCCATCCAACACAGGCTGTAACCCTATGCCCTGTTCGGCCTTGCGACTGACCAGGAGGACCTCTGTCTTGTCTGGATTCAATTTCAATTTGTTCGCCCTCATCCAGACCGTCACAGCGGCCAAGCACCGGTTCAGGACCTGGACAGCCTCCTTAGTAGCAGGTGGAAAGGAGTGACAGAGTTGGACATCATCCGCGTACAGATGACACCGTACCCCGAAACTCCGGATGATCTCCCCCAGCGGCTTCATGTAGATGTTAAACAACATGGGAGACAATATTGAGCCCTGAGGAACCCCACAAGACAAAGGTTGTGGGGTTGAACAGGTGTCTCCCAGTAACACCTTCTGAGATCGACCCTCTAGGAATGACCGGAGCCACTGCAGAACAGTACCTCCAAGACCCATCCCCGTGAGGCGTCCCTGAAGGATACCGTGGTCGATGGTATCAAAGGCCGCTGAGAGGTCCAGCAGCCCCAACAGGGACACACTCCCCCTGTCGAGCTCCCAGCGCAGATCATCCACTAAGGCGACCAAGGCTGTCTCGGTACCATGATGGGGTTTAACATGGGTGTGATTACTGTGTAGGAAAGTGAGAGGATCTTCTTTACATCTGGAGAGTAGCCTGATTTAGGTCTAAAGTAGGTAGATGTGGCTGTTGTATAAAACAAAGTAACCACCACAAGATGAGATGAACATGTAGAGAAGGCTTTATGCCGTCCCTCCATTGAGGGCATTCTCAAGAGGGTTGCTATGATGTGCACATAAGTGAGCAGAATTAAGAAGAAAGGGAACACAATGAAGAGCACAGTGGCTGTAAGAGCTTCAATTTCAAACATATCAGTATCAGCACAAGCTAACTCTAGCACTGGAGGGCTGTCACAAAAAAAGTGGTTGATTACGTTTGGCCCACAGAATGGTAAACTGAATATCCACGTTGTCTGCACAATAGAGACAGAAAAACCTGAGAACCATGAGGAAGCAGCCAGTTGGAAACAAGCAGTTCTGTTCATTATGTATGGATAATGTAAAGGGTTACAGATGGCTACATACCGGTCATATGCCATTGCAGCAAGGAGACAACATTCAGCTGCATCAAAAAAGAAGAAAAAGTACATTTGGGTAGCACAACCGGCATAGGAAATAGTCTTGTTCTCAACCAAGAAATTGACTAGCATCTTTGGGATGATGACCAAATTGAAACAGATCTCTAAGATGGAAAGGTTTCGGAGAAAAAAATACATGGGACTGTGAAGTATGGGGTCCATTGTTGTAACAATTATGATGAAGACATCTCCCAACAGAGTTATTGTGTACATAAAAAGGAAAATGATGAAGAGGGGTACCTGAAAGTCAGGGTAATTTGAAAACCCAATTAGAATGAATTCTGTAACCCTGGTTTGGTTGTCTTTGCTAGCTATCTTTTTCTGCATCATAATTTCCAGTAGTGTCTCAAGTAAAGATGATATGTTCTTTTTTGACGGCCAGTTTTTGGAGAGCTGGTATTGTGGCTGTTTCACTCTTCAGTAACTGAACTAATTTCTTTCCATTAGAATATGCTATAAAAAACAACAGACTGCTGTCAGATATGAGCCAAAACTGGATAATATTTTGAGTCTTAATACCTTGGTTTGTTTTTCATGAAATACTGACTGTGTTAAGAGTGGATTTTTTCATTACCAGTCTTCTCTGTGGTTCCATTTCGTGCCTTCATATAAGATCATAATGTGAAAAAGATTTATGTATGTCTTTGCCAATAAACAACTATATTAAACAGACTACATTTTAAAATTAACCATAATTGTAGTTAAATTTGCTTTTTATTATATATATATATATATATATAGAGAGAGAGAGAGAGAGAGAGAGCACTTGCAAAATGATATTTCAAATCCATTTGTCATGTAATAGTTTCAAAATATTAAATATATGTTTTATGTAAATTATAACATAAATATCACATCTTAAAATATAATATTATGTAGGATGCTAGTTTAGTTATTTCAGTGCTTCCAAACTCTGCTTTTCCAGTTATTAATGAAATGTGCTACTTTGAAATTCCTATTTATCTTTCATATTGCACAGTTATAGCATTATGATTCCAATTTAACTACCATGACTACACCTCACAGAATTTTGGGATTGGCAGTCAGGGGGCTCTACTGTAAACTATTTAACCCAAGATGCCATTTGAGTTAAGTGAAACAACCCTAGTCTTTTAGTCATATTCAGGCCCCGTTAACAGTGCCATATAAAATCCAAATTATTTGAACTGGATTATCTGGCAGTGTAGACTCATATAATCCAATTCAGAGCAGATAATATGGATTTATCTGCTTTAATAATCTGGATTATGTGGCAATGCAGAAGGGGCCTCAGTCTTCAGCACCAACAGCACAAACATATTTTCTTTGCTTATTTTCTTGCTTGCACAGACTAAGATGAAAGTAGTGTTTGCTAAACTCAAATATGTAATAGGTGACATTCTAAACCCAATTCATACCAAGGGTTATAGGAAACACTACCCCATGACAGCAGAATAAGGACTAAATCCTGGCTAAAGTAACATTATATGCGGTGTAGGTGTGGCTTTTGAATGCACCTACACTGTAGAATTAGAACTGCTTCACACTACTGTAACTGATATGGGTCAATGCTATAGAATCATGGGAACTGTGATTTGACAAAGTCTTCCCTGCTAAATAGTGCCAGTACCAAGCCAATCTACAAGTCCCATAATTACTTAGTGGTATAAAATTGCATTACTTCTACAATGTAGAAGTACCTGACTACCATATTTGATTTTCTGTGCATCAGTTTTCAACCTTGCCCAAAGTTTCTACAGCTATACTTTTGGTGAGATTGATTGGTTGGTTGGTTGGTTGAATTTATACCTCACTTTTCTTCCTGGGATAGGACCCAAGATAACCTACAATTATTTAAAGCATGGCCCAGGTAAAAAGTTAAACAAACTAAACAACATTATTTTTAAAGAATATAATTCAAAGCACATGTACAACATAATTACAAAATAAAAGATAAAAAGTTAAAAGGCACAGTTTTATACATACCACAGCTACATAATTTAGATCTCAAGGCTTTCCTGAATAAAAAGGTATTGACGTGCCAGCTGAAAGAAAGCAGCAAGGGGTCAACCAGAATTCCTATAGAAAGGAGTTTTACATCCTCAGAAGGCTCTCTTAATGGCTGTTCCATTTTCTTGGAATCAATGAAGTTTGACACCACTTTAACTGCTATGGCTCAATGCTATCAAATCCTGGTTATAGTTTGGTGAAGCACCAGCACTATTTGGAAGAAAAGGCTAAAAACCATGCCAAATTACAGCTCCCATGGTTTCATAGCACTGAGCCATCCAGGTTTTTTTTTTCCTGTGTCAGAAGCAGCTTGAGAAACTGCAAGCCACTTCTGGTATGAGATAAATGCTGTCTGCAAGGAGGGTGCCCAGCAGAAGTCTGAATGTTTTACCATCCTCTGGGAGGCTTCTCTCATGTCGCCACATGGGAAGCTGGAGCCAACTGATGGGAGCTCACCCCATCTCACGGATTTGAACTGCCCACCTTCAGGTCAGCAGTTCAGCTGGCACAAGGGTTTAACCCAGTGCACCACCGTGGTGCCTAGTCATCCAGGTAAAGTGGTCTTAGGCGGCATTAATTCTATAGTGTGGATGCACTCTAAGAGATCTCTTTCTCATAGACTATTGGTCCATTTTCACCTCTTTTATTTTAATTTTAATTAAACCTATTGTAGTGGTTCTAGAGAAGACAATTATGCTGGGGAAAGTGGAAGGCAAAAGGAAGAGGGGCCGACCAAGGGCAAGATGGATGGATGGCATCCTTGAAGTGACTGGACTGACCTTGAGGGAGCTGGGGGTGGTAACGGCCGACAGGGAGCTCTGGCGTGGGCTGGTCCATGAGGTCACGAAGAGTCGGAGACGACTGAACGAATGAACTGAAGCAGGCTTTTTCTTTCTCTGAGCAATTGCTCAAAGGCTCAGCCAAAATGCTCCGTTTCAGTTCAAATTGCGGACGCAGATGAGTCAGGAAAAACAGCCAACTGGGTTCAGCAAGAATATCAAAGTTTATTTATAGCAGCTGCTAGAGGCTTTTCGACACAACAATGGCGTCTCTGGGAAAAGCCCCTAACATCAAAGGTAGTGTTCTTTTTATACATCAAAAGGGGTTCGGCTTTAAGAGCCGCCCCGAAGATTAAATCATTGGTTAAGAAAGCTGTCAATATTATAGTTATATTAGCAATTAGCTCATATATTTTTAAGTTTCGCTTCGCAATGAGCAAACCCCTTCTTGGAAACATCTCAAGACGCTGACATGCAAAATACAGCTGGAAACATCTGCTGATCTTGGCAAGTTTAAACTTTTAGCCTTGGCCATTTCCTTTCTGCAAAGTTGGCAAGTCTCATGACCGATTTTTCACCTCTTTCACAAAAAACTCATCTTGAGCCTGTCTTTGTCTCCCATATATGGTCAAGCCCATCCGTTCTCTTTTCTACATGCAAACCCCGGCAGCCTTAATAAACAAAAGCTGTACTTTTTGCCTTTTCTATAGCTATACCTTTCTGCATACCTACAGCTATACCTTTCTGCCTTATTACAACAACAAAATTGTAGTGGTTATCTGTTTTTCTATCTTCTCTTTCACAAGTTTTCCCCAAGGAAGCCCACAAAGGCCTTCCTTAACCATCCCATACTCATCTGACCATGATAGAATAATAATTTTTTTGTCATGACTTTTCTCAGCATGATTCGTTTTATTCATTCACCAGTGTTGGGGCAGAGCTATGTGTTCCTGATATTTCCCCTCTTCTTAACAGCCATTCTTAATTGCCATGTTCTGGCAATTATCACTATTGAGGCTACAGTTTAAAATATGAGATCTACTGTGCGAGTGTTGGAGAATCTATTTTTTTCATGCGCTTTATTTATTTATTTATTTATTTATTTATTTATTTAAGGTAAAGGTTAAGCTTTTCCCTTGACATTAAGTCTAGTCGTGTCTGACTTTGGGAGGTGGTGCTCATCTCCTTTTCTAAGCCAAAGAGCCGGAGTTGTTCGTAGACACCTCCAAGGTCATGTGGTTAGCATGACTGCATGGAGTGCCGTTACCTTCCCACAGAAGTGGTACCTATTGGTCTACTCACATTTGCATGTTTTCAAATTCAACTTTTTAAAATCAACTACCTGGATTCTCTTTCAATAGTGAGTCAACTTTCATGCACTTAATTACATCAGTCAGATTTTATTATTTGTTTACCCTGTACAACAATATTGTAACATAAACTCATGTTAAATGCAGATAAACATTGTCTTGTGCTACTGCACCCTCCCAGTCACAAAATGAATATGAAACCCCAGAACTGTTTTATAAAGTTTTCATTCTTGAGCAGGGGGAGGCTTTATTCAAAAAGGTATAGTTAAACTAATTTCAAATCATGTTTGCTGGCATAAGAAGAAGTTCCTTGTGTGTATGCCCTTGACAGGATTCATTTAGTACAACATTCTGGAGTATGATTTTAAGCACATTCAATTCCATATTCTTAATATCTTAGTCAGCTTTGGAGCTCTTGTTATCTTATTGTTTTTACCCAGAGTCAGGATGCCAAGTATGTATACTGGATAGCCGAGTCCTACTCAAGAACATCACCATGCATGTTCTCAAACAGTCGATGCTTTGCACATGCAGCCCCACTATGCTTCACTTTTTCTGAATGCATGCTTAAGCAGTGACCATTTCTATTATTTCTATATTGTAGGTATAGGTAAACTCATAAAGATGTTCATGTCTTCTCTAACAGAAAATGCTACTTATCCTAATGCATACAATCATGTTGTTAAAAGGAAGCCACATGGCTCTTCACTCAGAAGTAAGTAATAAATCAGGCTAAACCTGATGAAAGTGTACACTGATTTGCAACCCATCTGCATATTGACCTAGGAATTCTTCTTCTCAGGATCAGAGTGGTTTATTTCTGAGATGATTTATGAAAGATCTTTGGATTGTCTCAAGGAATTATGTAAGATTTCAGTGACTTAAACATTCAGCTATTATCTATCGTATTAAGCATGCATATATCAAACTTCCCAGTTGAATATCTTAATATAACCCAAAAAACAAAAGCTTAATTGGCAATTTTGTGTAAAACATCCAATAAATATGAATTATGATACAAAGTAATATACATTTAACTTGTTGTGAGCAAATACACCAATTGTTGATCATTGTTAATCTTCCATATCTTTACTTTGTCAATTGAAGATGACTTTATTCATGAATTTCCCAATAGCATTTCTGATCTCTTTGTTTCTCAAGCTGTAAATGACTGGGTTGGCGATTGGTGACACAACAAAATACAACAAAGCAGCTAGGAGTTCCTTGAAGAGAGATGACTCTGAACTTCTCTTCATGTATGTAAACATCCCAGTAAACAGAAATAAAGAAAACACTGTAAGATGGGGCAAACATGTGGAAAAAACTTTGTACCTGCCATGAGAAGTAGGGATTTTTTGGACTGCAGAAAAAATGTGAACGTAGGATCCAATGACTGAAGAGCAGATAATCAAACCAAACACAATGCCACATACAAAGACTGCGGTTTCATTACCAAAGGTGTCAGCACAAGCAAGCTTTAGTACTTTGGGGATATCACAAAAAAACTGATCTACATTGTTTGGACCACAAAATGGCAAAGAACTGATGTTCATGGTGTGTAGCGCCGCATAGACAGTACTGATTATCCAACAAGCAGCTATCATGCTGACACATTTAATTTTATTCATTATCATATGATACTTGAGTGGGTAGCAGATAGCAATGTAACGGTCATATGCCATGATAGTGAGGAGAGCTAGTTCTGCTGAGGCAAAGGTGATTCCCAAAAAGATTTGGCTCATACACCCAGAGAAAGAAATCGATCTGGTTTGTGTCAAGGAGGTGTTCATGGCTTTAGGGATTATGACGGAAATAAAGAAGATATCAAGGATGGATAAATTGGCCAGAAAGAGGTACATGGGTGTGTGAAGATGACTGTCTACAGCTACAATAAGAATGAGGAGAAGGTTTCCAGCCAAGGCTATCAGATAAATCAATAGAAAAAATAGGAAGTATAATACCCGAAGCTCAAACAGATCAGAAAATCCCAGTAGCAAAAATTCAGTCACTGTGGTTGTATTGGAAACTTCTTGTTTCAGGCAGTCTCTATATAGTTAGAAGGAAGGAATCATATTGAGTCAGTGCATTAATTATACAGTTCAATGTAATAGTGATACTTCATTTAATCTAAATGTGGAGATGCACATTGTCAACTCTTAACTATACTATGAACTATGAAGTATGAAAATACTATGAACAACTATAGTATTTTAACAATGTTAAGAATAATTTCAATTTGGTTTTGCTTTGCCATGTTAGGAAAGGCAAAGTAAAGAATTTGTCAAAAATATACAGATGTAAGGTACTGAATCTAGTAAGAATTCTACATGAAATGGATATTTATGGTTCGTAGTGATTTTTTTTAGTCAGGAACAACTTGAGAAACTGCAAGTTGCTTCTCTTGTGAGAGATTTGGCCGTCTGCAAGGACATTGCCCAGGGGATGCCTGGATGTTTGATGTTTTACCATCCTTGTGGGAGGCTTCTCTCATGTCCCCAGATGGGGAGCTGGAACTGACAGAAGGAGCTCAGCCCACTCTCCCTGAATTTGAAACACCGACCTATTGTCCAGAAGACCTGCCAGCACAAGAGTTTAACCCATTGTGCCACCGGGGGCTCTGTTTATAGTGATGTAATTACTACGTTTCATACTCAAAAGTAATATACAAACATTAAAGGTTTGAAATAAATTACAATAGAATTTCTACTTTCAATAACCCATCTTTACAGTGCCCAACATGATTCAAAGTAGGCATGAATACAAATGCAGCTTATATACTATGAAACCTCAGTTAATATGAATATATAATTCAATTAAAACATTTACAATATCATTTTTGAAAAAGCAAGAAATACCACACCTACCTACTTATTAATAGTTTTTTCTCAGTTCTGTCAATTGCAAAATTGTACCTTTTCAGTTGCCAGCATCTCCTTTCAATTATTTAATTAACCTCAGATGAGCCTTATATTTTGTTCCTCTTCCCAATACTGAGGGGGGGGGGGGACCCAGTAACTTTGTGGTTTTTCACACTATGCCTTTCTGATAGATAATCATGTATGTTTCTTTTAAACAGAGGCTGGATGGCCATCTGTCAGGGGTGATTTGAATGCAATATTCCTGCTTCTTGGCAGGGGGTTGGACAGGATGGCCCATGAGGTCTCTTCCAACTCTTTGATTCTATGATTCTATGATTCTTTCAAAGAACTTTGATTGGCCAGCATTTACTCGCTCAGTTTTATTAAAGAAACATCTTTCCTCTTTCATTATTAACTTGATGACTGAACTTATTTCAGAGCATGAGACTCTTTGAAATAATCTAAAATTCTTTTAAAAATGGAAGATGTAATATTGTCTGCTATTTTTGAAATAATTTGAAGCCATATAAAACTCTCATTGAGTAAGGCAGAGAGAAGGAAAAGAAAAAGAGAGCCTGTTTGGAAAGTATTATACATGATAAACAAAAATAAGACACTTACTTTGGGGGTTTGGTGTTGGAACACATCCTTTGGAACATATCTCTTCATAGATCAAACGAAGGAATGCTTCATGAATTCTGGCCATATATTGTATATGGAACGAACCAAGCATTTTTGATAAAAATAGTCAGACTAAACTGTTACTATTAAGATCATCTTGGGAGAACAAAGAAATGACTATGGGGTACTTTGTAAAATATGTTCCTGTGGTTGTTATCTGCCTGACAATATCTGCTCGGTGTTCATAGACCACAGTTACTCAGCTGATGATTCAATGCATTCTCTACCAATACATTTATACAACTTGCCACACAACTTTCTCCCAAGAGTATAGATCTCAATTATGTAGGAAAATTGTCTTTCCCTTTTGGATGCTGCTGAGAAAAAAAAAGAAAAAGATCTTTTGAATAAGCTCACAGAGAATTCTTTTTAATTGTGTTGTTGCATCATTTGCATGAAGAAAAAGGCAGAAATTCAGTTATGATTTTGACATGAATAACTGCTTTTCACAGTGATTTGATGCATAGCAATGAATAAATTGCATTCTTTATTTATGCTGTGTAAAACAATCAGCCAATTTGTATATAGCAATCCATTGTTAAATGCACAGTTATGGAGAACTCTTGGAGGCCAACATTTCTAGCAAGGGTCTATAAAGATATTCTAATTTACTGTCCAGCAGTTGATAATAACTCAGTAATGACAGAGTAGCAAGACTCCAAATGCTGGACTCTTGACTTAGGATGCACTTATACTGTAGGATTAATGGAGTTTGACATTTATTTAACTACCATGGCAAAATGCAACCGAATCATGAGAGTTACAGTTTAGTGAGGAACTTTTTGAGATAAAAGGCTAAAGTTGTTATAAATTACCACATCCATAATTCCATGGCATTGCGCCTGGCAGCTGAAGTAGTATCAAACTTCATTTATTCTACAATGCAGATAAAGCCTCCTTAATGCTTAGTTTACATCTATTGTGGTTGAGGTCTTCTTGGAATAACAAAGATAGCATGCCATCAATCCTATACAAAGTTACTTGGGTGGAAACTCTAGCGAACACATGGAGGGTATTTTTATGTATACAGTTTGCTTGTGGGTCTTCTTATTTAAGGATGAATATACAACAATGAATAAAAGAAGTACCTCACTACCTCTGAGGATGCTTGCCATAGATGCAGGCAAAACGTCAGGAGAGAATGTCTCTAGACCATGGCCAAATAGCCTGAAAAAACCTACAACAACCCAATGAAAGAAGTAATTTGTCTTAAGCCATAAGGCAAAGACTGTGGTGAGAGAGGGACTTTTGAAAGCTCACTTGGAGGCCAGATGGGGATTGGCTGGTTTAAGCCTTCCTCCCCTTCCCGCATGTCATAACAGCCTCCTTTCTCCTTTGTGTGACCCACCCTCAGCATAGTGTGAGTGGTTGTATCAGGGCCAGGTAGGACTTTTTCTCTTCACATTTTGTCTGGATTTTTTGCCAACCCCATACTGTTTCTGTTGGATGTAGAAATTGTCTCGAGATGATGTCACTTAAATACTTTGTCACTAGCATGTTAAAATTTTAATTGGATCCAGTAGACACCAAGACACCCCCTTTGTGGGTGAAGGGTAGGCTTCTGGAAGGCTCTTTCTTGGTTTGATGCCTTGGGGAGCTGGGAAAGGGGCTACCCTGTGGTTTAGGAGGAGTACTCTCTTTAGACTGGCTAGGGCAAGGAACCAAAATAGTTTGCAATGCTCTCAGGTTTGATGTACTGGCCCAGGGTGATGTGTGGAGATAGTCAAAGAACTGATACCCGCCACTCAGCTATACCCATTAGTTGATTTAACCCCTTTTACTGAAAGTTGCAGAAGCTCAAATAATAGGTCAAATAATGGCTGCTTTATACCATTTGTTGTTGTCTGACCTCTTTATTTTTCAATGTGGTTTCCAAGCTGGTCTTATGAGTAACATAGTTTTTCTCATAATAATAATTACTTATTAATTGTATTATATTATCAACTTCATAATATTTCATTTGTGATGTTGTCATTGTGTTCATGTTAGTCAGACTATTGTCTACTTCAGTTGATGAAGATGGCCATTGCTATTTTAATTTCAAGATATGTGGTGTAGTGATTTGAGTGCTAGACTATGACTCTGAGGATCAGGATTTGCATTAGCCATGAAAACCCACTTGGGGACTCTGAGTAATCACATACTGTCACATACTTGTGATAAGTTCACTTTAGGATTACCAATTCAGAAATAACTTGAAGACACACAACAACAATAATGTTTTAATTGTTGTTATTTTGTAAAAAATGTATCTGTAAATAGACCAAATTAATAACACCTCACCTGCCAATGTTATTCCCTCCAGTTTCAGGATCTAAGGGCATCACAAAATCAGAAAAGTATGTCTTTGCACTTGTATTCTTCCATTCCCATTATACATATTCTGTAGAATTTCAAGTGATTTTACAATAATAAGCACAAAGCACTAGACTGCGGCAAAATCTATATACAAATATTCAACAATTGATTGTCACCAGGAACACAAAAAGTAAGCTTGCAAAGCTGAAAAATATGGCGGAATGTGGATTAATGGCAATAATAAAAGCAGAGCCACAAAGAACAAGGAACTTTAATATTTTTATTTACAAGAAAAATTAGTAACAACTGGCCCATATGTATTCAGAAATATGGAAGACTGGATGGGCAGCAAATTCTGATTGTCATCCTTTGCATGAGGTTCTGTGATTATGGAAGGAGATGACAGCCCAGGTCAGATATCATCAAATTCTGGGCCTCCAGCTGTTTGGGCCTCTAATTTCCAGAAGCCCTAGCTAGCTTGTTCAATGGTCAGGAATTTGGGGAATTAGAGGCCTAAACAGTTGGAGACCCAGAGTTTGAGGATACCTGGCTCAGGGCAATGCAAGACTGTTACAGAGTAGATTTCTACCTCCATAAGTGTGCTGTAAGTCTGCAAAAACTGATGTTACCAGCTTTGTTTCCTTAGGGCCCTTCTACAAAGGTTCTAAAATGTGGAAGTTACTGCATTAAAAGGGGGGGGGGCAAATTATGCTGATGGTAAATTTACGCTGATTTGCAGCAACTGATGAAAAACACATTTTTAAAAGGTCCACTCATATCCTAATTCCAGATGGAAAATACACATACTCACATCACTGTATATCCCTGCACTCATAAAAAAATATGAGATTTCCTTCCCTCCCCCCTGTGAAGAATTTTCCAGCACACATCCACTTTTAAAAGCGTGACACACCTGATCAGGTGATTGGGCTGTGAAACAGATACACAGGTGATTTAAAGGAAGCATGAATGGAGAAGGAAGCGTGAATGGAGAATTAGAACTCTCTGAAACTCTTTTTTATGCTTTATAATATTAAACAAAGCTTAAATAAACAATTGGAGGGAAAGAGAAATCCTCCAGAAGTTTTTTTTAAAATCCACTCTGTTTTGCATTAAACCTCATATGCGCAAATGCAAATCTGCTTATATTTATGTTATTATGATAGTTGCATGTGCATTTCAGCTGAACCACAAGCCATTTCTGCTATCTGGACTTCAGGGAAGCGTTGTTCCATTTTTGCACCCCTCCCAAAAATGAACAAGTGCCCAAATGGGCATTTTCGGCCACAGCTGGAAAATGTGCCTAGATTGGCTGCAATGGGGGGGGGGCTTCATAGGCTCCCCTTTCCATCATTTTTAGGGCTATCAAGATGAAAATAGCCACACTTGGAGGACACAGCTACCACTGCTGACCCACCAAGTTTTGTAGTGTTTGGGTTCATCCCCTGATTTTT
Organism: Anolis sagrei ordinatus; assembly: GCF_025583915.1. Taxonomy (NCBI): domain Eukaryota; kingdom Metazoa; phylum Chordata; class Lepidosauria; order Squamata; family Anolidae; genus Anolis; species Anolis sagrei. The sequence goes on along the minus strand of NW_026847660.1, from coordinate 26,235,992 downwards.
AGGAATTTCTTTTCTTTCTAGAAATAAAATCTCTTTTAAAAATTCCCAAAAAGGTATCCTTTGCTGGCCCCAGGAGCAGTAGCAGGGCACCATTCTTTCCTGCCAAATGTCACTTTATTCACTAATAACAAACAACAGCAACGTCTTCCAAAGCTTTTGCATTTCTTGTTCTTACAAAATACTGGAAGAGGCCAGCAACCCACCATCCACAAGAAAGTAAGCAAGCAGCTTGTCCCTTTATTAGAAAAACACTTCTGTATGATCCAGAAATTAGTAGGTATTGGTGCTAAGTTTAGGTAGGTAGGTAGGTTTTGCTGTTTGCTGGTATTCCTATAATTATTAATAAAAATAATCTTTTAAAAGTAGATTTAAAAGTAGACCTTGCAACCTCTGAGGATAGCTGCCATAGATGCAGGCAAAACATCAGGAGGGAATGCTTCTAGAACATAGCCAGACAGCCCGAACAACCTACAATAACCCAGTGATTCCGGCCATGAAAGCCTCAGACAATACTTTCATAAGTACTTTCTGAAAGAGAGGAGTGAGGAGATATAAGACAAAAGCTAAAGGCTTTAGTAGAGGCTAAAGGGTGACTCAAAGCTTAGAGCCACCTTAAAAGAAAAGCACATCCACCCAAAAGTCCCCAATTGCCATCCACCCATACTTTCAAACTCTCAGTCCCACTAAAAAAAGAATCAAGAAAATAAAGGAAAATCGAGAAGATTCAATGCTAGAAAGAGGCCAAGTCAAGCCAAAAGTTAAAGCTGAGAGTGAGCAGCAAGGCAATCAGACTGAAGCTCCTCTCTCTAGAGCCAGATGCAACTGAGAAATTGAGGCACTCATCCCATTAAATAGACACAGCTTGCATAAGACCTTCATGACTTTCTTCTATTCTGATTGGCCCAACAGGCAGGGCTCACAGGGAAACTCTGTGATAGTACGCGGCAGCCTCTCCACATGTCACGTGCTCCCAAATAGAGCAAAAAGAGCTCAGTATGGTAGCCCATACTGAGATTCAAATTTTTTGATGGAAAGTTCCCTTATAGAGTTCTTGTGACTATAAATTAAGGAACAGAAGAACCAGCCATGTGTGTAGGGGTAAAGGAAGAATATAAATTTAACAACCCAATAAACATATAAGTTTTAAACAGTATGAAAGTTACTTGATTCATCTCATCCCATTTCTTCTTCTTTTTTCTTTTCCTTAAAACAATGTCAAAATCCTTTTTTTAACTAGCTTCTTTATAGCTTTCTTCACTTCTTTGTTTTTCAGGCTATATATAATGGCATTTAACATTGGGGTTAGAATGCTGTACTGAACTGACACAAGCTTATCTACTGTTTCTGAATAACTTGATGCTGGTTGCATGTACCGAATGAATGCAGTCCCACAAAACAAAAGCACAACCATGAGATGGGAAGTAAAAGTCGAGAATGCCTTCTGCCTTCCATCAGCAGATTGTATCTTGAGAATTGTGCTAATAATACGAATGTAAGAAGCTACAATCAGAAGGAGGGAGGCAAACCCTAGCGCCATGCTGAAAGTGAGAATCACCATTTCATTGGCAAAAGTACTTGTACAAGATAGCTGCAGTAGCAAAGGTAACTCACAGCTGAAATGATTGATGCTGCCAGGAGTACAGAAATGTAAGTGAGTTAGAAAGACAGTATTTACAAGGGAGTTGACAAAGCCTGATATCCATGCACCTAGCACCATTTGGGAGCAAGCTTGGCGGCTGATAATGGTGCTGTATCTTAGTGGGTGACATATAGCAGCATAGCGATCATATGCCATTGCTGAGAGTAAGAAGATCTCTGTCCCAACCATGAAAATAAAGAAAAATATTTGTGCAATGCAGCTATTGAGAGAAATTGTCTTTTCTGTAGCCAGAAGATTCTCAAGCATCTTGGGAACTGTCACAGAGGAAAAGCAAATGTCAATTAAAGATAAGTTGGTAAGGAAGAAATACATAGGTGTGTGCAGCTGTGGATCAACCTTTATCACCAACATAATGAGCACATTTCCTGACAGAGTTATTGTGTATATTAGTAAGAAAATAAAAAATAGGAAAATCTGGAGTGTTGCATCTTTGGTAAAGCCCAATAAATGAAACTTCACTGCAGCTGTTTGGTTTTCCATTGCTCTATTCATGACAGGCCTCTCATCTAGAAAACAAGTGGATGAAAAGAAGATGAAGAATTGCATTCAATAATGAACATAATAGGGAGACAAACAGAATAATTGCACGAGAGCCTTAGATATGTTGATCTGAGTGCATGACCCATCAATCTTCTTGTACCTATTTTTTTCTGAATAACAATATTTTTGTTCGCATCCAAGCATTACATATACAATTAAGTCAACTGAAATACTAGGCCTGGGTAACAATGGAAAAATTTGTTTCTAAAATCGATTCGTTTTTTGGGGTTTTTTTTTGTTTCGATATTTAAAATAATTACAAAATTTTCCTTTTAAAAAAGTTCGATATTTACGAAATTTCGTAAATGTGAAAAAAATTACAAAACATTAACTAATCGATTTCCGAAACAATAACGAATCGATTCGTTAATGGCGGACGCGACCGCGAAATACGCTAAAAAACCTCCAAAAACTTCTGAAGCTTCCCTCTCCCTCTGTTGTTGACTGTTGGTGTGATATTATAATTTTTTTTCACTAATTAAACAAAAAACTTGCCCCAGACATGCGGAAATAATAACGAAACGACCTCAGAACAATAACGAAACGGATACAATAACGAAATACGAAGCATTTACAAAACGTGTTTAAAAATTCGTTTTTTAAAAAATTGCTCCAGAATGGTTCGTTATCGTTTTGTAATTGAAAAAAATAACGAATTATTAACGAATTACGAATTAACGAAACGAAACTGCCCAGCCCTATGAAATACATCTATATTCACATGGAAATTGGTTCATTTTGGAATAAATATATTACAAACCTTGCATTAATCTTTGCAATAACAAAGAATGGAATGTAAACCACTTGTTTACGAAATGCAGCTAGAGATATTCTAATATCCTTGAGTGAAGTCTACATCATGTGAGTAGAACTCTACTCACAAGGAAAGTCTTTATTCTCGTCTTCTTCCCTCTGAAAGCCCCATGTGTTCTCCGAAAGCCTGCTTCACAATTTCTTCCATCCACAAGTAGATTTTCAGATGATGCAGAAAGCTATGGAATAAGGTTTATAGTTATGATACAGATATACTGTTTCCAAGATGACAATAGTGTATCTCTGAATATTGAGTTCTATATTAGGAAACAAGTAGACTTTTAGTTTGATTCAGTTGGGCTCTTCCCTTATTTTTAAGTACAAATCATATTTAGGTTTAGGCTACTTTTCCAGTCGATGTCAACTGGCAGCAAAATCCGGAGAGCTGGGACTTATCACAGTACAATGGAACCTTGTGTACATAAGTCATATGCATATCTGAATAATAATATTATTTTTTTTACTGAGAGAAATTAAGACCTCAAAATAGCATACTGGGAATTTTTTTACACTTCACTACAATTTGTCTCTCCAGTATGAAAATGGCACATACTGAACTTTTCCTATTCAGGTTTTCATAATTTGCTCAAAATGACTCTACACAACACTACTGCCTTTTTCTTTTTGAAGCTAAGCACAGTCCCAACAAACAAAGGTTTGGCTGATGGATAGAAAAATGCAATTAACCCACCAGATGCTTTATCATTTTTGAGCTCATACAATGACATTATATATTGTAGTTTTGCTCAACTAAACAATTTATGGGGGGAAATAATTTTTGCAAATATGAGAACTTCAGACAAGGAGAGGAATTATGCAGTTTTCTCTTAATAGAAAGTACTAGACAAGAGTAAAATTAAATCCTATAGCAGTGATCCTACATCATTTATACATCTTGTAGATTCACAATAAAGTAGTTAAGTAGAAGTTTTGTTACACCACTCCCTGCTGAATAACAAAATTGTGTAAGCAATTTTGTAAGTACAAACTTACCTATAAGGAAGTTTACACATGCATAATGCAAACAGACTACTAATCTATATTTATTAGATAGAAATAAATCAAAGCTACTCACCTAATACAGAAAGTTCTTTTTCTCTGCCTCACGTTCATATTCATGACAAAAAAATCACTTCCATTCAAAGAATGGAATAGACCAAAATTGTTTTGACTCATTTCAGCTCTTTCTTTCACATTTGAACCAACATGGGTCTAAAACAAATATGGATTCTGCATCTTTGTCAATGCTTTCGCTTCTTTTTAGATTGAATAGCAATATCAAAATAAAGAAAGATGTTTCACAGTTTTAAAAATGTTATACTCGGACTTAGGCAAGGTTTACTGCATTTGCACAGAGAGAATCAGAGCAATAAGGAACTCCTGAACATATCCCATCTTGAGAATTCAATTCCCTGGATATTAATTTGTGAGAGCATGTGAGAATTCATGCATTTTGGGAATATCATAATGCTCTTGAGATGTCTTCCTGGATAGTACAATACACAGAAATTTTGTATTAATAGTCAGCTTACTTATTCCTATAAGGGTTTTATCTAACAACTATAGTAGCATGTATGAAGTATCTTCATTTAATCTATTTTGGATGTCTAACTAAAGAATCACATGGTCACCTGTCTCTATATAGGTCTTCACCAAGCTGCTGCTGCTGTTGTTGCTGTTATTCAGGGGAATCGGACTGCTCTACTTTATCACACAAAGAAAGGGTTTAGAATTGAGGTTCAGTTTCTCAAAGGCCAGGAAATATTTTGTTATGTTACAGAAATACACTAAGATAGTAGATGTGCATGGAATTCATTTCTTCCATTTCCTCCTTCCCTTTCTGTACCTTCAATACTTCAGGAGCCCATAACATTAAACACAGTTTTTATTAATTCCCCAGCAAACAAAAAGAAAGCCTTCATTCCCTGAAAACTGCTACAAGTTACCTGTCTTCTTCCAGGAGGTCATCACTCTTCCTTACCTCAAAGTGGGAAGCCTCCTTAAAATGCAAAGAGTGCATGTCTGCTGACATGGTGCAGCCCAAGAGAGAAAGCACATGCGTCTGCCTGCAGTTGAGTGCCTTTCCTCTAGAGTAAGAAACAGCTTTAAGAACTTACCTCCTTGCCTTGGAAAAAAAGTGTGTATGCTGTGCAGGCCTGGGAGAGAAAGCATGCATGCCTGCCTGCAGCTGAGTGCCTCTTCTCTAGAATAGAAACAGCTTAAATGCCTAAAATGATGGGAAGGGAAGCCTGGGGAGCCTGCCCCCCATAATAGGCCAATAGAAATTTCGGCACTCCAGAATGAAAACAGATATCTGCCCTCCCAAATTTGGGAGGCTCCCAAAAAAATGGATCGGGGGCCACATCGAAAGCCAAGACACAAAACGAGTCAATGTTTACCCAGATTGCACAAGCCTATTAGATAGATGTGGGCATCTTTGAGATTCTGCTAGAAGATACCTGTGATGGCACACCAGGGTAGAAGGAAAACTATATGTCTGGCTATTCCCGATGGCTATCAGTATACCCTCTGATGTCCTTCAGTTCTTTAAAAATAAAGACTCTTGAGACAGGATTAAAGTTAACCAAATAAATTTACTGGAAACAAAAGGCAAAGGTAACTTCAGTCAGAGTTCTTGAAAAGTGAATCAAAATAAAATACTACAAAGGCAAAGTTTGTTGATTGAACTTAGTTACACTGGAAATAAACACTTGACTATATTCATAAAATATGAGGTTAAATGCTTGACTATAATTGTCTTCAGAAAGGTACTTGGCTATTGATATAATACAGAACTAAAATGGTAAAGTACAGAACTATAATAACTAAATGATAGAGGTACAAGCTATAATGGTAAAGCACTCTGGGCTATAGTGTCTATATGATAAATACACAGCTAAGATGACTATGTGGTATGTACAGCTATGATGACTATATGCTAAATGAAGGTCTATGAGGTATATACGTGGTATATACAGTTGGTAAATACATGCTATAGAATGCCTGTTTAGATTGCCAGGCCAAGGAACCCAGACAATTTCTGGCCTTCTCCTCCAAAACTCTGGCACAGACTAAAAAAGGAGAGAAAAGTCTTTCAGACAAGTTCTACGGCAAAAACAGCTAAACCAACAGAGCCAGGACTCTAGGGGTTTTTAAGTTCCACCCCTAAAACTAAGCATAAATGGAAAGGTTCACACCAAAGGGAGAACAAAACAAGGAAGTGAAACAGAGGAAGGAAAATGCTAGGGCAAGACATCACAATACCCACCTCTGTCTAGAAAAGTGGTTCACAACTTGTGAGTCCCCAGGTGTTTTGGCCTAAAACTCCCAGAAATCCCAGCCAGTTTACTAGCTGGTAGGATTTCTGGGAGTTGAAGGCCAAAACATCTGGGGACCCACAGGTTGAGAACCACTGGTCGAGAAAGAAACAATGTAGCTTACTCTAATGTCAAAATTCAAACTGATTGACTAAAATGCAAACCAGTCAGAATAAGACACATTTAAACTAGATAGATGTCAGCAGGATATGAGCCAAACCTTTATGTTGATAACACCTAGCTTTGTTAAATATATATTTGTGTAATGATAACCAGGAATTTCTGTGGATGATCAAATAGTGAGTCATTTAAGATTTGAGAGATTGATGCTTTTTTTTTGTCGTGTCAGGAGCGACTTGAGAAACTGCAAGTCACTTCTAGTGTGAGAGAATTGGCCGTCTGCAAGACATTGCCCAGGGGACGCCCGGATGAATTGATGTTTTTATCATCCTTGTGGGAGGCTTCTCTCATGTCCCCGCATGAGGAGCTGGAGCTGATAGAGGGAGCTCATCTGCCTCTCCCTGGATTCGAACCTGCGACCTGTCGGTCTTTAGTCCTGCCGGCACAGGGGTTTAACCCACTGCACCACCGGTCCTTGCTAATAGCCAAGAAGTAATCATAGATGGTAAGAATCTAAACCCTAATATGAATGCCTGATTTTTTTTATATTATATTATCTGCCCCACAACCTCCTTGATTGCATCACATCTTACATTATAAATCTCCTTAGTTCATATGAAAGAGGGGAGCGGGCACAGAAAAAAAATTACCTTAATGTTTATTAGAGGACATAAGGTTCCATTAATTTGACTTAAATGCACTAATAGAGTGAAAATATTTATTCTGTGAGATAAATTCAGATATGTTCATAAATGCTTCAGCTGAAATTCATATTCACTCCATTTAAGTGAATATGAATTTCAGCTGAAAAATGAAGCCCAAGAAATTCACAATGTTATATGAAATCTATCTGTTGTGATATTTTTGTTCACCAAGTTTAATTACTTGTGTCGGTGAAATGTCTCTTCAGTGCATTTTTAAAAAATCCTTTAGGACCAAGGAAAAGTTTCTTCTGAGACTGATTCCTTAAATCACACTTTTGTGTATAAACAAGCCTAAACGCAGCACCATTCAATCATCTAAAGAATTTTAATGTGCTCCTTGTTAATCCTAATTATAACTCTGTTTCATCATCTTTTTTCTTCAGCCTCATATCTAGAAAGCCTCATACTGAACTCTTCACTTGTCATTAAGGGTACTATGGGCAGCCTATCAAAGCTATAAGCAGAATCTAGTACAGTGGAATCTGAAATATCTCTCTATATTTGCTGACATATGACTATATCTCAGAACTGATAAACATTTGCAGTTTTGATAGTAATTTATCATCCATTCTTCACCTGGGAGATTTTAACATTTGCTTTAATTGTGAGTATATATCTTTTGTAGTAAGATGAATAGTATAAGTGCAATTTTCAGTAATTTTATTTACAACTAAACCAGGCAGTTCATTCCAAGCAGTCATAATTCTAAAGTTCATTCCTTTCAAATGGTGTATGTATATGTGTCTGTCTGTCTATCTATCTCACATGAATTCTGGCAGGACACAGAGTTAAAGGGCTGTGTGCTTGCTCAGCCTTTATGTTACCTCTCATAGATTAAATTGTGATATTCATTTTTAATAATGTGTACATGAACATGTGGGTATATATGTGCGCATTTTAGAGATAGAATAATTTTGCCTGTCAAAGGTTACCCATTGTGATAGTAATTTTTAAGCTTCTTGTATGTTAATATAAATATTTACCAACAGTTTGTTTTGTGAAGCAGCAGGATGATATATGGAAGAATGGGGCTCCATAAGTTAATGAAGGTGGATAAATTACTATACTGAAAATACATTAAATATACAACTGACATATACAATAATTAATTATTTCTTCCTTAAAATGTCACATGAATAATTGCTTTTTTCTGTATAATATATTGCCTGCTTAACACTTACATGACTTCATGCAAATGTGTACTAGAAAACAGGAAAGGGAGCAGACTTTGCTATTTCAAATTAGACTTGGTTAAATGTTGAGAGGAAAGAATATAGTAGCACTCTTAAGACTTTATAAAACTTTACTCATAGCAATGTAACACTTCATCGTTCTTATTCATTTTACAGACACAGCAAGTAGACAAGCTTTCTAAAATGCTCAATGAAACAGTACTGACTGAATTCCTCATCTTAGGTTTCTCTAGTCTTCAGGAATTGCAGCTGCTGCTATTCTTCATCTTCCTTGCTATGTATACTTGTACTCTGGTTGGGAACATCTGCATAATTACCATTGCCTGTCTGGATTCTCAGCTTCAGACACCCATGTACTTTTTCTTAGGGAACCTCTCATTTCTGGATATCTGTTACACCACTACCAATGTCCCACAGATGCTGGTGCACCTTGTGTCGGAGAAGAAAAGTATCACATACATTGGGTGTATTGTGCAGCTCTATTTCTTTATCACATTTGTGGGTACTGAATGCGTCCTTCTGGCTGCAATGGCCTATGATCGCTTTGTAGCTATATGCCATCCTCTGAAGTATGCAACCATCATGAGGAAAGTCCTTTGTCGCCAGTTAGCTGGTGCTTGCTGGGCAAGTGGCATTCTTAACTCTGCTGTACACACCTACATGACTTTCCGACTCCCATTCTGTGGATCCAATCATCTCAACTACTTCTTTTGTGATATCCCTCCCTTGCTACTGCTTTCCTGTGGAGACACTTCCCTTAATGAGATAATTTTGCTCATTGTAGGAGTCTTCATAGGATGGGTTCCTTTTGTCTGCATAGTCCTCTCATATGTCTATATCATCTCTACCATTCTGAAGGTACGCTGCAGCGAAAGGAGACTCAAAGCATTCTCTACTTGCACCTCACATCTTACCATTGTTTTTTTGTTTTATGGAAGTGCCATCTTCAACTATGTCCGGCCAATATCAACCTATTCAATAGAAAAAGATAGGCTCATTTCTGTCCTTTACAGCATTGTTACCCCCATGCTAAACCCTTTGATATATACCTTGAGAAACAAAGACATGAAGGTTGCTCTGAAAAAAATATTTCTGATGAAACTGTATTCAAACTGAAAGTGAGGCTGTTTTACTATTTTCTTTACTATTTATTTGAGGTTCACGTCATTTTCAGACTTGCTTCCAGATTAGAACCATCTGAACAAATTTATCATTAAGATCCATTGATTACAATGTTGGGTTTATTCTCAATATGATTAAAGTTGGCATTAACTTCTGTCTCGCAGAGTTCAATACAAGCACCATTAAAACTGAAAGCAAGAATTAAAAAGTATAGTTTTTTTTTCAAAATTAACGTCCATTAAACAGTAAACATGTCACCCACCTCCCCTATGTGTGCTTGCTTCTGTTTACATTTGGGATAGTAAGTTACTCATATTTTCAGGCAAGAGTGTGACTTTTTTTAAAAAATTCTTTTGTATTTGAACCGCAGATGGCAAGTCTCAAAACTATTAAGAGGAAAGTGGTGTGATTCACTCACAGTTTTAGAATACCTTTTCTTTAAAATGTTCAGATCAGGATAAATTCTTCCTCCTCTTACTTCTCCTGAATATGCTTATACTGATAGCCCCAACTGATTATTGAATAGGGCAACTGAATTATAAATATTATTATTAAATAATGAAGTTAGTTTTGCCTTGGGATTATTGAGAATGACTAGGAAAAATCAAAAAAGTATTATAAAGTCTGGGTTTTCTTATGTCTGGGTGAGATATAAGACAGATTTTAGAGATGCTACCTATTATTCTTGTTGAGTATGATTATTTTGCCTTATGCTATGATAAATATCCATTGTTTTCAAACATTAGTGCTGGTTTCTGGGGCAAGATGACAAGCAGTCCAACATTCAAACCACTTTACCACAATAACACCATTAAAGTATAGAATTTACAATCGATGAGCCGAGATAACAAGACTATTATTTTGAATTCATTTCACTAAATAGTCCTATATTTCAGGCGTCTTATTTGGGTTTTTTGCAAAAATAGCTGTTGTTCTCTGATTAATGTACAAATATAGTAGTAACAGTTTAAAAACAAAAACTGAATGAACTTAAGTTAATGTTATAACCATTATAGCCTTATTGCTATGGCATGTGTGAATGCTCCTCTTTTATTGTGGAACTTTTTCTACTTTATTAATTCTTTATTCTCAAGTTTCCCCCCCTCAAGCAATGACTTTTAAGACAGCTGGCATAAATGTCATGTTCCATTGGGATCTAACATAGACCTACGACCCCATCACACTAGGGGATGAATCCACTTTAAATCCGGTTGCTGCCTCTTACAGAATTTTGGGGAGTGTAGTTTAGAGAGGAGCTTTTGACATCCTCACTAAACTACAAACCCCAGAATACTGCAGGAGGCAGAAACCGTATAAGAAGGCATATGTGATTATGCATATGATGTTTCTTTCTCCCTATCTCCACTGTAGAATTAATGCAATTTGACATCACTTTAATTGTCATGGCATAATACTGTGGAATCATGGGAAATGAAGTTTTATAAGGTTTTTAGTCTCCAAGGTTTCATCCCCAAATGCTTATGCCTCCCCAAATTACACCCCAAGATAAAGGTAAGGGGCAAATGTTGTCCTTCTATAGAGCAGGTAGGCATTCTACGCATGATGATCTAGGTCTGAAAGGGAAGAAAAGACTATATTTGCAGGAGATCTTATAACATCAGACAGGATTAGGAACTGTAACACCATCTATCCTAGTCAACACAGGGGCTGATGACAGACTGTAAGGGTAGCACTTAAAATATGACCCCTTGTTCCAGAATGCTCTAGAAATCTAATGAATTGCTCTAGAAATCTACTGAAGACAGAAATATTTCAGAGCATGGTTAAGAAAACCTGATGTTTTCATTTTCATTACATTTCTCAAAATCCTATTTGCTGGAGTCCTCAGAATCATTGCAAATTATGACACTGTTGTTTTCTTCCTGCTTGGAAATGTGTGAAAATGTGACTATTTTTGTATGCAGTGTGCATCACCAAAACATTTGGCTTATAGACTACATCTTTTTCTTATACCATATTTTTAAAGATACTCATGGTTTAATGCACCGCTACTGTCCCCCTGACAGCTGTTGAAAAGTTGTAATATAATCTCAATAATTGCCTGATGTTTTGAATTACAATCCCATCATCCCCAGCTATTCTGAATGGGACTGAATGACTTTATAGGGAATATTGGGAAAGCTTCATCTTGAAGGATGGTAGTCCATAGGAATTTAATTTCCATATATTGTGTAATTCCTCTCTAAACCAACTAACCAAAAACAAGGAGATATACATATCAGTCCTGGGCATATTGTTTGGAATCATATTCCACTAAGTATGTAGTAATATCATAGGAGTGCCATCACACAGTAGAGACCTTAACAGACTTGGTTCAAAGAAAATCCTGCTACTGTGTTAATTTAAAATTATGTCCTAGAGTTTGAACTTGTGTATTTTAAATTGGATGTTTTTAATAAAGGATGGTTTAACTGTTTGATTTTAATTGTGGCTGTTGTTTATAATTGTATGTGTCGGCATCATATGGTTGCCTGTTGTGAAGCCGCCCTGAGTCCCCCTCCGGGGGTGAGAAGTGCAGGGTATAAATGTGTGAAATAAATAAATAAATAGAGTTCATTCAGGTAAAATATTCCAATCCTTTCTATACTTGTTTATTTCTTGAGAGCATATTCTATGTTCTAGAGTGGGATGTACTTTGAGAGTGGCAAAAAGGACAACCGCCTTAACCTTCCTTCTACCTTCCAACTTTTAACTGTTACTCCAGAGAGCCTCTTCTAGTTTAATATGAGAAAACGTTGTCCATAAAGTAAGAGTGGGATATTGCCTTTACTCGCTACATTTTATTTTGAAAAATGTAATCAACATTGCAAAATGATTGAGGCATGAAAGACTTGTCTGAAAGCATCCCTCCCAACAGTGCTTATGTTTACCACACAGCCGTGGGTTGCTATATGTATGGCAGAACTTGTCTATGCAATCCAGGAATGTATTTGAAAGAGAATGATTGCAACCGAACTTCCATGGCTTCATTCCCAAGTATGTACCGATTGGCTTTACATCAAAAATTCCAGAGAAATTCCAGAGAAGTAGCCCAGCTAACATGTTACAACAAAAATGAGAAGAGCATGGCCATTCTTTATATGAAAAAATGGGAGGTAGTTCAAGGATTCATGGAACTAAGGGCACTTCCACATAGTACCAAAATCCACTCTGAAGTGAGATTAAGTAACCCGCTTCAGTGCAGATTCCTGTCCCCACTCCCCCCCMMAAAAACCTGGGATTTCTTGGTGGGGGGGGAGCTACATGTAATTCTGATTAAAATTGGGATAGCATGAAGCCACCTCAAAGCCATCTAATTTCCTCTTAAAAGGTAAGAAATGTACCTGGTAGCCATAACTTTCCTCCTCCTGTCCTCCTAGCACAAGAAAATGACACTGAGGAGATAGGAGGGGCAAAGAAAGACCCCCCCCCTCCCTATCTTCTCATCTGCCATTTCCTCATGCCAGGAGGGTGTGAGGAGGAAAGTTATAACTGCCAGGTACATTTTCTTTAACTTTTAGGGGGAAATTTGGGACTTGGGGGAGGGTGTGAGTGCCATCCAGGAACCCAAAAAGTGCAAGATGGTAATGGAGTCACACCTCCGGGTAGTCCCAGGACTACCCGGAAGTCAGTCTTCAAAGTCCCAATACCCCATTAGACCAGGGAGAGAACATCCGGTGGTTCCCAGGAGTGCCATGTTTTGTTGTCCGGTATTGTGCCAGTGGGCCCCCGTCGGGTCCTTGAGGTATCGGTCAACAGCGGACTGATCGATCTTGATCCAGAACCCATGCCTGGCAGCCACCCCTTTTGTTCCTGTAATCAAGAAATAAGTTGTGGCCAATTTTTTCACCATTTCTGTGTCCGTGTCATCTCTGATTCTGGAGGTGGGAGGAGGGTCACCCATCCGCACGCAACAATGAATATCAGCAGGTGATGATTGCTTTGTGGGTGTATACATTATATCTTTTTTGTAAGTGCTAGTCTTGGTCATGTAAAACACATACACATGGTGTCTGAGAAAATAGCATTTATTATTCCCTAAATATAATTAGCAGAATATTTTTAATTAACATGTATTTCTTTTCAACCTAGCATCCTTTCATCCTGTCAGTCACAGCAGTAGTAGTAGCAGTAGCAGTAATAACAACAGGAATAGTAATACATAACAACTGCCCCTCATTTTTCTTTCTTCCTATTGGGGAAAAAACTTGAGTGTAGAGCTATCCCCATTTGTGGGTCAGCTGTGTGTTCTCACTCATCACATTAATGTCCAATGTATTATCCTTAAGTAAGCTATGTAAAATGTCCCTGCTCTGGATATGAAAATTGTATTAAGTAATGGCTGATGTTACTAACATAAACAAATGCAATTGAAAATGTCACTTAAATAAGCATTATTTGAGTTGTAGCAGATGAAGGAATTGACCATCTTCAACAACATAACACCTCCCTCTCTTCCCCACCTGCTGATTGGGTAGTCCCCACCCCATGGTCATTCCGTGGATTGGAGGAGACCACAGGAGCTCCCTGGCCACTCCTTCATCCTAGCTGTCTCTCATCCACTCCACATTCTTATCCTGGCCATTAAGTGGACATAGGGCTATCCAGCCTTCCTGTTATATTACTGATAATTCTAAGTGATTTCTTGTTGTAGATGTTCATTTGATACAGAAATAAAATATATTGAAATGGTTGCACTCATATCTTCCTTGTAGGCTTCCTGTTTTGGTTATGTTTATTTGACATCAGTAGTTGCAATGCATTCTCCTTCTGATAAATCTACTCACAGCTCTTTTTATCTCCTTGTTACGTACACTATAAATCAAGGGGTTTAGTAAGGGGGTGAAGACCACATAGGAGAGAGAAAGTAAAGGTTGGTTTCCTAGGCCATAACTTGATTGAGGATGAAAATGTGTCAGACATGCAGACCCATAAAACAATGTCACAACAATAATGTGTGATGAGCAAGTGGAGAAAGCTTTCCTTCTCCTTTCCACTGAAGTCATTCTCAAAATGGTGCTGATAATACAAATGTAGGAGACCAGGATCAATAGGAAGGGGCAGATAAAAAGTATAAAGCTTTCTATGAGGGCAAATGTCTGAAACCAGGAAGTGTCTTCACAGACTAACTGTAGAATTGGTGGAGTATCACAGAAAAAATGAGAAATTGCATTGGATTTGCAAAATGGGAAGCTGAGCAACCATGTGCTCTGTACAGTTGCAATGGGAATGACTGAAGCCCAGACAGTTGCCACCAGCAGCAGACAGAATTTCTTGTTCATTTTGGCTACATAATAAAGAGGGTTGCATATAGCAACAAAACGGTCATATGCCATGACAATTAATATGAAGCACTGTATTGATCCAAAAAAGAAGACAAAATATGTTTGGGCCCTGCAACCCAAACAATAAAGAAATGACCTTGTTTTCAGATAGAAGATTCACAAGCAGCTTGGGGATTATAGTGGAAGTCAAGCCAACTTCTGCAAAAGAAAGATGTTGGAGGAAGAAGTACATGGGATTGTGTAAAGTGCTGTCCACAATTATTGTCAAAATTGTGATCAAGTTTACTATCACTGTTGTCAGATAAACAAGAAGAAACACAATGAAGAGAAGGATTTGGAGGTCACCTAGGTTTGAAAATGCCAAAAGAATGAACTCATCGATCATGGTCTCATTGTTCCATGTCATGATTTGAATCTTAAATTCGATGTTACAATTACAGTCAATGAATCAATACATAGACTGACTCTACCAATAATTCCAGATTTTGTTAGGAGCAAAATCCGTTCTTCATGTTTGCTGTGGCTGCCTCAGTTGAGTGCAGAAAGTATTTGTGTCATTGTAGAAGATATTTTTGAATTTTGTCGCTGCTTAGAATCATTTTCATCCACTCACTGAAATATCCTCTTCAACATCTGTTATCATGAAAGGTTAAGTAGAAAAATAACATTTTAAACATTTGTAAAATGAAATGTTTAAGTCTAAATGTTTGATTAAATATAACAATGGAAGGATATATCAATTTGCATGAGAAACAAAGGTAAAAATTCTGACAGTTTCTAAATTCATTTTGATACAATGTATTTATTTATTCATTCATGTATTTAATATGCTGCCTTTCTCCTAGAGTGGACCAAAGGTGGCACCCAAAATTAATGTTAAAAATATTTATAACTCAATCTAAAAACAGTTGCTATCATATCACAGTACATTTTAAAACCAATTGAAACATACAAAAGTTAAAAGATATGTAAAATGTGTCCAATAAAAAGCCACCACTGGATACATATTAAAAGTTTTCACCTTCCAGCAAAAAGAAAAACAAATATGGAACCTATAGAAGGATGTTCCAGAGGGTGAAAGCTGTCATGAAGAAGGCTCTCTATCATGTCCTCACCATATTAGCGAGGTGAAGCATTCCACTTCAACTGGCTTTTCCACCAAAATATAGGGCTGCTGGGGCAAATCCATTGCCCCGTGCACTGCTCCCTCACAGGAACCCTTATCCCATTGAACTGGGAAAGAATCACCCAGGCGGTGCAGAAGTGTGCTGGCTTCATTGAAACCAACACAATACAGGAAGCTTCCCATGTTGAGAGGGAAGAGTTGTATGAGTTGAAGGAGGGCCTCCTCAGGAAGTTCCTTTATATTGTGTGATGAGCAGTGGGCCCATGCATCCTCCAGCTGGAGTGGAGGCGTCGTATGATGCTTCCAGAGGTGTGATGACGTTGCAAGTGAGCCTCTTATGGTGATGGCACCAAGGAAATGTTTTCTGCTGTAGATCTCAAGGTTCTAGCAGGTTGGCATAGGGAGATATGGTCTTTCAGATCACTTAGACCTAAGAGTTATAGGACTTTATAGGTCATGATCGGCACTTTGAACTGTGCCCAAAAACAAGCCAAGAGCCAATGTTCTGTTATCAGGGGAATTATATGCTTATATGAAAATGATAGATTTAATCATGTCCCCTTCCCCAAATGTAAATTGTTGGGAGATAACACATTACCTGAAGCACCAGAAGTGTGGCCACTATAATTCTAATTCAAGCATTTCCTTGAGACCATGTCAATTACATTTTCCTGTACTATATGGGAGAGGGACTCATTTTCCCAGACTGCATCCTCATGTAGTTTAAATTTATCAGGAGGAGAAGTTGGAGAAGAAAGCATCTGAGACTTGCAGAAATTTTAGAAGCATAGAAGCATAGAGTTGGAAGTATCACAAGGGCTATCCACTTTTACCCCCTACCATGCAGGAATACACAGTCAAAGCACTCCTGACAGATTGCAATCCAGATTTTCTTTAAAAACCTTCAGAGGCTAAGATGCACCATTCTCTGAGACAGCATATTTACTGTCAAATAGCTCTGACCATTGGGAAGTTCTTCCTATTAGTAAGGTAGAATTTATTTTCCTGCAATTTGAATCCATTGCTCTGTGTCCTAGTCTCTAGAAAAAAGGCTTGCTCCACCTTCAATATGACCCAGTTTCAATTATTTCAACATGGCTCTCATATCTAGTCATATCTAGTCCAAGCTAAACATACTCAGCTCCCTAAGTTGCTTCTTATAGGGCCTGGAGTTGGTGTGAAGATTGTGCATGCTCAGTGATGATGGAATGCTTAGTTACTGTTGAGAAAGGGTAATGGTAGTTTAAAGGTGTGGAATGTGTTGTTATAAGGGAAGGACAGGCTAGCTGGAGCCTTAAGCAGGATCAATCTGGTGTATTTCCTTACTGTTCTGAGAGTCTACTCAGAGCTGTTGGGAAAGGACAATTGTAGCTTAATGGTGTGGAATGTGGTGTTATAGGGGAAGGTCAGGTTAGCTGGCACCTTAAACAGGATCAATCTGGTGTATTTCCTTACTGAGAGTTTACTCAGAGCTATGTTGAAAAACCTGAAAATGTGCTGTCTGTTTGAGAATCTGAATATTAAGCTGTTTATCATTATTTTCATTTTTTGCTTTATAATTGCATCTTTTTTTCACTTAACCTAGAGAACAAATTTAGGCAAACTCATGTTCATGTGGATTATCAAAACTCAATAAAACACCTTTTTCCAACCAATGATTGGATGACTTATGAATGCATTAGTAACACTAGGGAAATATATTAATAACTGGGATGTACACATCTCTCCATCAACAATTATCAACTGGTGATTGAAAGATCTGTAGGCAAGAATTTTTGATGGACATATGTGTGCATCCCAAAGTAAGAGCAAGAAGCTACAGAAGCCCAGCTAGCTAGCAATTATTTTTTATTGTCGAAGGCTTTCATGGCTGGAATCACTAGGTTCTTGTAGGTTTTTTCGGGCTATAGGGCCATGTTCTAGAGGCATTTCTCCTGACGTTTCGCCTGCATCTATGGCAAGCATCCTCAGAGGTAGTGAGGATGCTCTACCTCTGAGGATGCTTGCCATAGATTTATTTATTTATTTATTTATTTCACAGTTTTGTATACTGAGCTTCTCAACCTTGTTGAGGGACTCAGCCCGGTTTACAGCATAAAAACATATACATTCATTAAAATATCATATATCACAAATTACACATTAACTTTAAAATACACTAAATATAAATATAGGCGCAGGCGAAACGTCAGGAGAAATGCCTCTAGAACATGGCCCTATAGCCCGAAAAAACCTACAAGAACCTAATTATTTTTATTATTTGTTTTTCCTGGTAATTAGAATATTTTTTAATATTTACCCTGGAATTTGGAATCAAGCATATCAGTGGCCAACTGAAATTCACTGATATATTTCCTATTATTGTAGGTTTACTGAGCTGTTAAAAAACTGGATCTCACGGCATTGGTAGAATAATTTTAAAATATTTGATAGGCAAACATTTGTTCTCAGTTACTTTAACTGTCAGTTCTTAAAGTAAGTTAGCATTTTGTCCCTGTTTCAGTAATGATACCATATATATCCCAGAGAGTTTCTTTCCTTTTCATAAATGGAGTCAACATATTTTTTTTCAAAGCAACACACAGCTCTCCATTATAGAGGAAAATAGTATTTCATCTGTTCATAACTTCCCATCAAACCGATCAATCCCCTTCCTTGTGGATTGCAATTCCTCCTCTTCATAATTTTGCCCCTATAGTATGATATATACATCCATAATACCACTTCACATTGACATGTTCTGGACGGAAACTGAAATCACGATTGTAGAAATAAATTACTGTATATATTCACATATAAATCTAATAATTTTATTCAAAAATCAACTGAAAAAATATTCATTGAATTATCTACAGATAAATGTGACTACAGTATCTTAAGCTCTTATCAAAAAAGTAATCAACATTTTAGTGTATCACAGGAGAACCCAAAAGAAGTATTGGTCTGCTCTGCTCTTTCTACTGTGATGCCACTTCTGGTCTTTTTTCCATTTCATATTAATGAATGAATGATATTTGTTTTTCTGACTGACTTATGCTCTTGCATAAAGATTAAAAATTTCAGAATCCTTACCTCAGTAATTGGCAATGGCTTCACAGTAATATCTGATGAAAAGTACCAGTCTCTACTGTCTAAAGCTCTCTATTTCTAATTTCTGGTTCTGATGAGAAAAATGATAAAGATCCCTCTTGGAGGTTAATTAGCATAAGGTAATTAGGAAGGATGTGGTAGACAGAAGATTAGAAGAATAGAAGTACTGCAATCAGCACCGGACCAGCAGAACCTTGGGCCATAATTATGACTCTACTAATTGGTACTTTTCATTGGAGAACTCATTGTCTTCTCTTCCTTGGGGACCAAATTCTTATACACTATATATTCTGATTAGGTCATTCTAAAATGCAACTCAGCTCCTATTGTGAATTGTTACAGGGGATGTATCCAGATAATATGTTCCCCACATATGTTACCTCTGCCAAAGTCCATTTATCTATGCTTTGTACCCTCTACATATTCTGCTGAAGCAGATTATGTACGGGGTACAAATATAGATAAATGGACTGTGGCATATATTGTTTAAGGAAGCCTTTGAATCTGAAATTAAGATTGTCATACATCAACAATGATGAACAATTCAATTTACAAATCAAAAGGAGACACATTATTTTTTGAGACTTGGAAAAAAATGAATCAAAACAACAGAAAAAGATAAACAACTTAGAATGGGCTTAATTTGTATGCTTCATTTTAGAATGAACTTTAAAATAATTGTTGCAGTTTTGAAATTGGAAAATAGAATGTTTTAATCAAATACAGAATATCAATGTACATCTCAGTTATTTAGTATGATGATAACGTATCCTGGAGAGTTCTTTATTTTGAGGTCAACCCAGAGTATTGATCATCCCTGGGATGGTACTTACTGTGTATCCCTGCACTGCTGTGGAGGCAGAAAGGAGTCCTTAACACCAGCCAAGGTTGATACAGAGGTGGGAAGGAGTCCTGACCACACAGACACTCTGAGCCCTTTTTGGTGCCACTAGCAAGCTCTTACCATCTTCCTTCCATTCTCATCATAGTGGTGACCATTACTACAAGTGATGAGTGATGGTCATTAGTCATTTTATGCCTGATGACCACCACTATCATAAGAATAGAAAGGGATGGTATGTGTCATTTTGTTTCCCCAGGCCACCAGAGTCCAGGGAATATGGCATGGCCATGTGAACAGTTGTGTCTGGTTCAGTCTTGGAAGTGGCTGAAGTGAACTGGTAAACCAGCTTTTCTTAACCTGAAATATTGGGGGGGGGGGGTGTCAAACCTTAAAATACCTCCAGGTATCACGGAGCCGAATTCAGTGGGACACCCCTGACTTGTGAACATTGGATTGCAGCCAGAAAGATCCCAATCCATATTTATTCCACAGACACCAGTCTGGAACACTATGGAAAGAGCTGGAAGGAGGATTAATAAACACCTTCCCCATCTCATGACTTTTGCAGCAAACTGAATACAAATAAGCAGAAATGTCCTCTCATCTTCCTGGGAATGGATTATAGGGACATATGATTGGCATAACATATCCCTGTGATGTAATGCTTAGCTTGGCTCATTTTTATCAAAATAATCCATCATCTAATTACTTTAACACCTACAGGCAATTATTATTGTTCCTTTATGATAAAATGCAACAGCTACATTAAATTATCCCATTCGGTTTTAAAAAAAATATTGCAGTCCCCTGAGATGCAAGGAACAATATTACCACCAGTCCCAGATAAAATATGCATAAATCTGATTCAAGATAGAGTGATCAATGTTAGCAGACTTGAAATGTTCTTACATCTTTGATGCTGTTTCAAAGGATGATACCTCTTCGGCCAAGCATTTCAGCTGCAAAATATTGCATAACGAAGCTTGTTTATGCAATGTTGTTGAGGGAGTGCAAAGGATGCCTGCAGTTTTTTTTTACAGAACCAAGACAATAATGCTCTGAGAAATTTCTAAAAGAAATGATAAGGTAAAGAATGGCAGCAACAATCTTATAGTAAGGTCTTTTGGTTTAATGTATCAACATTCAGAGAAGATCTAAGATTCTAAGTGTTCTCTTGCTTCTCACCTGTCAAGCAAATATTTAATCTCCCTTATTCTGCTACTTCTCTGCTTTGTGAAAGTAAGCATGTTTTTCCCTTTTTTCATGATTGCATTTTCATATTCTTTTCAAAGTTGTTTGTGTTTAATGCACAGATTTTTAATCAATGTTTCTCAATGAGAACATAGGGTTGAGCCCATTTGTGAAAGATTTCGTAACACACATAGGTTTGTGTATAATCTGAATTTAAGAAAGAGAATTGGACTTCTCTCTCAGTGTCATGACACCAAAAACTATATTCATGTGTTTGCTAATAGTTTTACAAAGTGTGAAGGAATAGATTTTTTTTTGGCTCATTCTTTTTTGACCACGTATTTGAGTATGCTTTGTGTCCTCCCAGAATAATATGATGGAGAATATCAAATGGGGAAACAAAACAACCATCGCAGAATTCATTCTTTTGGGATTTGGAAATCTTCCAGCACTTCAAACACCTTTATTTCTGTTATTTCTGTTTGTCTACATCATGACTGTTGCTGGAAATCTTACCATAGTCTTGTTAATTGCAACTGACAGACATCGTCAAACTCCCATGTACTTCTTCTTGGGGAACCTGTCCTGTCTGGAGACATCCTACAGTTCAACGATCCTGCCTAGAATGCTAGCCAGTGTCTTCAGTAGAGACAATGCAGTGACATTCAATGGCTGCCTCATACAACTATATTGTTTTGGCTACCTGGCAACTGTAGAATGTTATTTGTTGGCTGTGATGGCCTATGACCGATACCTAGCCATATGCAAACCATTGCACTATGGAACATTTATGAATGTCAAAACTACCATCCGACTGGCAGCAGGGGCATGGATATCTCCCGTCATTGTCCTGGCTGTAGTCATACAATTACTGTCAGGGTTGCATTTTTGTGGCCCCAATGAAATAGATCACTTCTTCTGCGATCTCAGCCCAGTGATCCAGCTCTCTTGTACAGACATTGAATGGACTACACTCACTATCTTCATAATGTCCTCAATAGACACCTTCCCCCCATTTCTACTCACTTTGACATCTTATATTTTTATCATTATCACCATTGGGAGAATTCCCTCCACAAAGGGCAGACAAAAAGCATTTTCTACCTGCTCCTCTTATCTTACCATAGTGACAATTTTTTACGGGACCCTAATTATGGTGTATGTGTTACCCAAAACTGACACCCAGAGAGAACTAAACAAAATATTCTCTGTTTTTTATACAGTACTGACTCCCCTTGCAAATCCCATCATATACAGCTTGAGAAATAAAGAAGTGAAAGAGTCTCTGAAAACAGCGATTGGCAAAATAAATACATTTACAAGAAATTATTATAATCTTTAATACTGATGACAATCTATATATATAAATTTCCTCCTGGCGTCGTATGAGGAAACAAAACTCCAAAACCCCCCAACGAAACTCCACCAAACTTCCCATGCCCCAAGGGCAACCAACAAGGTACAAACTAATCCAGTCAGAAATCAAAAACACACAACAACAACCACAATAAACGGCAAAGCAACTGAGCATGCGCACTACCGCAAACTCCCCGCCGCGCGCACACTCCACACTTTCCTCCCTCCCTTCCGGCAGCGCTCTCCTCTCCTCCTCTTTTCAGACTGAAACACAAAGCGGGGCATCGGGAAAAGGGGCTCCAAAGGGGGGCACCAGCAGCAGCAGCAGCCCACTCCCTCCGGACAGAGTGACCACAAGGACCGCGACGCAGCCAGATCCCTCTCGGTGGGCTTCGGGGTGGACCCTCATCGACCCCCTTTGTCTCGCCCCTCGCCTCACCACAAACAGGCAACCAAGCCCCGCACGCTTCCACCGCCCACACAAACACACACACACACACACGCACCACACTCCTTCCCCCCGCCCCCTTCCCGCACCGTTAACACCCATCCCAACTCCCCCTCCTCCCTCTAACCCAGCTCACGTCACCACCAAGCCATGCCCCCTTCCACTCTGTCTACACCCATCCCTACTCCCCCTCCTCCCCCCCCCCCCCGCGCGGCACACACACACACAGGCTCCCTCACTACCTCTTGGGAAAGCAGCAGCAATGGCAGCAGCAACGGAGCATCCACGCAAGGAAGAAGGGGAGGGGGGGAGGGGGAGGAGGAAGGTCCACGGTGCTTGAATGAAGGACCTTCCTTCTCTCCCTCCCCACACTTCTTTCCTCCCTTTCTTTCCTTTTCTTCCTTCCTTCTCCTTCCTTTCCTTCTTTCCCTCCTTCCCTTCCTTCCTGTCCATCCTTCCTTTCCTTCTTTTCCTCCCTCCCTCCCTTTCCTCCTTCTTTCCCTTGCTTCATTTCCATCCCTCCCTCCTTTCTTCCCCTCCTTCCTTCCTTCTCCTCCTTCCCTCCCTCCCCTTTTCCTTCCTTGACTGTCCCTTCCATTTAATAAGGAAATGAAGGGGAAGGAAATGAAGAATGGGAAAGAGGGAGGAAACGAAGGAGGGACAGGAAGGAAGGAAAAAAGGAGGGGGGAAAGAAGGGAAGGAAGGGGGAAAAAGGAGGGACATGAAGGGAGGGAGGAGAAGGAAGGTGGAACAACCAAAAATATTGTGTATCCACAAGTATTAGTAAATAACAGTTCTTAAATACCACTACTTTGTCAGTACTTTATTTTCCATAACAACACACTACGCCACAGCAACGCGTGGCCGGGTACAGCTAGTATATGATAATAAGCTAAGTTAGAAATCTGTTAACTCCTGTATGCTCAAACTGCAATTGAATCAAAACGTTAATATTCTGGTGACTTTTAAAAGGTGTCATAAAGCTGCAGCTGAAATATATATTTAAAGCCAGGTGATTTTTTTGTCATGATAAACTTAAGGTGTTTTTTTAATATAGCATTTTCAAGTGATTCATTTTGTTGTTGTTGTTGTTGTTTTTTCAGACTAATATATGCAAAAAGAATGAAATCCGTAAAATAAACTATGAAAAATTGCTTGTGTGTTTCTGTGCATTTTTCTGAGGAAAAAGTCCATAGCTTACATGAAAGTCTCAAACCGAAAAAGGAAAAAGAAAGTGTTCTAAGTAAAATATTCATCAAACAGAAAAATATGAGAACATGTTCTATATTAGTATATTTGCAATACTATTATACACATTCATCTGGGAGTGATGTCTATGGAATAGTAAGGGAAGTCCAAGCATATATGCATAGATTTCTGCTATAAAGATTTACAAATTTATCTGGTGCCTCTTTTAGAAGGACTGCAACTCTCAAAAGGTATAGTTGTCCCTCTACATTTGAGAGTTTAACTTTTGCAGATTTGATTATATGGGAATTAGATTACTATATTATCTCTAGGAATCTTTAGTTCCTCTATGACAGCTCTATGGCCAGCTATTAGTGGACATTCTATTTGTAATATAATCTAGGAATATTTGTCTAAGAATTGCTGGTGAATGTTAATCATAGAACTGTCATCTTGGATGACCTACGGATTGCTGGATCAGTGTTTTCTCATGTAAAAAAAGGTTTTTCATTCACATTTTCCACTTTCACTGAGGATCTGTACCCCCAATGCCCATGATCATGGAAGAAAAATGAATTTTCTACAGTTTTATTTTAAAAAGCAGTTATTTTAATTGTCATGACACCAAGAAATAATAAATGACACACTAAATAAGCAGAACATTTTTGTATTTCACTCTCTATACCTAAAGATTGTATTTCACTTTCTGCACCCACACGTGGTAAATGCATATTCCTAATCAACTTCCAGATCATCTCAGGGATGTATTTCCCATTATCCAGTATAAAGAACCATAGCCCAGTCTTGGTACAGCATGGTATCAATATAAAATCACATGATTCGTGGCAATGTCAGATACTTTCTGCAGAAATCTTTTTTTCATTATAGCATTTTACTGTTTCATTGTCCTAAACTTCTGCTTGGCCTAACCTGCTTCCTGCAATTATATGAGGAAAATTAAAGGGGAAAATGAAAAACAACTTTTTGCTTTGAAGACAGAAAAAATGGTTCTCTATGCTGAAGCCAATAAGTTGCAAAGCCAAATGGTGCAATTTTACTAACTCATCAGATGGCCGGTGACCTATGGCAGCAGTATTCTACTTTACAGAAAGGTGTGGGGAATCTGGCACCCCATTCTCTGCATTGCCTGGATCCATGGGAGGGCAATCACATGGGGGAAAGCGTGAGTGTGCAGCTTCCCCCAAAAGATTTAATAGCAACACGGGAACTCTTCTGTATTTCCCTGGTGGCAGTATGCATCAGCTCCACCCTCCTTCACCCATAGAGCCAGTACAACATCATGTGATGGGAGCCAGCTGGCTCTGTGGGTGACCTGGGCTAAAATCGGCTCATGCCAATGGTTTTAGCCCAATGCAATGAGGTTGTTAGACAGTAACACTGGGCAATAAGGATTCAATGAAAAATGTTTCTCATGTCAAGGGTGCATCCTTAGATATATTAGAAAGATGCTCCATCCCTCTACTCTATATATACCCAGCATTTACTACAACCTCTCTCACACACACCCAAAATACAGAAGTGACCAATTATGTCAACAGAAGCCATTTTATGGCAGTTTTTCTTTTAAATCTCTCAGGATTGGGAGAAACAATTGTCATCAGTGGCCAATCATGCCTTTATACTCTGAGGCTTTTCACAACCTTTGTCATTTTAAGTCAAATTTTCAATCTGGCTTCAGGCCTGCTTATTGAATAGAGATAGCTGATTATGGTACAGGTATATCATTGTTCAGCTTGGTGTGCAACACAGAACACAAACTGGATGTAGTGTTTCTTTGGACTATGTCAGCAGCTTTTGATAACAATTATTGTGATATGGGATTTAGGGGTACAGTTCTGCAGTGATTCCATTTTTTAAAATATCTGGGCCACCCAGTATATTTCAATAATTTACTAATGGGTTGGATGAGGATTGGTTTTTGTTGTGTTGAGAAGAACACAAATGACAAAACATCTCACAAAGTCCCTGTGTGTCCTAAAAATGGAAAATATGTTTAAAAGGTCAAAAAGAAATGGAAAAAAAACATTAGTTTGATTCTATTGGAATTAGATATTGAATTACACACTTGGGACTTTCATAGTTCAGATGTGTGTATTTGTTTGCTTGTTAACTTTCTGCGAATGTTCTTAAACTGCATTTTTCCCTTTAAAGTAATGTACTTTGAGAATCCTATTTTGCACCAACAAGTTGGATAGGGAATACTAATATGGTTTTTTAAAATCTTGTCAGCTATGTAACTATGTACACTTAAAAGTTAAATAACACAGAGTGTAATGGAGGATTTTGATGATCTCCTCCTTCCTCCTCCTCCTCTAGTACTTCCTCCTTTTCTTCTCCTTTTTCTTTGATTTATCCCATGTTTTCACCAATACTACAACTCAAGGCCGTTTACAAAATATTAAGACCAATACAAAATAAAATACATGCAAAAGACACCAGTAGAATGATTCAATAAATACAATTAATCCTCTAAAGAATTAATACCATTTTAAAATCCATGAAAAAAAAGTGGAAAACCACGCCAAAGCATTCATTAGTCCATATCTCCTGATAGGTCTTTTCCCCTAATGAAATAAACCCGTGAGAGACATTAGCATCTTTAATAAGGCATACAGTAAGAAATGCACAAATATATCACACAAAACTATACCCACAAAGAAGTGAGAAGAAGAATGCTGCACGACTTGTTTTCTGAGGCAAGACAAAAATAATCTCTTCCGTGCAGCAGAGGTATTTGTCATATTGTTTATTTGGTGCTTGGTGTATATAATATATTATTTTTGAGGCACAATTCTAATCTAAAATATAAATTGCCAAAGTGTAAAAGTAGAAAGTGGAAGGGAAGATGATGAGGGTATCTATTTATTTATGTACTATATTTGTACCCCACCCTTCTCAACCCCTAGGCGTATAACATTATAAATTCTTTTCCACTGTGTTTTTGACTAGACGATTCATCAGAAATTCTGGCTCCCAGTTATGACCCAAAATTCAGTCCCTGCACTTTACTACTTACTGTCCTCTGCCCAAAGTTATAGTGTTTCACCTCATATTGCCCTTATCCTCAATTTTGTCAGCTGGCACTTGCACTTTATCTATCAGCCCTACCCTCAAATGATTTGTACCCCCCCCTCCGCTGCCCAAGACCAGATCTGTTTCATTATTTCAGGTACTGATTATCTGTTTGGTGGTTGTTTTTATACTGTGTTATGCTGTTGTTTGCTTTGTTTTGTTGCTGTTTTATGAATTTTAATGTGTTATATTTTAACTATGTCTGCTCAGGCTTGTCCCCATGTAAGCCACCCGAGTCCGTTAGGGGAGATGGAGGTAGGATACAAACATAAAGCTATTATTATTGTTAATTATTATTATTATTATTATTATTATTATTATTATTATTATTATTTTACTAACACAAAACCACAGTATGTCACAGCAAACGAGATCTATATGTTGGATTTCATGTCACAAAATCACAAGTCGAACACTTTCCAAGCGTCTAGGAGTGTGTGATGTATTTTTGAATGATGCACACAGATCCAAGTAAAGTGGTTTTTTGTAGTTGACAGATCATGATTTTGTCAATGTTTATTGTTTCCAAATGCTGGCTGAGATCTTTTGACATGGCACCCAGTGTGCAGATGATCACTGGGACCACCTGTACTGGTTTACGACAGAGATGATGATGATAATGATGATGATGATGATGATTTTGTATTTATCTATAAAGTGATAGGATCTATAGTGATTCTCGGCTTTCTATCTTTTTCAGTTTGATGTTTGTATGCCACAAAAACACAATGCAGAGAAATCAGAGTGACATCACTGAGTTTATTCTTCAGGGTTTGGGGGAGCTACATTGTCTGCAGACCTTCCTCTTCCTTCTGTTTCTCACCATCTACATTTCAACACTGACTGCCAACATGCTTACCATTCTTCTGATAATGATTGATCAGCACCTCCACACACCCATGTACTACCTTCTGGTGAATTTGTCTTGTTTGGAAATCTTATACAGCTCATCCTTCCTGCCAAAGCTGCTGACCAGTTTGGTGACAGGAGACAAAACCATCTCTGTCAAGGGATGCATTGCACAGTTTTACTTCTTCTCTTTCCTGGGAGCTACAGAGTGTTATCTTCTTTCTGCAATGTCTTATGATCGCTTCTTAGCAATATGCAGACCCCTTCATTATACAACCATTATGAATGGCAAATTCTGTATCCAGTTAGCTGGTGGCTCTTGGATCAATAGTATTTTGTTTACCTCTTTATATTTGCCTTTGGTATTAGAGGGACTACACTATTGTAGTCCCAGTGAAATTGATCACTTCTATTGTGATGCATCTGAGCTGGGCACACTTTCCTGTAGTCGCATCAAAATCTTGCCATTTGTCACGGTGACCCTGGGTTTTATATTCAGTTTCCCTCCTTTTCTTTTGACCATAATCTCCTATGTATATATCATTTCTGCCATTCTGAGAATCCCATCGATCACTGGGCGGCAAAAGGCCTTTTCAACCTGCTCTTCTCACTTGATTGTGGTTTCTATTTTCTATGGTGCAATTGTTGTTGTATATTGTATACCGAAAATGGAAAGAACAAGAATGATGAGAAAAATATTTTCTTTCTTCTACACAGTCCTGCCTCCCATAGCCAACCCCCTCATATATAGTTTGAGGAACAAGGATGTCAAGGAAGCTCTAAGAAAGGCTGTTGGGAAGTTTGTGAAAGGCCATTCCTAATTTTTGAGTTTTAAAATCTGATAGTCCCTTTCATGTTAAAAAAATAATTTCCTGACTAAGGAAAGGACATAGCAATGAACACTATTCAGTCCAAGCTAATCATGGGGTTAAACAGAATTAAAGTCACTGATAGAGGCCATGTAATGTAGTTTGAAACTGCATTATACGAGTCTATAGTGAGCATATAAAGCAAGTTTGACTGCATTATGTAACTTGTAGGTGGGGCCAGAGTTACAAACATGTGCAATTAGGATGGTTCTACTCATAATTAAGACCATTGAGTCCAGTGGGGCCTGCTTTCAAAAAGGTAGTACAGCATTCTCCCTTCAATGGTGGAAACATTTTTTTCCTGCAAGTGGACACTTCTGATTTTGCAGTGTACAGCTACCAGCTCACAAGGAAGTCCACTTTTGTTCAAATTGAGATGACAATTGTTACTAGGGGTGTGCAATTTGGGACAAGTTGGAAAAACTTGTTCCATTGTCAATCCCATTTTCGCCTGGTTTCCCATTCTGTTTTTCAGGAAATTCCTGAAATTGGGAAGGAGAAATGCTGTTTCTTGGATCCATAGCCAGAAGCTCCATTTTTTGCTTCAGGAAGATCTGATCATTGGTTTCAATGGGGAAATGGTGAGGCTCCTCTTTCCATCATTTATGGCTATCAGGATCAAAATGGCCACACTTGGATGACACACTCACCAGTGCAAGCCCCTAAGTTTCAGGATGTTTGGGTCATTTGCTGATTTTTAGGGGGAAAAAATTAAACGAGAGAGGTTCAAAGAAGTGAACTAACAAGAAGGGCTGGGTGGGGGAGGCTGCTGGACTCATGTAGGAACACTCAAGTCAGAAGATAAGGCTGGTAGAGTATTTCAAAGACTGAGAGTCAAAGAGGTGAAAATGGCAAGGGAGGAACTTAAATATCTTCATTTTATTTTACTAGTAATTTTGCTAGGGAGGAGTGGCCCTCCCCCATAGAAAAATAACTAGAATTACTAGAAAATAAAAGCAAGACTGAAAGATGTTTAACTAAGAAAATTTAATCCAAACGAAAGGGGAATTCTCAAAAAGCGATCCATTCCCTAAGCACTAAACAGTAGCACTGAGACATAAGGAACTAGCACGTCTCTCTTTCTCAAACGCCAGCTTTGCAAAAAGACAACACTAAAGAGGGAGTACCCACATGGCTGCTTTTCTCTTGCAGCAGCCGAATACACCCGAATACAGTCAAAAATTGGCTGCCATGTGCCCCGTTATTGCCAGTTTCTGGCTGCTCGCCCTCCTCATATCGGGGGGGGGGGGGATTGGTTGCTGATTTTAGTTGAAACTGCTGAACTACCAAGCCAATATTGTGCACATCCCTAATTGTTACTTAAAACAAAAAACTATATTTTCCATACACATGCTATCGAGCCACAGCACCCCCCCCCCCCCGAAAAGAGTGAAGGCAATAAAGAGATTCCAAAAATTAATATGATTTTTTTCTTTATTTTATATGTATCAACTTGAGATTTTATGTGTAACATGTGACTTTTATGTATGGTGTCAATTCTTAAATGTATAAACTCTATCAAAAGCCTGCATCAAAATGTATCTTGAAGGCAGCTACCTTTCTGTGCCCTCAGTTTGCATAATTTCTTGGGAAAGGAGATCAAGGCAAGGGTTCCTCCAGCTATTTCCCAAGCCAGATAAATATAAAAACCTTTGTGTGGGTATGCTCTTGCTCATTCAACTTTAGGCTGAGAGTATGTTGCTCCCACAGAAGAAGGGGCTCAGCAAACATTAATCCATTTAAGTTTCTGAATGGGCAGCCAAGCCCCCGATTATCTGGAATGGACACCTTTATCTTTAGGCCTTACACTCTTTGTCTCACATGGGACTGGACACTTGGGTTAATCAAAAACTCATCAGCATCACCACATCACAGGACGGTTCCAGACAATGGTAAAGTTCGCTTCAACCTGGGTTTTAAAAACCCGGGGTGGGGCAGACTGTAGTCCGCACACCACACTAAAAGCCCACACTTTCCACGGGCACTGTCTACATGACCTCCCAGTACCTACCAGAAGAACAGGGAGACATCTCCCCCTCCCAAAACCCCTTAAAATGGGGAGGGGTAAAAAAACTTACCAGCCTCCATTAGGCATCACAGCATACTTCCTGGGATTACCAATTATGCTGCGGAACCAAGGGGGGGGGGAATCACTCCTGCCTCCCCCTTGTTTTTTCCTCGCATAATAGTACATTCCAGGGATTGTACTGTGAAGCCTAATGGAGACCGGTAAGTTATTTTTACTTTCCCCTTCCTCTTTTTGAGGGGTTTTGAGAGGGAATGGGACCAATCTCACATCTTCTGGGTTCCAGGAGTCTAGAAGGTATGGGTTGGGTGTTTGGACAGGTCGCAGGGAAGTCCCAAGACTTGGGCCTTTCACAGAGGCACATGTCTAATGGACTATCAAATTAATTCACTATAAACCAGGGTTTTTCTGCTTTGTGGCAAATAAATTCATTTTTCTGTGGGACGCCACCTGGATGCCTCATTTTAAAATGCAAGAGCTCACGCTTTAAAAGGGCTGTCTGGAGGGGCCCACAATTTCCTCCAGGGTTGCACGCTCCTAGGAGGTGTCCCTACAATTGATTGGTCTTTCAAACTGACCAATTACCAACTATATTTCTTCCCACCACAGGAATATCCTTCTGCAGGCTGTGATGTCAAGGCAACCCCTGGGTAATTTCAGCACAGATCTTGGCCTGTCTCTATTTTCAGTCAACCAGGAGAGGGAGCTACATACACTTCCTTAGTAAACCGAACTCCATGTAGGAAGACTGAAGTCCATGTAGGGAGAATTATCTATATGTGACATATTCCTAATTTAAACTATGCTACTCCTGTCATTCAAACAATGGCCAAGAGGCCGATGTGAGAAAATGATTCATAAGGGAGAGAGGGCTAATGTTTCCCACATACCTGTCTTCCCCATGGATATGAGTGGGCAATGTATTGAGTATATCTGTGTGCTTGTTAAGTTCTCTATGCCACCGAACTATTGAAAGAAACTTCTTTGTCAAAGGAATGACAGATTCCTGAGATAGGCATGCTAGAGGAACAAAGGGTCTTTTATAGGTCATCTCAGAACATGTCCCTTCTTCTGTTCATCAGTGAAAGGAAGTGTGATGTCCAATGTGCAAAGAACCACCTGGGCACTGGACTAAGCTGAACTTTAAAGAGTGTTGAGGACCTGAGATATAGGAGGGTTCAATGGCTGTAATTGAAAAGACTTAATAACAGCACTGCATCAATATCTTTCTTGAAGCTGCAATGTTCTGTATCCTTTTATTTATACATAACTCAAGATAAATTGTTATATGCAGAAAGCCAAAATTAAAGCATACATAGGGAATAAATGCCTGCCATAGGAGATGAGTTCAGTTTATTTTTAGAACTGTCCTGGAGAATATACAAGTTCAAATGTTTATGGCCATATAGGGAAGTGCAGTTTCTTTCAAATTATAACAAATGTTTAAAATTTATTTGGTGTATGCTAGTTAGGTAGACCTTGAAGGAGCTGGAGGTGGTGACAGCCAACAGGGAGCTCTGGCGTCGACTGGTCCACGAGTTCACGAAGAGTCGGAAACGACTGAACGAATGAACAACAACATGCTAGTTAGGATTAATCATTGGGTTATACCAGAAACAGCTGTTTTTACTATCCTTCTCCGGTTCATGTATAAATTAAAGTTTACAAATGATAATACAACATTCACAAGACTATCTTTCTAACAAAAATATATTTTACTGCAATGGTTTAGATATCAGTTACATAAAATCTGGACTTGGGTGAATTGGAGCTGCCCACACGTCAAAGCAACCAGGGTTCACTTTGAAATTTCCTGCATGTTTCAGAGTGATATACGGTTCTTTTTATGATGGAGTAAACGTGCAAGTAGTGCTTCTGCTGCTAAACTGGCCATATATCATGTGAACTGCTCATAGTGGATTCAAAGTACATTTTATTCAGCCCATGTAGACATGGTCTTATTCACAAGTAGAGTAAACTCAACAAAACAATTACTCAGTGGTGAATCAACACATTTATTGATCTCATTCATTTAATTAATTTTTTCTTTGGGATTGCCTATAGGTTGTAGGACATTACCTCTGTTGAAAACACACTCTGTTCATTGTCTTGCGCATCATCCTTTGGATTGCTCCATTGACCTCCTTATTCCTTAGACTGTAGATAAGTGGGTTCAGCATGGGTGTGATGACAGTGTACATCAAAGCCAACACTTTGTTACTGTCCTTTGCTTGAATAGACCTAGGCCTTAGATAAATCAAGCTGCCACTCCCATAGTACAGGGTCACCACCATGAGATGAGAAGAGCAGGTAGAAAAGGCTTTTTGACGGCCCTCAGATGACTTCATCTTTAGAATGTTAGAAATAATCAGGATATATGACACAAGGATAAAGAAAAAAGGAGTAAAAATAACTAAAATGGTAGCTGCGAAGAGTTGTATCTCATAAAAAGAAGTGTCAATGCATGAAAGTCTAATTAAAGGTGGGATATCACAGAAAAAATAATCAATTTGATTGGAGCCACAGAATGGCAAGGAGAACACCCAAGATGTCTGAACCAGGGATACCAAGTTCCCAATGAACCAAGAAAGAACTGTCAACGAAATGCAAACTGTATTGTTCATGATGGACATGTACCTCAGTGGTTTGCATATGGCTACATAACGGTCATAGGCCATTACTGCTAAGAGGAAACATTCTGAAGCTCCCAAGAAAAGCAGGAAAAACATTTGTGTGGCACAAGCAATGCGTGATATCTTCTGCTCCACTGAAAAGAAATTCACTAGCATTTGGGGGAGAGTAACTGAAGAATAGCAAACATCTATAAAAGACAAAACTTTGAGGAAAAAATACATTGGTGTGTGAAGCAATGGATCTATCACAATCATGGTGAAAATGAGCATGTTTCCAGCTACCGTTGTTACATAAAGCATCAGAAACACAATGAATAATGGCATCTGCAGGTCAGGATGATCAGTTAGACCCAAAAGGACAAATTCTGCCACTCCTGTTACATTCATTGGCCTTATTCAAAGAAGTTAATTTTTTCTGGGAGGGAAAAGAAAAGAAAACAAAGAATAAACATTTCTTGTTTATTTATGAAATCATTTCAAAGTTCTTTTTAAAACAATGACACAAATATTTTAACATTCTTGCCATTGGAAAATAAAATGAGTAAAGATTGGAGAATGATGGATCAACCCTGAAATGCATTCAGTATATGTTCTCCGCAACAGTATGGCTAGAGAGCCTTGGAAAAAAAACATTCATTGTGATTAAAAACTAGAATTATCCACTAGTCACAAAGTTAAAGCCCTTATTCTTCCTTCCTGCTTTCCCTACTTCCTTTGAATTTTTTGTATATGGAAAGCTTTTGTGTGGATGGATCAATATTTGGAAACATTTTGTATTTATGTTTCTGTGAATTCTAATTGCTTAAAAAACCTGCAGGAGTATTGATGTGGAGATCTAGATTCTATCAGGGGAATGCCACTCTGGATATTTCCCAGCTCTGTCTGAAGCAGTCCAATTTGGATTTCAATTGAAAGCATGTTTGAAAATGCTCCCCACCCTGCACCTCCACAAAGTTGAAAACATTTTTAATTGTAAATTTAATTGTAAATTTTAATTTAATTTTTTTAATTGTAAATTTTCTACTATTGTAAATTTTAGGTTTAAAATGTTATTGTTCATTGAATAAGATCTGCCCTCTCACATATTTTATAAGACTATAACTTGTTTTTTTGGATTGATTTCTCCTCCTATCTTGATATTTTATCTGTTCCAGCTTATTGAGAGCACTAAGATCCATTTCAATTACACAATTTCAAACTTTGATGTCTATGAAAGAAAATAGAAACAGATATTTTCATATTTAATTTCAGATTATCCCTCTGGAATGCAAAGATACTTTTGAACGTTTAGCTTGGTTAGGATAATCTATATCTATAAATTTCCTACTGGCGTCCAACGGGGAAGCAAAACTCTAAAACCCCTCCACAAAACTCTACCAAAATTGCCATGCCCCAAGGACAACCCACTCGGTACAAACTAATCCACTCAGAATTGAAAACAACACAACAACACACAGATAAATCGCCAAAACAACTGAGCATGCGCACTGGAGCAAAGTCCCCAGCGCGCGCGCACACATGGCCGAACGGCCAACGCACCCTCCGCACTTCCCTCCCTCCCTTGCCCCGCCCAGCACGAACACGTCGCCGCCCACACGCACACACACACAAACAACGCAACTTCCCCCGGCCCCCTTCCTTCATCTCCTCCACGCTGCCTCCAAGCCCCGCTCTGCACACTCCAAGCCTCGCCGCGCCGCATCCCCTCCGGAAAGACACGCCCCCTCCCTTCGCCCCACCCCTTCCCTCCGTGACTTACTCCTTCCCTCCTCCCACCACCTCTGGAAAGACACGCCGGAAAGGAGTAAGTCACGGAGGGAAGGGGTGGGGCGAAGGGAGGGGGCGTGTCTTTCCGGAGGGGATGCGGCGCGGCGAGGCTTGGAGTGTGCGGAGCGGGGCTTGGAGGCAGCGTGGGAGGGGTAAGATGAAGGAGGGGGTGGACGGAACCCTTCCCTCCCTTTACTCCTTCCCTCCTCCCTCCCCTCCGGAAAGACACGCCCCCTCCCTTCGCCCCACCCCTTCCCCTGATTGACCCCGGGAAGGAAAGGGGGGGGGCGAAGGGAGGGGGCGTGTCTAACCGGAGAGGGAGGGAGGAGGGAAGGAGTGAGTCACGGAGGAAAGGGGTGGGGCAAAGGGAGGGGGCGTGTCTTCAAAGTCCCCCCCTGAGGGAGATGGGAGTTGTAGTTCACTGACATCCAGACAGCACTGTGGACTCAAACAATGATGGATCCGGACCAAACTTGGCATAAGCATTCAATACGCCCAAATATGAACACAGATGGAGTTTGAGGGAAATAGACCTTGACATTTGGGAGTTGTAGTCACTGGGATTCAGAGTTCACCAACACTCAAAGAGCATCCTGAACCCCACCAATGACAGAATTGGGGCAAACATGCCACACTGAACCCCCATGACCAACAGAAAATACTCAAGTTTACACACAAGCATAAAGAAGGGTGAGGAAGGAGGGATGCAAGAGAGAGAAAGAGAGAGAGAGAGAGAAAGAAGGGAAAGGAAGGAGTGTGAGAGAGAGAAAGAGGGAAAGAGAGCGAGGGAAGGAAGGAAGAGAGGCCAGGCAGAGACTTCAAAACTCTTACTAATGCTAGTAAAATTATATAAAGCAATTATATAAAGCAATTATATAAAGCTAGTGAAATTATATAAAGCAATTCAGTTTTTCCAAACAAGTCTAACATTGTTCTGAAGTTATTTCATTTTTTTAAAAAAATAGCAGTGTTCATTTCCTCAAATCTTTCCCTGCATATTTCCAAAAGCTAATATTTGCACAAAAAATCAGATCCCATAACATTTGGTGGTTAGAAATGATAAAGTTATAAATATGAATTCAACCAGAACATAAAATAGCTTTGATACACCTTTACATTACATCAAGACAGTAACCTCTAACTCAGCTATAGGAAATATATGGAATAAAATTCAGATTCACAATAAATAAATAAATAATCAAAAATAAAAAAATCTGGTAATCATACCCACAGTCTCATATATAGGACTAATTAGTGTAAACATCCTTTCCTTATCAGTAAGATTGCAATGTTACATTCATTTGCTGAGGAGAAGCATTACAGAACTCAGTGAAGCATACTTTTGAGCAGAAATATCATATGCAGGAATATTTTGTAAATGAACATTCAAACATAGAAAATTACAAGTTACCATTGGGGAAATAAGTTAAATGTGAAATTCTTTCCAAGTAATTTTATTTTATTTTAATGTCAAAAATATAATGTATATTGTTGACAACTTTTTGCTTGAGTTCATGTTTCCAGCCATAGGTTTTTAATTTTTTGCGTGTTATTGTCTATATGTCTTCTACTTTCATAATTTTAAAGAACTTTAAAATATATGCCAGTTATATTAATTGCATTTTTTTGCTTATTGCTTTGTTGTTTTTACTAATGTGTTATTGGGCTTGGCCTCATATAAGCCGTCCCGAGTCTCCTTGGGGAGATGGTGGTGGGGTATAAATAAATTATTATTATTATTATTATTATTATTATTATTATTATTATTTCCATAGATATCCTGCTTTCTTAATATACATAAACCTATTTATGAGCCTACAATCATTGTGCATAAACAATAGCAAACATTGCAATTAAGCCTGTTCTTGTGGAAGAGTGGGGGGACCCAAAGGACAATTTTTCAAGTTTTTAGAAAGGTGTCACCTTCTATGCATTTCTTTCTTAAATTAAGAAAGTTAACCTTTTTCATTTTTTTCAAAGCTATTAATTTTAATATGAGAGATATAAGCACATTATTTCTATTCATGTCATTATAACTTGTATATTTCTAGGAGGATTGTTGTCCCATGCATCTTATTGCTGAAAAGTAAATAAATATAATAACAAAGATAATATCAAAAATAAATATAATTGGAAAAATATAATAAATCACAATTCAATAGAAAATCTATTATATTAGACATATTAGATGAACTCTTATTCATTTATTCTAACTGGAGCAGACTTATTGAATCAATAGCTTGATGGAAAAACGAAGACATAGGTCTAATTGAGTCAATAGTTCTGTTCTAGTTGGCAGTAAGAAAAGGACTTAAATCATTATATTCTGTTCATTGTACCTGAACTCCCAAATTAATGGTTCATGGTACAGAATAAGTCAATCTGGTTCTTTATCCCAACACATTTGTATGAAGAATTTCACTTACCAGGTGAATGAAAGCAATAACCACTGTTGAAGATACCACTTTAGCTGAAATTTCTCAAAGAAATGAAGTAGGATTTAGCCAAGAAAGCAAATTAGCATAGCCAGAAGCATCTTAGTCATCTCACTATCCAAATAAAAAGCAATGGAAATGAGAAAACAGGAGGATGGTTTCTTGTTTTTTTGTCTCCTATTATCTTTCTGGTAAAGTTCATCATAATACCTCTGCTTATAGAATGAATCAGTTTATTTCAGAGGGACACTGCACTTCAACTGATGTCTCCAAGGAACAGGAGCACGTAGAAACCCAAGAAACATGACATCTTGACCTTGTTTTACATTACATGTTCTTTTTATTTCCAGAAATAATATTTAACTGTTCAAATTACATCTAATTGAGCGCAGTAATCCATAGCTGTATCACAAAACTA
Organism: Anolis sagrei ordinatus; assembly: GCF_025583915.1. Taxonomy (NCBI): domain Eukaryota; kingdom Metazoa; phylum Chordata; class Lepidosauria; order Squamata; family Anolidae; genus Anolis; species Anolis sagrei. The sequence goes on along the minus strand of NW_026847660.1, from coordinate 26,197,905 downwards.
GGCATTCTAATTTACCATTTAGTAGTATGCATAGCTTGCAAAAACCTCTATCCTTGTCCCAAATTTAATTTAATTGTTTATTTACAAAAAAAATTAATTCTCTGATTTGTTCATGAGCACTCTACCCTCTTAAAAATAGGGGATGTCAACATGGTGCCACAGCAGATTTTACCAGATGCATCTGGTCATATTCAGGGCCAGTTGGGAGCATGGAAGTAAAAAAAAAATCTTTCCATTTGTTTTTATATACAGGTAGTGCCCGAGTTACAAACATGTGACTTACAAATGACTCATAGTTAAGAATGGAAGTGAGACAACTGGAAATGAGAGAAATCTACCTCTGTGAAGGGGAATTCTCTTCCTTCCTATGAGTAGATTGTTAGGAATGCCCCAGAGCTAGGGTGAACTGCTGCACCAATTCTGATTTGGAGCTGGATCTTCTGTTCCTGTAAGCAACTCCTGTGTTGTGCTTTTCCTGCACACCATAGCATGGGGAAGATAGGAAGGCACTTACCTGTGTCTAGTTTTGTCCAAAGAACTCCTTGCCATCACTGAGTGCCCTTGCTGATATCATCAAAGGTGCCCTTGTAACTTGGAGAGGAGGATGGGATTGCTCCCCTTCTTTCCCCTCTCCCTTCTTGGAACCATGCAGATCCCTCTGATGACTTTGGGAAATGAGTGTAGTGATTGCCAGTAGGTCTTTATAGTTCAGGCTGGCCTCCTAATGAGTCTCCAGTGTAGACTGACACTGTGATTTCTAATGAAATCAGATGCGGAAAAGCATGAGGGACATCCAGTAGGCCAGAGGTTATGGATTGAAATAAAAGTCTCAATTGATCACTAGAAAGACACTGTAGTGAAGTGCTTTGAAAGTTTCAGAGAAATTAATAGGAATCAAGGATTAAATTCCACACTTCGAAATCAAGCAAAGGGCCACCTAACAAACAGATCAAGTCTGTTGTCCCTCTCACAAACTGAGGATGGAATCTCAGTTGAAATGGATACAAATTACTAGTGTGCCTCAAGATATCCAGAAATAAAGAAGCTACTCTACCTTGTTCAAAAATGTCAAGCTGTATACTGGGCTCAAAGGTGAAGGGTACTACTGAAGATCTCCAGATGAATTGAACTACAATCCTCAGCATGCTTCAGCATTGACTATTCTGGCTAAAGACTATTATATTTTGATCTAAGCTAAATTTATTTAACAAAAGTCTGGTTACCGTCTTCTTAAGCATGAAAGGAATTACATTCCCAGTCTCTGAGAGCTATTTATTTATTTATTCACCCTATTTATACCCTGCCTTTCTCAATCCAAAAGGGGATTCAATGTGGCTTTACATATACGTAACTATTCAATGCTTTAAAACAACATACAATTCAAATGAACAATTAAATTAAAAATTAAATTAATGCACATTAAAACATTTAAAAACATTAATACACTATTCAAAGCAATGCCATCCATAATCGTAATCCGGAGCCATTCCAGTATTCATTGCACATATTCCATATCTATTATTGTGCTACAATTATTCTCCGAAGGATTGGTCCCAAAACCACATTTTCACTTTCCTTTTGAAGGTCAGGAGGGAGGGTGCTGATCTAATGTTGCTGGGGAGGGAGTTCCACAGCCGAGGGGCACCACTAAGAAGGCCCTGTCTCTCCTCCCCACCAGTCATGCCTGCAAAAGAGGTGGGACTGAGAGCAGGGCTTCTCCACACGATCTTAGGGGGAGATACATTTGGATAGGTAAGCTGGGCCAGAACCATTTAGGGCTTTATAGGCTAAAGCCAGCACTTTGAATTGTGCTCAGTAGCACACTGGCAGAGAGTGGAGCTGATGCAATAGGAGGGATGTCCTTTTTTTGTAAGCGACTCCAGTGAGCAGCCTGACTGCTGCCCATTGGATCAATTGAAGCTTCTAAATGGTCTTGAAAGGCAACCCCACATAGAGCGCATTCCAGTAGTCTATTTGAGATGTAACCAGAGCATGGACTACCATGGTAATATGGTTCTATGGCAGTGGTTCTCAACCTGGGATCCCCAGAAGTTTTTGGTCTAAAACTCCCAGAAAGCCTAACAGCTGGTAAACTGGCTTGGATTTGTAGTTGTAGACCAAAAACACCTGGGGACCCCAGGTTGAGAACCACTGTTCTATAGGTTGATGTAACAAAAAAATTAACTCATAAACTTAGATCAATGAGATATAAGATAATAGGAGAGCTGTCCCATCACTTTTGTTAAATGTATGCAGACTCAGTTTGTTTCAATGAGTTCACATTAAATTACCACTGAAGTTCACAACTAACTTTAAACTTTTATCTCTACGTTCACTAATCCATACCCTTGAGATTTTCCTGAAGAGAAATGATTACCCATGGGACACAGTCTGTCTTTAAAACGAGTCTGGCCAATATAACAAGTGAAGCTCTGCCCATGAAAACATGAAAATGATGCTGTATGACTTGTTCACATGGCCAGGTAGGATGTCTTTTCTAAGTGACAGAAATATATTTAACATATTGTTTTGTTTAAACTCCCTGCAAAATGTGTCTTTGAGTTGCATAGCTATGATTTTTGAAAATAAAGATAAAAAGAAAGAATAGTAATGATGGGCGAGGAATCAGATATGAAAACATTTGGTTGGAGATGGCCTTTCTAAAACAAATGGTGCCAATGCTTCTTTTCTTTTTTTAACGGTTTTTTATTTGTTTGTTTTTTACCACAATTGTATTGCAGGTATTAAAAGTTTTCTTCACAATAAAATGTAATATAGTAGTAAAATAGCTTCCCCTTCCTCCTTCCTCTCATCTTCTCTGTTGGCTTCTGATTTCCTTGGTAGGAGAAGTTACTACTGTCAACATGTATGGCAAATATCTTCCAAGGTAACAGTGCTAGGTTAAATCCTCTAAATAAATGTTTCTAAATATTTCTGATGTAAGATTGCTTCTGTTTCAGATTTATTTGAAGCCCTCAGTCCATAGTTGTGTGTCTCTGTCTTTCTTAATAAAGCTTTAAAATGGTTCCCAGTCATTTCCATAGTCGCCTTGGGTTTTTTCTCTGAGCATCATTGCCAATTTATTAATTTATGCCATTTAAAAACAAATTACAGTCCACGTTTTGGCTGTCAGTATCTTTTTCCAATGTTGATGGCAATATTTCTCTATCATGTTTTCCACCTTTGTATATATGGGACAGGAGACCACATTCAGAGAAACCAGAGTGACATCACTGAGTATATTCTTCTGGGTTTTGGGGAACTACCTTATCTACAGACCTTTATGTTCCTTTTCTGCTGCATAGTCTACATTTCAACACTGATTGCCAACTTCCTCGCCATTCTTCTGATAGTAACTGATCAGCACCTTCATACACCCATGTACTACTTTCTGGTGAATTTGTCTTGTTTGGAGATCCTCTCCAGCTCAGCCATTTTGCCCAAGATGCTTGCCTGCTTGGTGACAGGGGACAAAAGCATCTCTTTCAAAGGATGCATAACTCAGTGCTATGTTTTAAATCTTCTAATGGGTACTGAATGTTATCTGCTTTCTGTGATGGCTTATGATCGCTTCTTAGCAATATGCAGACCTCTGCATTATGCAACTCTTATGAATGGCAAATTCTGTATCCAGTTGGTGTGTGGTTCTTGTATTAACAGCATTGTCTTTTCCTCTGTGTATTTACCTTTAGAGCTAGAAGGGCTACATTATTGCGCTTCCCGTGAAATTGACCACTTTTTTTGTGAAGCATACGCAGTGGGGACACTTTCCTGGAGTTGCAGCAGAGTTTTGGCCCTTGTAACATTAACAGTAGCTTTTGTATTTAGCATCCCTCCTTTTCTTTTGACACTGATCTCCTATGTATATATAATTTCTGCCATCTTGAGAATCCCAACTACTACTGGACGGCAAAAGGCCTTTTCAACCTGTTCTTCTCACCTTATTGTTGTTTCTATGTTTTACGGAGCCATTATTATTGTATATTTGATTCCAAAAATGGAAACCACAAAAATTCTGAACAAAATCTTTGCTTTATTGTACACAGTTCTTCCTTCCATAGCCAATCCTCTCATATATAGCCTAAGAAATAAAGATGTCAAGGATGCTTTGAGAAAATTTGTTTGGAAAATTAAACAAAAACATTTCCAGGTTAGAGGTACAAACCCAGATCCTCTCTTTCATGTTCATGTGAAAGAACTCTGTGGCTAGATCCTCCCTCCCCTTTTGTCTTTCCTTCCTTCCCTCTTTCCTCCGTCCCTCCCTCCCTCCATTCCCTTCCACTTCCCCCCCCTCCCTCCCTCTCTCTCTTCCTTCTCATCCTCCCTCCCTTCCCTTTTGTCTTTCTTTCCTTCTCCCATCTCTCCCTCCATTCTATTCCACCCTTCTTTCCTCCTCTTTTTCCTTCCTCCTTTTTCTCCTGGGGGATGTTGCCTCAGAGTTTGGTAGAGTCTCCTTCTCTGGAGGCTTTTCTGCAGAGGTTGTCTATCAGGAGTGCCTTGGTTGTTCCTTCCTGCATGGCAGGGGGTTGGACCGGATGGCCCTTGGTCTCTCCCTTGGTCTCTCCCAACTCTAGGATTCTATATCAGGAGTAGGCAATATGGGGTCTCATATATACACCTTTCCTCTCCTATCCACTATCTCATCCTGACCAAGGCCAACTTTTTTGGGATCCAAACATTTCCTGCCTTCTCTTTAATTTCTGCCTCTGAAAGTGTAGAGGAAGGGGAGGAGAAGGCAGGGAGGGAACTTGAGAAGAAGTCACTCCCTCCCAGCCCGTCCACCCTGCTCTACCCACCATGCAGCCCCCAAGTTAGAAAGTTTCCCTGTGCCTGGACTAGATCAAAGAATATAAATGTGAGCAAAAAGCAACAAATGTTAACTATACTTTATGCTAGTTGGAATTTATTACAATGTCTGCATATATCTATAATATGTAATATCTTTGTTCATTAAAGATATACCTCTAAGAACATGTACCTAAGCATGTTAAACCTATTCAGGAGAAATAAATAGTATTTGCAAAATCTGTTATCTTGCAATAGTCTTTTGACAGTCCACAAAATGAACATCAGTGCAATCTGATCAAACACAGATTTACATGTAAAAGAAACATGTAGTTGGCAATAAAGATGGAATTATAACCTTGGATGTTGATTTAAGAAAAGGATTCAGTATTTAAAAGGTTTCTTCTTTCTTTCTTCTGCATTTTAGGTGGTCTCTTTGCTGACACGTAGTCAGATTTTAAATTCCTATTTATTGTAGAATAATGTACTTTGAAGTAATACTTTATCTTCTATTGTTGTTGTTTATTTGTTCAGTCGCTTCCGACTCTTCATGACCTCATGGACCAGCCCATGCGAGAGCTCCCTGTCAACTGTCACCACCCCCAGCTCCTTCGGAGTCAAGCCAGTTACTTCAAGGAAACCATCCATCCATCTTGCCCTTGGTCAGCCCCTCTTTTTTTTCCCTTCCATTTTCCCCAGCATCATTATCTTCTCTAAACTTTCCTGTCTTCTCATGATGTGGCCAAAGTACTTCATCTTTGCCTCTAATATCTTTCCCTTCAATGAGCAGTTGAACTTTATTTCCTGAATTATGGACTGGTTCTTCTATTGCCACTACTGGATTTCTAGCATCTAGTTATGTTTAGGTTGCTACCTGTTTTGGAAAAAGGAAGATATAAAACTTTTGAATAAAAAATGATTCACAAAATAAATAAATGAAGTCCTTGATAAATATTTTGAGATCTTCTGAAGATGCAGGTAAAACACCAGGAGAAAATGCTGCTAAAACATGACCATACAGCCTGGAAACCACACAACACCCCAATATTTTGAATGCTTTCCTTTACTTCTATTTTTGGTTCCATTGTGACAGAATTTATTTAATATTTAAATTTTACCCCTATTTTTCCCATTTATGCTGAGTGACATTGAAACAGACTTATTTTATATTTAGCCAGGTTTGAACAGCACAAATCTTTGCATACAGAATGATGCACTGATTGTGCTAAGCAGCCTGTGAGTTCAATGGTAGAATTTAACAGTGGAAATGAGTTTGATAGTTCTGATGTATGGGAACAGAGGTTGAAAATGGAACCATTGTTAGTTGCTTCTTCCTGGAATACCCATGCATCAGAATGCTCATCATTACCTTCTGATTCTGTCAAAAGTGGGAAGGATTCATTTCCCGAGGCTTGCACAGGACCCCATAAGTTTGGTTCCACCTCTCTGTGGCCTGCAGAATAGAATTTGCCATCTGTAGTATATGAAACTTTTATTCATTTCAGCCCTCATTCAACCAGTTAAATGTTTATATAATGAGCAGCAGGTTGTTTCCTTAATAAGTAGAGCACAATGAATGTATAGCATGGTCTACAGCTAGGAAAGAGAAAGGCTGGATCTACACTGCCCTATATCCCAGGATATGATCCCAAATTATCTACTTTGAACTGGATTATATGAGTCTACACTCTCATATAATCCAATTCCAAACAAATACCTTGGATTTTATATAACAGTGTAGATGGGGCCTAAGAATTTAAGTAAACTCTCATTTAGATGAAATTTAACTCAAGACCACTCAGCCAAAGGTGCTGCAGGTGATGGTTTTGATGTCTTGCATTGATAGATACCTATTAAAATCAGCTCAGCACACATGGCAAGTCTGGCCACAAGTAGAAAACAGTGACAGCCCAGGTAGCCCTCACACAAGCCTCTCTGAATTCACATGACCCTACTGGCTTACTCCTGTTCTCAGTGTACTATGAGTTCATCTGGTTGCCTTTGGGAGAGGGGGGTGTCCCCTACACTATTCTGTTTCTGTGGGACTGGAGAATTGGCTCCAATGTCGTCTTTAATAAGGCTGTGCAAAAATCTTAAGAGGGTTGAAAATAGTAAGAGATATGTCAAATCCATACTTTTGACCCATGCTATGAAGCACCACCACCCCATACAAATGAATGAAAACATCCAGTTTGCAGTTTCTGTAAGCAAGTACATAATTGTCATAAGTCCCAGTGAGTCAGCTTAGACCAATGTTTCTCACATGTGGATCGGGACCTCTTGGGGGGGGGGTGGCAAGGGGGTGTCAGAGGGGTCATCAAAGACCATCAGAAAACACAGTATTTTCTGTTGGTCATGGGGTTCTGTGTGGGAAGTTTAGCCCAATTCTATCGATGGTGGGGTTGGTGGGGGGGGTTCGGAATACTCTTTGATGAACTATAAATCCCAGATGAACTATAAATCACAGCCATTACAACTCCCAAATGCCAAGGTCTATTTTCCCCAAACTCTAGGAATGATCACATTTGGGCATATTGAGTATTTGTGTCAAGTTGGTCCAGATCCATCATTGTTTGAGTCCACAGTGCTCTCTGGATGTAGGTGGACTAGAACTCCAAAACTCAAGGTCAATGCCCTTCCAGTATTTTCTGTTGGCCATGGGAGTTCTGTGTGCCAAGTTTGGTTCAATTCCATTATTGATGGAATTCAGAATGTTCTTTGATTGTAGGTGAACTATAAATCCCAGCAACTATAACTCCCAAATGTCACATTCTATTTTCCCCAACCCCACCAGTATTCAAATTGGTGATTATTGGGTATTTGTACCAAATTTGGTCCAGTGAATGAAAATACATCCTGCCTATTAGATATTTATGTTACGATTCATAAAAGTAGCAAAATTAAAGTTATGAAGTAGCAACAAAAATAATGTTATGGTTGGGGGGTCAACACAACATGAGGAACTGCATTAAGGGGTCACAGCATTAGGAAGGTTGAAAAACACTGGCTTAAACTTTCAGCACAAGCAAACTCTACTGGGCAGCACAGGCAGACTAGTTAGGTTCTCCTCAGCCTACCAGAGCTGAGGGATGAGGAAAAGGGAGGACACACTCCTGGTGTTTCTAATAAATTCCAAAGCAGACTCAGTGGGATAAAAGGAAAAGGGGAAGGAGTTGCATCACATGCTCTTTCTCATCCAATTGCAGTTTGGCCTTCAAATACTAGTATTCCCTGTGCCAGCTGGGAATGACAGTTGCATCTGTTTTCCCCCCTGCAAACTGTTTCTCCTCTCCTCTCAATAGGAGAGAGAGAAATTTTAAAAAAAATCAGTGGGTGGGTGTTTCTTTCTGAAAGATAGCCGGAATGATGACAGAATTGACACTTTGCTGTGGAGGAATTCCAGGAGGCTGTGGAGGAATTCTTCTCTCGCTGTGGAGGAATTCCAGGAGGCAACTCTTTTGTTTTTTAAAATGTTTTAGGGAAAAACTTTACATTTTCCCTAAAAATCAGCAGATTTGCAAATACATGTGTGCTACAATTGTAGCAAGCTTTATCCTGATATCCCTAAACCCAAGGGAGGGGAGTTCCCTTAGTGTTCCCATTGATGCAAATGGGCGAATAACATAACAAAAAGCTAACTACATTTTCAGAAAAGATCTGACATGGGACCTTTACAATTTTTTCAGAACACTTCAGAATCAAAACAGGAGTTGCACAAATTTCATTAAGACAAATGAAGAAGGTTTTTTGAGTCAAGCCATTACAGTGCAGGATCCACTGCCATTTTTTTTCCAGCTGCAACAGACCACATGGCTGCTGAAAATGACTGCTTTCTGTTTCTTTCAGCTACATGTGGAGCATGGAGAGGCAGCTATGCACCCGTTTCCCTGTGATCCTTGCCAGTTGAGCCAATCAGAACAGAAGAAAGCCATGACGTGTCATTTAGCTGATTTGGGCTTCCATTTTTTCCTGTTGTGAGGCGAGCAGTCTTCTGAGAGAGACAGACTGGTGATCTAAATTCTCAGTGCTGCTTGCAGTTCCACGTGGTTTGGCTTGCTTTTTTAAATCAGCAGTTTACTTTCTACACACTTAAGAAACCGCCACCAATAGTATCCTTTGCACCCTTCAAATGTGTGGTAGAGGATGTATTTCTAAGACTGCCATAAAATGAGGAGTTAATGAGGAGTTAATTTATATATTTTTTAAAGAATGGCTAATGCTCCTTCAGGTGGTGTGGCTCCCATTGAAGTAAGTGTTTAAAAAGGGTGTCACCCTTAACTCAGCTTCATTGAAAGGGTGTTGAGGGCAATCACATAAAGGGGAGGTTCTTAAGTCTGATGCCTTTTACCCAGATCTTATTGAAGATATAAGAAGAAAGGATCCCAGAAAGAGTGATTTAGTCTGATGGAAAGTGGAGCCTCGTAAGTTCCCCATTGCGGCCAATGGGCTGGATCTTCCTGGATCTTTCAGCTAACAGATCAAAAACTAATTTTTTTCCTGACCGAATTCGAGAAAAACAGATATAGGGGTTCACCGAAACCTGGACACTGAAAACAGAATGGGGTTTAACCGACTTGCACACTCGTATCATGCACACCCCTATTAATTAAGTTTCACTTGTAGGTTTGGGGGTGCGGGATAATAAAAATTGGCATCATTTGTGTTAAGAATGATACTCCAAAATGATCCTTTGGGTTCTGGGGCCTGGGAGCTGAAAAAAAAGTCTACCCTTATGAGTTTGCTCTCCCTTATGAAGTTCTGGGGCTTGCCAGGATGGAGGAGGTTGGGTCTCATTCTGCCTTCCAAAATGCAACCCTCTTGGTAAGCAACCCATAAGACTAGAATGCCTGCAGGGTTAGGTGTTTTTGCAAGTGGAAACTGGGGAGGTTTGTCACATGTAGAAACCAGCTTTAGTTAAGACCTCAACCAGACTGCTATTCCTCTCTATCAAGTTTTCTTGGTTTTAATCTTAAATTGTTAATAGGTCAAAAATTGTGGCCCTTGTTTCAACCAATTGCACGAGTCTGATGTTGTTATTTTGGGGTGATTGTCAAACACTTTGCCATATACATAGAGATAACATAAATCACTTTAGGTTGACCAATATTTTATTTCAGGTCTAGTTAGCACACATCTCCATGCAACTCTTCAGCATTCAATGGCAAAGTAATGCAACTGAATGCACTACTTAATGAACATTCCCCAGTACTTGCATATATCCACGTCACTTATGCAAGTCATTTTATGCAAAATTGAATTAAATTAAGATATTCCACATCTACAAAAGGTTTAATCAACATTTGTATGGGAACTTATAAGTATACAAGGTACAAACAAAATTGTGAGGAAGATGAGATATATTCACATAAGTATCTGAATTAGCCCATATGTTCCAATTCTAAGAGGTATTCTGGGGAGCATTGCACAGCCCTACACTAGTTGTATGAATAATGTATTTTCCATGAATTTCCATCATTACTTATTAATCTATTTTGTATGTATGGGACCATTCATTTTTTCCAGTGTATAGATAGCATCAATGGTAAGACACATAAAGGCAAAATATATCTACACAAATTCTAGTATGGTAGATTTAAATAATGGGAGAGTGACATACTTCATCCAGTACCATCCAGAAAATACAATGATTGACAAGATGTTGAACATAACTGAAATGAAATTAAAAATTGGATATAGACAAGTGTTTTCAAGTTGATTGTATTTTGATCCCTTCTTCCAATTAATTCATGAGAATTACACAACATTGGACTAATTATATTTATAATATTTCAAGAGAAACTAGAACCTTACAGAGAATGTGCGACCCACAAAATAACCCATCAGAATAGTCCATTAAATATCTAAGAGGAAGTACACCCCATTGAATTCAATGAGTTTTTATTCTCGGATTGTATCTTAATTTCTGATGCAGTCCACACCCAATTTTACTTTTATGAGTTATCTAGATTTTTAAAAAGGTAATTACTTGGGATCCAAACATTCCTTAATTTCTACTGTTTGTAAATTTTTTAAAAAGCTTATACACTACAGCAAAAAATGCACAGGTGACAACTGCCACCTGTTCTTTCAAGTGATGTGTGAAGTAACACCTATGATGGGGAAAACACACTAGATTGCTATCTAGAAAATACGTGTATACAGTGCCAAGTAGATTAATGTATTCTCTGCCTCCTGGCTTTTTGATAGATCTATTTAGCTTTAACAATATTAGATTTAGCCAGCACATTTTGAAATATTCTGAAATTTGCTATCCTGTTTTTTAAGGCTTTCTTCACCTCCTTGTTTCTAAGGCAATATATGATAGGATTAACTAGAGGTGGAAGGATTGTGTACAAAAGAGAAAAAAACTTATTCATGGTAGAGGAGGGTGGTAAGAGATATACAATTATTACAGATCCATAATAAATCGAAACCACACTGAGATGAGAAGAACATGTGGAAAAAGTATTTTGTCGTCCACTCAAGGATGGGATTCGTAAGATGGTCCTTATTATATATATATAGGATGCTACAGTTATGATAAATGGAGGCATAGTGTAAATAAATAACAAGATTAAGTTAACATGTTCCACCATATCAGTGTTACTACATGAAAGCTTTTTAAGTGGAACAGAATCACAGAAATAATGATCAATTTCATTGGGTCCACAATATGTTAACTGAAGCATTGCAACCATTATTATGGAAATACCCATAAAGCCATTTGTCCAAGAAACAGCTGCTAACTGGATACACTTTCTGGTGTGCATAGTTGTTGCATAGTGTAATGGTTTGCACACTGCTAGATATCTGTCGTAGGACATCACAGACAGCAAATAGCATTCAGCACCCAGACAATAACCAAAGAAAAATAATTGCAAGAAACACCCGCTGAACGTGATGGCCTTTCCATTTGTCAGGAAGGTACTTAACAAGAGGGGGTTCAAAGTTGAGCTGTAGCAGATCTCCAAGCAAGACAGGTTACCAAGAAAGAAGTACATTGGAGTGTGAAGATGCCGATCACTCACCACAAGCACAATAATAAGGAGATTCCCTGCCATTGTTGTGATATAAATAACAAAGAACACAAGAAAAAGAAGGATCTGTAGATTCTTCAAATCTTGGAAGCCAAGGAGGATGAATTGAGTGACCCGAGTTTGATTTTCTTGTTCTTCCATTCATTTGACTTCCTTTTTCTTATTACTTCATTGTTAAAGATGATCAATGTGCTGCAGAAACATTTAAAAAGCAGAAACACTGACACATTTTGATAGGTGCTATCATTAAGAAATTGTGACTAAGTGTAAGGAAAATGAAGAGAATTAAAAGCAAAATTCATTTTGTTTCTTGCTCCATATCTTCATGATATCCTTACACCAAAACATTTCTATATCAGATGCATTGCATTTTTATCATTCCTTGGTTATCCAACATAAACTGTCCAGCAGAACGTTGGATAAGCAAAAATGTTGGATAATAAGGAGAGATTAAGGAAAAGCCCATTAAATGTCAAATTACATTATGAGTTTACAAATTAAGAACCAAAACATCATGTTTTACAACAAATCAACAAAAAAACCCCCAGTTCAATACACCGTAACGTTATATAGTAATTACTACACCAAGACATCACAATGTATTGAAACAGCTCTGGATCCAGGTGGGATAATACTGCGTTGGATAATACAGAATGCTGCATGAGTGAAGGTTGGATAAGCGAGACTCTTCTATACTGGAAGAAAATTGGCAATACCTTTAAAAGTACATAGATGTGTACAAATCAGCAGGTGAACATTTTTTGGACTCAAGATAAACATCTGGTGTAAAAGATATAGCTCTTATTGGTTATTAAATCACAGGCAACCCTAAAAGTATTGTACTTATTCTAACTTACATGATCTTGATTTTTTCTGGGAAAAATAAGTTACTCATTTTCAGGATTATGGGTGACTTATAAATCTTCCTTTCTCCAATTAGTTGCTGTGATTAGATACGTACTCCTTCATAAGTAAGTTGTTTGACAATTTGGAATGTTAGTTTTCTTGCTATTTCACCTTTAGGTGTGAACATTGCTTTTGACAGCATGGAGTTATTTAAACAAGAAATTTAGCTATGAGATGGATATTTACATTCCACAAAAAATTCAGTGATATTTCTACAATCACTAGCTATTTGTTTGACAATCACGGAATACCTCTCATTGCATATATGTCCTGGATGAAGCTATTTGGAGACCATTTCTATTCCTACTAGGAAAAATTCTCACATAGAACAGATTAAGGATGGTGACCAGAAGGAATGTAAGAACATCTAGCAAATGTTCTATTAACAAAAAGGATTGTAGCAAGTTGTGTACGCTCCGCAGAAGGATGCTCACTTTCTGAATTTCTGTCAAATCTATGAAAAGAAATGAACTCTTGAAGGAGGGAGAATTACATCCCATCTTCAATTTTATGAACACATACTGAATTTGAACTTGTCAGAGAAGCATATGAACTGGAATGAAGTTATCACTTGGCATTTGGACATTTAGAATTTTTCATTGAAGCTTCTAAAATACGATTTCACTTTTTATATTAGAAAAAGGTGAGCATAAAATGTGTATATGTACAAATGGAAAAAACGTAAAATAAAACTGAAAAAAATGAGATGATATGCACAAAAGAGGCAAAAGTGCATACACACAAATTTTGGTTTCTTTAAAGTCAAAAACTGATTCAGAAACAAGATAGAAATGAGTGAATATTTGAAGTACAGAAACCTAGATAAACACAAATGAGAAGATTCTTCTATCTCTGAGCAAAGATTTCTAGTTAAACTTACCTGATGTCATGTTCTATCTTCATGAGGCAAGAAGTAGATCAATAAAACCCCTGAATCTGAAATTTAAAACATTTCTTCATAACTTTCATGGATTGTGTATAAATCATTTAGGTCTCCATTGTATTAACCTTATTGCAGAATGTGTAAGTAATCTAGTAGAAAATGATCTAGTAGAACATCTCACATGGATCATTATTTATCATGCATATCTTTTTAAATATAGAATGAGACCTCTCAAGAGACAATTATTAGCAAACAGTGGAATACCAATAGGAACAACTTTTTGATTTAAGTTTCAGACAGTTACTGGCTGAGTAATATAAATGAATTATGATCAATCCCAAAATATATTATTTATTTATTTATTTAAAATATTTTTATTCCACCCTTCTCACACTGAAGGGGATTCAGGGCGGAGCACAGCATATATACGGCAAACATTCAATGCTTATTTGACCCATTGAAGACCAAAAACATGGTGTAATTGCCTTCATGCTCCCAGGAGTCAGAGGGATAAACAAAAATCATCAACATTGGAGGAGGATGTGGCTTGGGATCCACTTTGGGTTACAGTATTCATGGTGGCCTCGTAACTCTTAGCAATCATTCATCTTTGATGCACAGACAGGCTGGGAAACTATGGAGGGGGAAGGATCTTGCTCATCCATGCTTTCCTCAATACATGTCAAGGTCACATTTCATCATGATGACTTCTCCTCTAGAATTCACATTCTTGTGTTTAGAACTTGCTTCGAGCCATCCTCGCCCCCACCCCAAAGCCCTCCTCATCAGATTTGCTACTACAAAAGGAATTCTTCGCAGTTTATGAGATGCTGTCCATCTGTAGCCAGCAGTATTCTATTTAAGACATTAGGACCATGTTCAGAGAAGCCAAACCTCTCTCATCTATGTAGTCAGCCATTCAATTATGTGTGTCCTTATTCCCATTTAGTTCTCTAATGGCAGAATAGGCAAGGATATAACCAGCACTGTCTTCCCAGAGTTTCATAGTCATATGTGGTAGTCCTGTAAATTTATTTTAAAAATTTGGAAAAGGCATTTAAAGAAATAAGGGCAACAATAAAAATAGAGCTAAAAATACACCAGAAATAGCATTGTTATCGATATATAATGATACTATCACAAGAAGAGAAAGAATTGACCTCTAGTTTATTAATGACTGCAAGATTGATAGTGGCAAAGAATTGGAAAGATAAAAGAGAAATCCATTTAGAAGAATGACATAGAGAAATTTGGAATATAACAATCAATGATAAACTGACTTATGACATTAAAGTTAAAAAGGGTATATAGAAACAACCAGGTTTCTGGGACATGTGGGGTAAATTTATTGAGTTTATATTCATTGAAGGAAAGGGGAACATACCTGCAATAGAAACAATGAAACATTGGAATTAAAAGATAAGATGAGTTGGTCCAGGAAGATGCATTAGTAACAGAGCAGCTAATCTGCACAACAAACGCAAGGGGAAGCCAGAAGATAAGAGATAGCAATGCATGGGTCTGCAACATGGGGTGAAAGGTTGTTATTAGGCCTGTGCGATTTGGTTCGTTAATTCGTTAATTCGTTAATAATTCGTTAATTTTACCATTTCCGAAGCGATATTGAAACAAATCTCCAAACCCGGAAGGGTTTATAAATATCGAACCAGCAGCCCCCATAGTTTTAACGAGCCTCCGCTCGTTTCGTTAATGGGGTGGAGGCTGCTGGAGTGCTGGTGCATGGGAGCCAATCCGGCGCTCCCAAGCAGTGCACCATGGGTCCGTGGCTGTCTCTTTTTGATTGGCCGGCGAGCCCTTTCAAAGCGGCTCCGCGCGGCCCGTAGCTTGGTGCAGAGGCGAGGGCGAGGGAGTTTGCATTGGGTTGGCTTGGCAATGGCTGCCTGCTAGCAACGAACTGGGATTGGATTCATTCCTTGCTGCTGTGAGTGCTGCTTGCTTCATTTGCTGTCTCTTGCCTGTGTTTGGTCCACATTTGGGCCATTTTTTGGTTAATTGTCCATTTTAAAATATTTTTAATATTATTTTTTAATATTATTTTTAATATTATTTTTTAATATTATTCTTAAAAAATATTCTAAAAAAGAAAAGACTCTTCTGTTGGTGTGTGCTCTCATTTGCTGTATCCTGCCTGTGTTTGGTCATTTTTTGGTTAATTTTCCATTTTAAAATATTTTTTAATATTATTTTAATATTATTTTTTAATATTATTTTTTACTATTATTTTTAAAAAATATTCTAAAAAAGAAAAGACTCTTCTGTTGGTGTGTGCTCTCATTTGCTGTATCCTGCCTGTGTTTGGTCCACATTTGGGCCATTTTTTGGTTAATTTTCCATTTTAAAATATTTTAAATATTATTTTAATATTATTTTTTAATATTATTTTAATATTATTCTTAAAAAATATTCTAAAAAAGAAAAGACTCTTCTGTTGGTGTGTGCTCTCATTTGCTGTATCGTGCCTGTGTTTGGTCCACATTTGGGCCATTTTTTGGTTAATTTTCCATTTTAAAATATTTTTTAATATTATTTTAATATTATTCTTAAGAAATACCAAAAATATTCTAAAAATTCGTTAATATTTACAAAATTTCTTAAATACCAAAACTTTTTTTGGAAAGTTTTGTAATTATTTTAAATATCGAAACAAAAAAACACCCCAATTACAAATCGATTTTAGAAACAAATTTTTTCTTGATCAAACAGGCCTAGTTGTTATTACTGCTTGCTTGTTTTTTTTTACCATGAATACTAGTCTAAAGGAAATAATAATCAACTGAGAAAGCATGCTTACTTATTTATGTAACTAATAAAATATAAAATCATTTTATGGTCTATATAATAACTATTTCAGCCATAACAGTGTTATTGATGAAATATGCTTGAAAGATATAGAGAAAGTTTGAATATCTTTGAGAAGGTTGCTTCCAACACTCAGAGAGAAGTCAAATGACCCTTCCAGGCAGTGCTAAATTCCAAAAGACAGGGCTAAATTCTCCTGGGATGTTAAATTCTAGTTTCTCCCAGGATTTAGTCCAAATACCAACCACAAACCCCAGGATTTTGCAGGGGTGTGTGGGTGTCTACATTCCTTCCTGTACCGATCCCAGATCAGCCCAAGGAGGGCAGGGACACTGCGAGCCTCATTCTCTGTGTCCTCCATTTCCCCGTCCTCTTAAAAGAGGAAGCCTCCAATTGAAGCCTGAAGCCCTTTTTCCCCTCTCCTTTGTCCCTTGGAAGAGCCAACAAAGGACTTTGGGGAGGGGAGGGAGATTCCACCTCAAAGGTCCACTGTTGGCTGTTCAAGGCCAACCCCCTGCCAAGAAGCATTAGGTCCGGGTCATCCTGAAAAGTCCATTTCTAATGGAATATGGGTTCTGTGGGGACTCACTCTTGGGTAGTCCTGAGACTACCCAGGGATCTGTCCCTACAGCTCACCTTGGCTCTCTAGGCTTCCAAAAGCTTGGACAACTGAGGAGGGCCCCCACCCTGCCAACCCCCTTCCCTAAAAACCTTAAAAGAAAAGAAAAATTTACTGTGCCACCATTAGGCCTCTCTGGAACCTCAAATGCACCTGGAGGCAGGGGGGCAAATTGCTTATGCCCCCCTCCCCCCACCTCCTGGTGCATCATTAGTATGGTTCAGAAGCTCTAGAGAGGAAAGCCCACTTCTTTCTTTAACCCACTCCAAAGTGGGTTAAAGTCTAATCTGGAAGCGCTCTGAGCCAGTCTCCAGAATAAACACCTGCACCATTACCCTATACCTGCACTCATCACCACAGGAAAATGTGATGGATTGTGCCTGTGTCACCACTGCTATTGCTTTCAACAGGCCATAAAACTCAGTTCGAGCTCCTTGCCATAAGGGATACCTCTGCCAATGGCCAAATGAGACACCAATGCAAAAAGCAAAAAGGAGCAGGCGATTTCTCTCCTTCTTGCTGATCAATTGGGAACCTCTTTCTGACATTAACAGAGGCACCAATGATAACCAGAAGCTCAGCTATCTGGGAGTGGTGATAGCAGTTAACATAGGCCCCTTCCACACTGTCCCTATATCCAAGGATCTGATCCAAAATTTTCTTCTTAATCCAGATTATCTGGCAGTGGAGACTCATGCAATCCATTTTAAATCAGATAATCTGGGATCAGGTCTTTGGATATAGGGCAGTGTGAAAGGGGCCATAGAAGAGGTAATATACAGGCTACCCCAGTGAACAGAGGTGTCTGAGAGCCACTAGGCAATGGTCCCAGATTCAACTAAATTGCTTCAGTGTAGGTGACCGCCTCAACTGAAATTTGAAGGAGCTGTTCAGTTTGCGGTTTCCTGTACCCCAATGTAGCTTCCAAACAGGGTCATAGCCAGAGGGGGCTAACCTCCAAACGTGTCAGGTTAAAAAAACCTGGTTTACTCACACATTTTAACTAGTTAACCAAATCATGAGTAAACCAGTTTTGTTTTTTTTAAAAAAAACCTGACACCTTTTGGGGGTGGGGGGTGGGGGTGGTGTTTGAACTCTTAAACCCCCCTCCTCTGGCTACAGCCCTAATTCCAAACTTTAATTTGAACTAAAATTTGGAATGTATTTATTGCCCACTGTGATGACTGCTTCTACACTGCCATATAATCCTATTCAAAGTAGATCATCTGGATTTTATATGGCTTGAGTATTCTGTGTAACTTACAGTAAATATTATGTAATGTTTCTTTAAATTATGACTGAGGAAGATATTGTGTGCTGTAATGATATTTCTTTCCTTTGTTTTCTATTTTTAATGTAATGCTGTGTATCTGTCTACTTAGACATGTACATCCATGCAATATTCACTGTACCATAGAAACACATTGCCATGTTTTTTTGTGTAGCACAATAGCACACAAACTGGCTTTATTATTTCAGAAGCTGGTATTCACCAATTTACAATAAATCTTATCACTGTCCATCAGAAATTCTTCCTGAACAAATAGGCCTTGGGACATTGTTTTTCATATTAAACATCCTTTACTCTAAACTTTATTTCTCTCTTCAGTCTGCCTGTTACACTAGACCTCAGGGACGCTTGCAAATAGTTCACTGTCATTGTTTTGTGCCAGGTGGTTTGTACCTTCATTAGCAAAGCTCTTGAGTTTTCAAGTTATAATTAGGCTTTTTGTATTTGCTATAGACCTTAGAGTAGCTAACATGGCTCTCCCTCCCTGGGGGAAGAGAAGACTGAAAATGTTCAATTACTTTAGTTAAACTTTTATAATTATCTGAGTTACTAACTACTGTGCACAAAGGAACCCATTAGCTAGGCTGCACATTAATTGCATAAGATTGTCTAGAGAAACATGTGTGGATAGATAATTTTGCTTATCAGAAAGAAGTTTCTATGATGCTCTAAGAAAAAAAAAGGTATAGGAGTTATGTACTGAATAATGTAGATTGACATGTCAAAGACTAACACACTTCAATGCAATGTCTGCTATTTATCTCCAAGTCTAGCCTCTTGAATTTAGTAAAGATTACCCCTTAATCTATAAAAATAAAAATGTAATGTTCATTTGTGGGATTAACATAACTCAAAAACCACTGGACAAATTGACACCAAATTTGGCCACAAGACACCTACTAACCCAAGGAGTGACCATCACTCAAAAAATTGATTTTGCCATTTGGGAGTGGTAGTTGCTGGGATTTATAGTTAACCTACAATCAAAGACAATTCTGAACTCCACCAATGATGGAATTGAACCAAACGTGGCACACAGGACTTCCATGATCAACAGAAAACACTGGAAGGATTTGGTGGGCATTGACCTTGAGTTTGGGAGTTGTAGTTCACCTACATCCAGAGAGCACTGTGGACTCAAACAATGATGGATCTGGACCAAACTTGGCACGGATATTCCATATACCCAAATATGAACACAGATGGATTTTGGCGGAAATAGACCTTGACATTTGGGAGTTGTAGTTACTGGGATTTATAGTTCACCTACAATGAAAGAGCACTCTGAACCCCAGCAATGACAGAACTGGGGCAAACTTCCAACACAGAACCCCCATGACCAACAGAAAATACTTAAGGCCATCCAGTCCAACTCCCTTCACCAGGGCAAGAAAACGTAATCAAAGTCCTTCTGACAGAGTTATCCAGCCATAGATATAGATATATGATTCACACACACACAGATATAGTATCATAGATTAGAAAGGGACCCCTAAAGAAGGACAATTATATGTTGCATGTGCCAGAATAGGCAAACCAGACAATCTCCACATCAACACTGACAAAGAAACAGCCTCTGTATTTATGATATTATACTCAGATTTGAGCATACACAAATTTGGTATTTATATGGGATCCTGGAACTAAATCCCAGTGGAAACCAGTGGCTCACTGTATGTGTATTTGTTTAATTTATATGTAAGTTTCTTCTAATTTTTTTTGTCGTGTCAGGAGCGACTTGAGAAACTGCAAGTCGCTTCTGGTGTGAGAGAATTGGCCGTCTGTAAGGACACTGCCCAGGGGATACCCGGATGATTTGATGTTTTTATCATCCTTGTGGGAGGCTTCTCTCATGTCCCCGCTTGGGGAGCTGGAGCTGACAGAGGGAGCTCATCCACCTCTCCCCGGATTCGAACCTGCGACCTGTCGGTCTTCAGTCCTGCCAGCACAGGGGTTTAACCCACTGCGCCACTGGGGGCTCCATGTTTCTTCTAATGAATCAATTTTTGAGCACATTTTTTTTTCAAAATCACACATTTTTTTTCAAAATCACACTTTTTATCATTTTACCTTGACTGAAGTGTGTTTCTGAGTGTGTTGCATACAGACATTTTACCATTCAATATGCAAGAATTGCCATGTGTAAAAGCCAGCATGGTTTGGATGGTGATGACAATGATGAGACACAAAATGGCTTAGTTCTTTAGATCTGTAGGCCAGGGTTCAATTCCTTGCTAGGCCATGGAAACCCACAGAGTGACCCTGGGTGAGTCAGATACTCTCAGGATCAGTAAAACCTGTGATAGCTTAGACATAGCATTGCCATAAATTTAAAATTACTTATGGCGATTATGTATACACACATACACAAACATTTGGGAATCTATTGTAATATCAGGCTTCATTTGCGTCAGTGTTTGATTCCAGAAACTGTGTGAACTAGCCAATGTCAAAATATGAACCCAACCCATATTTTACTTGACACTTCTCTGAGTACAAACTTGACCAGAACAGATTCATTGGAGTATTTCTGTTTTGAGAATGTACACATGTAGATCCCTCAAACAAGTTCCATTTATGTGTGAAAGTCATTAGCAAGATCAGTAAACAAGATTCCCTCTTAAGTCACTGTGCTCTCAGTGTAGTTGGATTCTTTGCATAGAATTATTAAATAGAGAGTTGTGAAAAACTTCCTTAAGAAGCAATGAGATGAATTTTTGATTGTTTAATGCATTACATGTGTTTTATTTGAATGAAGTGAAAGAAGAACTAGTAAGATTTGTTGGTGGAAATAGGAGACACATTTACTGTATTTATTAAACAATCTTGACTCAGGAGACAGATGGTTCAAATGGACTGGTAGTGTCATTGCTAAACTATCCATGAAATAATGAGACATGTAAAATGGTTTCAAATGTGGGTCAGTTTATTTAAACTATTATCTATTTAAATATTCATTGAGAAGAGCAAATTGGAGGAGTAAATTAGCACAGGAGCAACTGGGGTCTCTACCAGACTTCCTCCTCAGCTTCACATGAGGCCCAGAGAAAACCCCCCAATCTGGATTTCTTACTGGTTGGACATCTCCTGGAAAGACAATCTGAGGGTCAAACCCTCAATTCACCTGAGTTAGAATAGGCATGAAAACCCAGGCTAGCCCCAAGGACACTCTCATTCTCAACCCCTATGAAACAAGACATGTAGGTGCAGTTCCAGAGATCTGTCATTCAACAAATGGGAGCCACAGGTATTTGCTCTACTTTCCACCCAGTCCCCCTGTACCATCACAACCTATGGCACATATGGGGCAAATATCTGCTTAGTCTCTTTCCTACTAGGTTATCCAATATTATCCTAAAAATATCTGGTTTCCCGTTATAGATAAATGGGTCCTGTCATGATGGAAAATATGCCCAGAGTCACCAGGCATTCTGAGAGTTACCAGGTTCAATTTAGTCTAGGACTGTGAAAAAATTTGACTATTGACTATTGATGACCTACATGTAGGTTATAGAGCTACTTGTCAATGCACTGTGGTTGGTACCAATTTTGAGTCATTTGATATAAAGCAACAGCTTAACTTAGAGTCACCTTTTGTCTACTGTAAATGGTTGTTTCCTCGAATTTTGGAAATGATTACCATTTATCTAGTCCGAACATGTATATCATTAAAACTGAGAACACATGCGCCTCTCTTCAATTATTTTTTTCTGTTGAGTATATTTGATATTTATGTAATTCTGATTTTTCCTCTGAATTGTTCACTCTTCATTATAAATACAATATCATTTGCTGCCATCTATTAGATGAGTCAGAGATTCGAATCCAGGGAGAGTGCAGATGACTTCCCTCTGTTAGCTCCAGCTACCATGTAGGGACATGAGAGAAGCCTCCCACAAAGATGGTAAAACATCAAAAACATCCAGGCGTCCCCAGGGCAATGTCTCTGCAGACAACCAATTCTCTCACACTAGAAGTGACTTGCAGTTTCTCAAGTCGCTCCTGACATGAAAAAAAAAATCTATTGGACATTTCTAAAGGAACGTGACTATAGCCCCACACTGCCCCTATATTCCATGATCTAATCCCAGATTATCTGCTTATCACAGGTTATCTGGCAATGGAAACTCATATAATCCAGTTTAAAGCAAATAATCTGGGGTCAGATCCTGGGATATAGAGGCAGTGCGGGAGGGGCGGTGTCTATGCTGTCATAGAGAAGAAGAATTAATTGTGCTGATTTCTCATGGAGCTTTGTTCCTAATTATTGTATGAGACCACCCCCTTTTTCTGGAAATCCAGATTTAGGACTTTAATTACCCTTTAATCTTTTTGCCCCATCTAAAACCTTCTCTTTCACAGCTGCCAATCATACTTGCATATCACGTGCTTTTACAGGGGACCAGGGGATTTGTTGTTTTGCCATCGACAGCAAAAATGTCATATCAAAGCCCTATGCATCAAGTATCAGCATATCTTGAAAATGCTGCCTTTGATATTCCAACACACATAAAACTCACTCTTTAGAAAATTAAAAGAAAGGCTAGAAAATGCTAAGGACATTTCTTTGGCTAAACTACCTGATCCATTCAACCTTAGGCACAAAGTTTTGAGACAGGGATTGGGGGGTACGGAAAGCTTTCTTCACAGCCCCCTTGATCTCTTGATTTCTCAAACAGTAAATGAAAGGATTCAACATTGGAGTTACAATGGTATATACAACAGAAACCAATTTGTTAAGATTGAAAGGATGGATTCTCTTTGGCCTTGCATACATGAAGAGGGTAGCTGAGAAGAAGATTGTGACTACAGTGAGGTGAGCAGCACATGTGGAGAAAGCCTTCTTCTGGCCCTGGGCAGAACGAATACCCAAAATTGTTCTGATAATGCAGATGTACGAAATGATTGTAATTGACAATGGGATTAACAGAATTATTAAGGCCAAGACAAAGTCCACTATTTCAGCCACTGTCATATCTTCGCATGCCATATGTAACAAGGGTGAAATGTCACAGTAGAAGTGGTTGATGATGTGAGGACCACAAAAGGGTAGTCGAGATATGAAGACAACCTTCAACATTGAAGCCACAAATCCAGTTAGCCATGAACCCACTGCTAACTGCATGCAGAAATGTTGGGTCATGATGGTTGAATAGCGCAATGGGTTGCAGATGGCCACATATCGATCATAGGCCATTACTGCCAGAAGAACACATTCTGTACATATGAGGGAACTGAAAAAGTAGAGCTGGGTCATGCACCCTTCAAAGGAGATAGTATTTTCTTTCACTAGGAAGTTGACCAATAACTTTGGAACAATTACACAAATGTACCATGACTCTAGGAAGGAGAGGTTGCTGAGGAAGAAATACATGGGTTTATTAAGATAAGGGTTGGTTTTGATCACAGCAATGATAATAACATTTTCTAGGAGTGTCAAAATGTAGGCTACAAGGAATATAACAAAGAGAACCACTTGAAGTTCCATGGAAGTTGGAAATCCAAGCAAGACAAACACTTTGGAGGTGCTTTTATTCTTATGATCCATAGATCTATAAGAAAGAAGGAAAACAAAAAATGTGTTAGAATAATACAATGGTGGTAATTAAAAAAATAAGGATACAGTAATTAGAGAAGAAAAATATATCAGGAGGACACAGTAAAAAAAAGAAAGCTATTAGAACTCTGAATGCAGAATAGATATATGTTGTAATAAAGTGCATGTTATGCAGTTTATTGATTTTGAAATTAAGGTATTTTAGTTATCATGTTTATATCTGTTATCTGTTTCATTTGTCTACAGTGATGTGTTCTATTCTGAAAATTGTACTTCAATCTGAGGTGAATTTTTCAGGAGCCAATTTATACAACAA
This sequence comes from Anolis sagrei ordinatus, assembly GCF_025583915.1. NCBI lineage: Eukaryota > Metazoa > Chordata > Lepidosauria > Squamata > Anolidae > Anolis > Anolis sagrei. The sequence continues at coordinate 26,173,691 of NW_026847660.1, read as the reverse complement.
ACCTATGTTGGGAGTTCTAAAAGAAAGCAAATGCAAAATTAATCTTCAAATTCTTAGCATGACTGCTGGAATGAACTTTTTTTAGGATACAGAAAAACTAGGGCCATGTTTTTCTCATGTTTAAAATTATTTTGTACTAATTTTTAGGGGTACAATTTATCTACATGCTTGTTACTGGGAGCTACCAACAACTGTTGGTTATAAACAAAGCTACCCCCCTCAAAATTCCAACCTAAGGCAAAAAAAAAAAAGGATTAATGTACACAGAATTACATGTGGAAATAGCTAAAATCAAACACTAAGAAACAATTGAATCAATATATATCAGCTGATTTCTACTTCATCATAGGATATTAGAACAATGTGTTCATGTTTATGTCTACAATTTTTACTGCATATTACAAAATTAGTGCTAACACAATTATTTCTAAAATTCAAGAAATGTAATATTTTAATAACTATGATCTATAAATCTAATATGTGACTTTAACAGCCTCACTAAACTACAAATCTCAGAATTCTGCAGGAGGCAGAAATCAGATTTTAAGTGGATTTTTCTCTAGTGTGATGAAGTAATATGTGTAAACAAAAATTGCAGTTGGATTGTATGCAAAATAATACCCAGAACTATACACACAAATGTGGCTAATTTCACATTTCATGAAAATTAATCTCAGGTTAAAGAAATATCATCCTAATAATTTCTATAACTAGTAAGGAACTTTAGCTTAAGCAAATCTTCAACATTCCCAGAAACTACATAATTCATATGCTGTTTTGGTAGTTTATATTCTAAATGTAATACATCTCATAACTCACATATTTCAACTAGGCTTTTCATTTCATATACCATTTATTCTCACCCTGCATTTTGGATTACTTCTGTAGGTGTGATTAATGGATTTAAACTCATTAAGACTCAATACATCCACTCAAATTAATGGAATACATACATCAAAGCGAACCTAATTCCTATTGATTCTAGTATGTTTCTACATGTTACAAAATCTGGATGCAAACTCATCCACCACAATACCTGCCATAACAATAACATCACTTACTACTATATGAAATATAAGCTGATGAGTCGGTTAGGTGTTCATAGAATCATAGAATTATAAATTTGAAAGAGACCTTGTGGGCCATCCAGTCCAACCCTCTGCCAAGAAGCAGGAAAATCACATTCAAAACACCCCAAACAGATGACCATGCAGCCTCTGTTTAAAAGCCTCCAAAGAAGGAGCGTCTACCACACTCCTGGGCAGAGAGTTCCACTGCTGAACAGTTCTCACAGTCAGGAAGTTCTTCCTCATGTTTAGGTGGAAGATTTAATCATCCCATAACTAAAGAAATCAAAATTATTTTGTGTCCTATAATGTGGTCAATAAGTTGTATTGGAGAAAATCCCATGATTCAATAAGAGACCCTAACATGGAATATTGCGGTGGGAAGATCAAGCTACACTTCTAGATAGTAGCTGTACTGCTCTACATTTTCAATGTAAATCTAAACACACTTGAGAGTAAGCAAAATAAATATAACTTACCACTTCATCACACTAGAGAAAAAATCCACTTAAAATCTGATTTCTGCCTCCTGCAGAATTCCGAGATTTGTAGTTTAGTGAGGCTGTTAAAGGATCATCCCTAAAATACAAACCCCAGAATTCTGCAAGAGGCAGAAACTGGATTTTAAGTGGATTTTTTTCTCTAGTGTGATGATAGTCTTGTTGAAGTTATTTCTGAACACATATGCATATAGTTTCCCTGCTTGACATGAAATTCCAAATTGTTAACTGTGATACCATGGGAAAAGTAGTAGAATGCATTTCTGCATGAAAGACAAACACTTGTAGAGCTTTCAGCCTTTCATACACATCTCTCTAATTTAAATTCAAATCTCTATTTTTTTTTCATGCCTCTGCCACCATTGATTTTCTGTCCTTGTCCTTACTATTTTTACTTGTCCTTATCATTTTAGTGCTAAATGTAATGTACAATCATATTTTTTATTTGCTAAACAGAAAAGCAAAATGAGTAAAATGAGTAAAAGTCAATTCATCATTTACCTGAGTTTCAGGTGAACTTCCAAAGAATGCTTCACATTACCTTCTAGGTAATAGTTGGTTATACATTGAGCAGTTTTTAAAAATCTTGTGTAGTTTTTAAAATAAGATGAACTTAAACTCGGAATTGTGTTTAAAACAGTTCATCTTGACTCTTTACCCAAGCTGGAACTTCATCTGAGTAAATATCTGTTAATCTAATAAAAGTCCTATTTCAATAAGGATCTATAGTAAGAAACTCTCACAACGCTGTCAAATCACACTGTTCAGAAAGAAAAATGCACTTGGTGGAAGGGTATAAGAATTATGAGCTAAAGTTGTCCTACTTACTAAATCATCAAGGGAGCAAAGAAGTTTACTTTCTCTGCTCAGGGAATGCCTCTGTAAACCTAGCAGGCAAAATACTAATTAATTCTGCCTCATCATTTGTTCTTTTCCTATTCTAGTTCACATACTAGAAATGTGACTGCATTAACAAAACCTAGACCAATGTCCATTTACATAGCTAGGAACCTAAGGTAGTGGTGAGGATTTAGTACTAAATAATTTGTGATAACATTGGTTCTCAAAACTGGCATATCTATCACTATCTGTCAAATCTATCTAGATATCTATTATGCAGACCAAGCTAAATCAGGACCCTTCCAGACAGGCCCTATATCCCAGGATCTGATCCCTGGTTTTCTGTTTATTCCAGATTATCGAGCATTGCAGACTCATATAATCCAGTTTAAAGCAGAAAACCTGGTATCAGATCCTGGGATATAGGGCCTGTCTGGAAAGGCCCTCAGTTGAAGCTACAGGGTGCATTTACACTGTAGAATTAATGCAGTTTGACACTACTTTAATTGCCATGGAATCCTGGGAGTTGTACTTTGGTGAGGCTCTTTGGCAAAGAAGACCAAAGACCTTGTAAAACAACAACTCCCCTGGCTCCACAGCTTTGAGCTATGGCAAATAAAGAGTTGTGACACTATATTCATTCTACAGTGTAGATGCACCCAGATTTTATCCAGCTGTGTAGATGAGGTCTGAGTTCCCTACTGAGGTTCATATTGATGCCTATCATTGTCACAACTTTTCTGCCTATAAAATAATGAAAATGACCATAATGAGGGAAGAGGCACATAGTCTACAATGTAGGTTTAAAAGACAGCATCAGGAGCCATAGTTACAGATATGTAACTATGGCTAGATCTAAATTGTCATATAATCCAGATTATCAAATCAGGTAAACCAGGTAAACCAGGTTATCTGGTTTGAACTGGATTATATGAGTCTACGCTGCCATATAATCCAGTTCAAAGCAAATAAACTGGATTTTATATGGCAGTGTAGATTGCACCTAAATGATACAAGTGGGATATAAGTAGTCGACGCCTTAGTCACATATTGCCTTGACTACTGCAATGCTCTCTATGTGGGACTGCCCTTGAAGATAGTTTGGAAGCTTGAATTGGTTCAGAGATTGGCAGCCAGGTTACTAACTAGAGCCCCGTACAGGAAGAGATCCACTCCCATGTTGCGGCAACTCCACTGGCTTCTGGTTTGTTTCCAGGCTAAGTACAAAGTGCTGGTCATTACCTTTAAAGCCCTAAATGATTTGGGTGCAGACTATTTGACTAATTGCATCTCATCTTACAAACCAACCCAGGTACTATGATCAGCAAAGGAGGTGTTGTTGGTGTTGGTAGTAGTGTAGTTTCTTGGGGAAAAGATGTGAAGAGTGCTACTTTCACCTGTTGAAAAACCTAACTCTGAAATCCAACTCAATAACAGATTTAATAATTCAGTGTTGGGGTAGCAGTTGCTGTTGATTGATCAATGTGCATTGATATTTTGGGTAGAAATCAGTACTCATTTTTTTTCTTGCTCAAAGTGGAAATGTGGGTTTTTGCACATTTTCAATATGTGCATTTTTGGTCTTTTACTGAAACTTTTACAAATGTTTTACAGTTAAATTTATTATTCCTGAAAATTTGATATTTTTTTTTACATAGAATGCATTTTTACAGAATACAATATTTCTCATAAAGTATATCATTGATTTCTTCCACTTGTAGAAGTGTTGCCTTTTCCACTCTCACAAAAGGGACAAACACCTCACAGTATTATTTATTTATTTATTTATTTATTTAAATATTTAGATTCCGCCCTAGATTGAAAAAATCAGGGAAGTTTACAGTATAGTTGACCAATTTTAATAGGCGTATTAATATATTAATAAATCATGCTTTGTTAATGACAAGAACTTTTGTGGGTATCATTTATCTCCCTAATTAACATAGATTTAAGGGAACCAAGACATATTTTGCACATTATTATCTCACTGCATTCACATATGAGATATCTAAGAGTTTTATCATTGATGTTTAATGAACTTTCGTGTCATTGTTACTTTCACACTTCATCCATCCAATGATTTCATATAAAGTCAGAATTGCATGTATTGTAATTGTAAAATGCAATGCTTATGGATCTCAGTTGCATGATTAATACTTAACATAAAGGAACACATTTCTACATATTTTTACAATAGAAAAACAGCAACAGAAAATCTTTAATGTGGAAAAAAACTGTGCTTCAAAAAGTACCGATACTTGAATTATTGGCTTTGAGTCCCTAGAAGTCTCCAGGAAATAAAGAAATGAGGAAACCCAATGGGATACTTTGTGCTACCCACAAGCATATTAGTAGGGAAACTGTTGGTCATTGATTAACCCAAGAAACACTGGAATAGACTACTCTTGGGAAAACTGAATAGCATTGGAGACAATTTGAATTATTTGATGGGAAAGGTGGGGCATAGCAATGCAACAGGAGGTGGGGAGTGAAGGAGTGAGGAGGAAGGTCTTCTTGAATGTTTCCAGCAATAGCTTTAAAAATGCTCTCACCATTGGCTTAAGAAACACTTAGGATAATGTTTTTAAGGCTTTGTATAGTTTTTATATTTTTATAATGCCTGCTAGTGTTTTAACAGTATTTTATGATTTTTGAAAAATTGTTATAATTGTTTGGCATCAAATTGTTGCGGATTGTTAACAGCTCCGAATCACCCTGGGCTGAGAGGGGCGGTATAGAAATGTAGTAAATAAATAAATAAATAAATAATTTTAATGTATATTTGTGTTAACAGTTTATGCCTATGTTTTTGTTTTATATTGTATGTTTTTGTATTATTTTGCATATGTGGAAACCACTCTGATTCCTCTAGGGGAGATATGGTGGTATATAAATAAAGTTTTATTATATTATTAAAGATTCTGCCCTTGAGAGTAACCTAGGGAGACTGCTCTTTCTAATAAAATCCTGTAACTTGGAAAAAGGTGCCCAATGTTGGCTTCCAGAAATCAGTTGGCCAGGATCAATAACCCATAATATTGGATTGCCCTCAGAATCAGATGTCACACTCAAATGAGGCTTAGAAAGTGGTCGGAGGTTGACATCTGACCTTAGCCAGGCCCATATTGATTGTTCCTCCCATAGTTTGCTCTTCCCCAAACATAATCCAATAAATAGGTTCTAATTCAAAAAGTAGTAGGTACTCCTCTGTGTCTGACTCATAGTCATTCAATACATTAATCACAACTTTTTTTTTGGTAGCACTGTGTTTCATCCTTGCTATTATGTCTTGTATTACAGTCGACTATCTACAATCTCTGTGATTGTGTGTTATACCTCCACAAAAGTGTGAAAACTGTGAATAAAAAACCCATTGTTTTTTATCCTGAGATCTCTCTATGGATCTCTAGATCCTCCAGGATAACTGCCAGATGTTGACCACAGGACTATGTAGAAGAACTGTGAAATGCTTAGAGAAGCATTTTCTTGAGGAATCTCATCATCCTCCAGTATAATTCTATGGCAAAAAAGTTGTAATGGAAAACTAGAAATTAACAGAGAACATATCAATGAATAATCAAATCTGAAAACTCACAAATATGGAGGGCTGACTGAACTGTGATTTTAAAACAAGCTATAACCAAATGCCTATGGGATTGATTTCTAAAATAAATAAATGATCTATATTCTACTAAGTTCTTTGTTTGGATCAGTTCTTTGTTTGGATCACTATTTCTTCTTACCTCCAGGGGTTGAAAAATGAACGACCCTTGAGAATATTCTTTACTGAATCGGGAGCCAACTCTCAAATATGCCTACAAAACCATCCATATTATCAGTCAGAAGGTACAGAATGAACACACCCATGACAGCGTTGTGAAGTCAGTTAATGTCATCAATTCAGTTAAGATTTATATGCCTGCATCTGATGCTTATCACTGTGACAAACAGGTAAATACTATAGGATAAGAAGAGATATTTCATAGCAATGCCAGAAGACATATTTAAATATTCTTCTTAAAATTTAAAATATTGACACCAAATCAGGTGAAGATTGAAGTTGTATTAGCAAACAATAAAAATCCACTGGTAACATTAACTTCATTCATTAGACCATTGTATCTAAACCAGTATGCTTTTGTTGGCCGTTTTCTCACTGATAATATTTTCTTCCAGATTTTTCTTCCAGTAATCTGAATTTATTTTATATACAATAAACAAGATGGCAATGGGGGTGTACAAATGTGGATGTGTGAGAGACTCCCCAATCATTTTGGTGGCCCACATATCATATTTTTGGCATGCCAGAACTGCAATTGTGTTATTTGTGATCATTATTCTGGCCAATTTTCATTTTTAAGAGTGATTAGATGACATTTGAGAGTTCTTTAGGTAAATAACCATATCTGCAGGCAGTTTTGGGTCTATTTGGCTATGCTTAGTTGGACTTCTCACTAAGTATGTGTGCTTAGATTATGCTGTACAATTCTTGAGAGTACTTCAAGTCCTCAGAAATGTCCCAATTGTAGACAGAAGGTGCACCACCCAACTCAGTAGATTTTTGAAAAGTCCTAAAGTGTTATGAAATAGAGCATGCTCCATTCCATTTAATGAAAATCATCTGCTCATCCTCATGAATGGGGAAATTCTTATGCTTTTATGATAGTGGGATTTTGGGGATACCATATGTGTATAGTTGGTTATTCCAAGAATTGAAATTGGTTGGAAGGCAGCAGAGATGCAAGGATGTTTTGATTTGTGTGTGTGTGTGTGTGTATGTGTGCATGCATGTATAAAGTTTATGTATAAAATATTTAAATAAAAAATTAAAATATGATCACCATATTGTGAAACTAAACTGTGGAAGCCTCCCATCTCCCAAATGTATCTGCAATCCTCTCACTCCTAGTGTTGGCAAATATTTTTATTTATTTATTTATTTATTTAGAAGTTTTCTATACCAGCCTTCTCACCTCAACGAGGGACTCAGGTTGGTTTACAGCATATATAAAAATACAATCATATATAAGAACAACAAAGTGCAAAATCATTACATATTAAAATAGTACAATACAGTACAATTTTTAGTTTACAACCAGCCATATGGATGGTCCAATAAAATTTCAGAATGATAGTTTTATTTTATTTGGAATTGTTATCATTTTAGAGAAGAATTTACCTGAATTCTTAGGCTTCATCTAAACTGAATTTAGATCTACATATGTTGAATTGAATCCATCTGGTTTTACTCTGACCACATTAACCTGATCTTACCATCGCTTCTTCTTCTTTTTCTTTAGGTTCTATGGGGACGGAAATAATCTTACTGTGTCCCATTGTGTTGATAGTATACACCAGACATCCCAACTGCATGGTAGAATTTCTTTATAGAGTGTTAATTGTATGCCATGTTATATTGCTGTGAAGTTATACTAAGGACTTTCTCACATGCGCTAGAATTGCCCTGGGTGCTAGAATCACCCTGGATTGCTGTAGATTGCGGTGATTATGGTGATGCTCATGTAGGGGACATAGGGACCTGTTATCTATTGCCTTGCACCATCCCGGCTTCCCTCATCTCATCACACTTGGGAAAGTCTCCTTAAGCTGGCTCAAACAATCTGTCCTTATGGAAAAATGGGGAGCCATCCGTCAACCACCACTGGCAATTTTTTGGGAGTGGCAGGGTTTTGGCGACAGTTCCACCCTGGAGCCGTCCCAGGAGTACTTTTCTGGTTTGTGATGGGAGCCATTGGACTCCATGGCAGAACTGAGAAACACTTGCTGCTGCCACTGCCAAATTTTGGGCTTTGTGAAGAAGTCCATAGTCACATCTATCTGATCATCTGTTTATTTTGCTTTTTCTTCCACAGTATGACCATGAATAAGAGCACAGTGGATAGTTTTCTACTACTGGGATTCTCCGATTTTCCAGGTCTTGAGGGCTTGTTCTTCTCTGCTTTCTTAACTATCTATGTATTGATTCTTATTGGGAATATTCTTATAATTATTGTTACCCTGGTTGACCGGTCACTTTCCAACCCCATGTATTTCTTCCTCAGGAACTTGTCCTGTGTGGAGATCTGCTACACCTCAGTCATAATCCCCATAATGCTTGAAAACCTTCTGTCAAATGATAAAACCATACCATTTATTAGCTGTGCTTTTCAAATGATCATGTTCCTCATATCAGGAGCAGCAGAATGCTTCCTTTTGGCTGTCATGGCATATGACCGGTATGCTGCCATTTGCCATCCCTTGCATTACATGGTTATTATGAGCAGGGAAGTATGCTTTGGGCTGGTAGCAGCCTCATGGCTAGCTGGAATTCCAGTTCAACTTAGCCAAACAGTTCTAGTGTTCACCTCCCATTTCTGTGACTCAAATGAAATCAACCATTTCTTCTGTGACATCCCTGCTTTGCTCAATCTAGTATGTGGAGATACATCTCTGAATGAACAGATAGCATTTGTGGAAGTCGTAGTACTGGCACTAATTCCATTTGTCCTGATCTTTTTGTCATACATCTGCATTGGCAACACTATTCTGAAGATACCATCTGTTGAAGGAAAGCACAAGGCCTTCTCAACATGTTCTTCACATCTCATGGTGGTGGTGGTATTCTATGGCTCTGGAATGAGTGTGTATCTGACACCGAAGTCAAGCCATTCTCTGGACACAAATAAATTTCTGTCACTCTTTTATACTATCCTGCCAGCATTGCTGAACCCTCTCATTTACAGTCTGAGGAACAAGGAAATCCAAGTTGGTCTTAAAAAGTTTGCTTCACCCTTCTTTTCATTAAAGGAAAGGAAACCAAAATAAATTTAAAATACTGAGTAGAATTCCTCTCCAGTTGATCCTATGTCTATTGCTAAGGGTATGAAATCAATTTTAGTAATATGTGAATGGTCACAAATATCAAAATAAAACAAAGCATAAAATAAAACAATTTCATTTGAATGAATGAATGGATTGGTGGTTAATAGAAAAGGAAACACTCTGAGTTACACTGAGTAAACCAATTGTATAAGAAGTTGAAAGTATAAAGCCTAAGGATTGATTGCCTCAGGATGGGAAAGGGAAACAGGCGATCTCATGAACTGGGATAGTGTCATTGGTAAAGAATTGGGAGTTCATTATTATTAATTAGGTAATAATCCAGATTATGCTATTTTGCTTTGTCTAAAAAGTAGGGGCAGATATGGATGTTCTGATGCTTTATTTATACTCTATCCTTCAGTCAAAAAGTCTTACAAATATTTCATTAAGCAGTTTCTTGCTGCCAGACTTATAGTCTAAATAAATAAGACAGGACATAGTATGAAAAGGAATGGGATTGGAAGAAGTGATTAAGTCCAGCACATAGCATAATCAAATTGGAAGAGATCACAAGGGCAGTCTGATCCAGTCCCTTGCCATACTGTATTCATGTTCTCTCTCTCAAAGACTAAAACAGTTGCAGTTTCGATACAGCAAGATTCATCACCAGTTAGTGCCCAGGCACAATGGACCTGTGTTTTGAGTATAGTTATATGAACTGATAACCCTGTTTTAAAGATTAATTGAACAAATTCCAATATTTTACAAATTAGGAGGTTTAGAGTTTTTGGATCATACACAGATATTAAATCAATGTATCCATTTAAAATTTGTCAATGCAGAAAAGATTGGATTCAAGATATATTAATTTTGAGGTAGTATAGACAAAAGAGTATTTTTATTGAATTGATATGTAGCAGTATGAAAGACAACCAAGGTTTTAGCTATATGGTTATAACAGCTTTTATGTATTTGTATGTTTTTTATGTTTAATATATTGTATTTTATATATTTTGTACTGCAATTGTGGTATTGAAGCGACCAATCTGTAAGCCGCTCTGAGAACTTTTCAGGGTGAGAAGAGTGGGGTATACATATGGAAAATAAATAAATAGATCTATAGAAGTAACAGTATTGCTCAGTGGCTGGTAGTAATGTATGAAAAAAACTGTATATTTTTCTGCTACTTCCCTCGATTCACCAGACATAAATAAAATTTTCTAGGTTGATAATAGTAGTTCAAAATATAATTTCACGGGATTTTATTTTACACCATAAGATTGTATATTACAGAACATGGTATTTTAATAAATGAATGAATAATTGAAATTTTTATATAAAAATAGATGGAAGCTCAATTTATCCTGTGAAGTGGATAAAATCTATTATATAGGTTTGAGTTACGTCGTCGTCGTCGTCGTCATCATCATCATCATCATCATATACATTTATGCCCTGCTTTATCTCCCCTGAAGGGGACTCAAAGCAGCTTAACATTAAAAAATCAGCATAACAATTTAAAATATACCAGGATTGTGGCACAGGTGGCTGAGAGTCAGCTGCATTAAGATCATTCTGACCAAAAGGTCATGAGTTCGAAGCCAGCCCAGGTTGGAGTGGGTTTCCAACCAATTGTGTGTAGCCTGTTGTTGACCTTTGCAACCCGAAAGACAGTTGCATCTGTCAAGTAGGAAAATAAGGTACCACCTTAAAGTGTGGGCAGGCTAAATTAACTGATTTATGAGGCCATAAAGAAGACTCCAGCAAAGCATTCCAGCGGGGAATGCGGAAGTGCTTCATCAGCGTTGCAGATGGACGATGAAAGCGACAGCTCCCTGGCGGCCAGAAAATGTTAAATAGCCTCTGTGTATGTCTGTATATATTTGTATGTCAAAAATTGGCATTGAATGTTTGCCATATATGTGTACACTATAATCCGCCCTGAGTCCCCTGTAGGCTGAGAAGGGCGGAATATAAAAGCTGTAAATAAATTAATAATAAATAAATAAATAAATAAATATACAAATAGGTAAAGGTATTCTCCTGACATCAAGTCCAGTCGTGCCCAACGCTGGGCGTTGGTGCTCCGTTTCTAAGCCAAAGAGCCAGAATTGTAATGTAGATACCTCTAAAGTCATGTGGCCAGCATGACTGCATGGAGAGCCATTAGCTTCCCACCGGAACGGTACCTATTGACCTACTCACATTTGCATGTTTTTGAACTGTTAGGTTGGCAGAAGCCTGGGCTAATAGCAGGAGTTCACACTGCTCCCCCGATTTGAACCTGTGACCTTTCAGTCAGCAAGTCCAGCAGCTCAATGTATTAACCCACTGCACCACCAGCACCACCAGCAGTATTAAAGAAACAAAATCAATACATACATGTAAAGTAAATTACATACTTTCCAGGTATAGCTTACTTTCTACTCCTGTCTAATTCTATAGACCAAATATAAAACTTGCTGATAAAGAACTGGGAACATATCAACAGGCAATAGGGAGGGCTAGAGATACTGTGAAGAGCATGGAATTTCTTAACAGCAGGGTTTGACAACATGTTGCCGATGTCTAGCTCCCCAAGCTGTTTCTGCAATGCTCTGAGCTCTCACTATTGCTGCTAAATTTGACAACATTTTGTGTAGAGTATTAAGAATATGAATTTTGTACTCTAAAGCAAGATTAGATGGAAAGATCATTTCCCGGTCATGGAAGCTGAACACTAGATTTTAATCTCAGCATGCCGCAAGGATAAGAAGTAACTTGTTGCCCTTTTGAGTGGCTGAAAGTCCACCTTCTGGAAAAGAAGAGGCAAAGGATAACCACCTCATATTGTTCCTGGGAACTCTAGAAGCCACTAAGGATCTTATCAGACAGGCAGGGGTAATGCAGTGGATAGTGGGGAAAATCTGCCAGGCTCTGTTCTCTCCCATTAAGATTTGTGTTATTTCTTCCCATATTGTTTTCCCATCTATCTCTGCTTCCTCTTCACCTCCTATTCCCTTCTTCAATGAGAAGTTGGGTAAACGCAACACTGAAATGTTGCCTCAATGGAGCCTCACAGAGTCCCACCAGAAGTAGCCCTGCATTACATGATGGGCTCTATGGGACTCCGTTCTGGCAGCAGAGAGAAGTGGGGAGAAGACGCTCCTCTCCGTGCATCTGATAAAGTTTTTAATCAGTGGCAATAGGACTCCAAGGAAGCTTGGAGGCCTAATTGCCATCTTGCCATAGCTGAAATAAGTTTAAAGCTTCCCACAGTGCCTTACATTAGGGCTTTAAAGTGTGGTTTCTATAAAATCAGAAATATTTGTCATAAGTACATTTTAGGTTGGGAGCCCCTGGTGGCACACTGAGCTGCTGAACTTACTGAGGTCACCAGTTTGACTCTGGGGAGCGGAGTGAGCTCACGATGTTAGTTCCAGCTTCTGCCAACCTAGCAGTTCAAAAACATGCAAATGTGAGTAGATCAAAAGGTACTGCTTCTGCATGAAGGTAACCGTGCTCCATGCAGTCATGCTAGCCACATGACCTTGGCAGTGTCTATGGATAACGCCTGCTTAGAAATGGAGATGAGCACCAACCCCCAGAGTCAGACATGATTAGACTTAACCTCAAGGGGAAACCTATACCTTTACCTTTACATTTTAGATTGCTGTGAAGAGACAGCGCGGGAATGCAGTCCATTGTGCAATAGTTCTGGCAAGGAGTAATGAACATTGCAGACTCCATACATTTTTAAAGGATGTGCCAAAATCCATTATTCTACTTTAAGATAGTAATTCTTAAATGTTTCTCACTTGTGACTCCTTTTTGGCTGTGAATTTTTAATGCAATCCTAGATATATAGGTACATAACATTACATAACATTGCAATTAAGCAAAATCAGCATTTGCAAGGCTTGCTAATTGCTTTATGAACCCAAGATTCTTTTCGGAGATCCAAATGAGGATACAATCCACAGTTTAAGAAGTTTTGCTTTAAATATATGATGTTTTATTAATTCAATAAAATTTAATTCTTTAAACTAAAGGTGTGAAGAACTAAAAACAATAAACAACAAATCCAGTAATTTTTCAATTAACAGTTGCCCATCTTTTTGCTGCATTTTGACCAATGAACTTATTTGTATTCATTTTTATTCCTTTTCCACTGTAGTCATTGTTATATGTGGACTACTTTTAACTTCTGATTTTTCTAATTACTTTATGTCTGTAACCACTATGCAGTTAGAAAACTCTCCTTTTTTTAAAAAAAAGTATGCAGTTGGCATGATCGGAGAAAGATGCCTTCTGAGGCTCCAACCCTTGGGAGAGAATTACTATTTTTCAAGTCTAGTCCCAAGGTAGAGTTGTCAGAAGATAAGTAGATATGCATGCAGTAGGAGAAAAAAAATCATACAAATGTTATGTGTCCACTTGCAGATGAAGACGAGGGTGGGGGGACTTTCATCTGGAAAAAACAAGGTAAATTTCTTATTTTCTTTCCATTATAATTATTTGTTCAATAGGAAAAATAAACTACAGAAAGTGTTAATCTTCAGAAGAGAAAAGGTTAAATATCCCTCATCCAAAATGCTTGAGATCAGAAGAGTTTCACCTGCATACATAATATTAGAGATGGGACTTAAGTCTAAAAATTAAATTAATATATGTTTCACTTACATCTTATAAAATTTCTATTTATGACCAGCAGCAAGCAACCCATTTTATCGGTACATCCTTTCTACATAGCCTGAAGGTAATTTAATATACAATATTTCAATACAGAGAGGATTATGTAGCTTAAAGTGCTTTTAAGCCCCAAATGCTATCTCCATATTTTGTGGAAAGTGGGTTTTTTTAAAAAAGTAAAGAATTATTTTAAATGATTAATGATAGTACAATGGCTAATTTGACAGATATAAATAAATGCACTCAGAATCTGTACTATTATATATCTTGTCAATGACTATAGAATGTCCTAATTTATAGAAAATTACTTATTTTTCTGATTGGCTACCATATGTAGCTGCCAGTTCTGACAGATGAAAAGTAGTTCAACAAATCAATAGATTAAAAAAACATTAATTAACCTACCAATTATCAATTTATTGAAAGATGGGTCTTATTCATCCATTCGTGGAAGAGAAATAAAAGTTTCATCTATTGGATAGTATAATTGAATTTGATGATGTTAGTCATTTTTGTTTGCTTATGACTTTGTTATGTTGTTGTTGTTCATTCGTTCAGTCGTCTCCGACTCTTCGTGACCTCATGGACCAGCCCACGCCAGAGCTCCCTGTCGGCCGTCACCACCCCCAGCTCCTTCAAGGTCAGTCCAGTCACTTCAAGGATGCCATCCATCCATCTTGCCCTTGGTCGGCCCCTCTTCCTTTTGCCTTCCACTTTCCCCAGCATAATAGTCTTCTCTAGGCTTTCCTGTCTCCTCATGATGTGGCCAAAGTACTTCAACTTTGTCTCTAGTATCTTTCCCTCCAATGAGCAGTCGGGCTTTATTTCCTGGAGGATGGACTGGTTGGATCTTCTCGCAGTCCAAGGCACTCTCAGCACTTTCCTCCAACACCACAGTTCAAAAGCATCTATCTTCCTTCGCTCAGCCTTCCCTAAGGTCCAGCTCTCACATCCGTAGGTACTACAGGGAATACCATGGCTTTGACTAGGCGGATCTTTGTTGCCAGTCTGATGTCTCTACTCTTCACTATTTTATCGAGACTGGACTGCTCTCCTCCCAAGAAGTAAGCGTCTTCTGATTTCCTGGCTACAGTCTGCATCTGCAGTAATCTTTGCCCCTATGAAATACAAAGTCTGTCACGGCCTCCACGGTTTCTCCTTCTATTTTCCAGTTGTCAATCATTCTTGTTGCCATAATCTTGGTTTTTTTGACGTTTAGCTGCAACCCGGCTTTTGCGCTTTTTCTTTCACCTTGATTAGAAGGCTCCTCAGCTCCTCCTCGCTTTCGGCCATCAGAGTGGTGTCATCTGCATATCTGAGGTTGTTAATGTTTCTTCCAGCAATTTTCACCCCAGCTTTGCATTCATCCAGCCCCGCACATCACATGATGTGTTCTGCATACAAGTTAAAAAGGTTGGGTGAGAGGATGCAGCCTTGCCGTACGCCTTTCCCAATCTTGAACCAGTCTGTTGTTCCGTGGTCAGTTCTGACTGTTGCTACTTGGTCCTTGTACAGATTCCTCAGGAGAGAGACAAGGTGGCTTGGGATGCCCATCCCACTAAGAACTTGCCACAATTTATTATGACCCACACAGTCAAAGGCTTTAGAATAGTCAATGAAGCAGAAATAGATGTTTTTCTGAAACTCCCTGCCTTTCTCCATTATCCAGCGGATATTGGCAATCTGGTCTCTCGTTCCTCTGCCTTTTCTAAACCCAGCTTGAACATCTGGCAACTCTCGCTCCATGTATTGCTGGAGTCTTCCTTGCAGGATCTTGAGCATTACCTTACTGGCATGAGAAATAAGGGCCACTGTACGGAAGTGAGCAGTCTTTCGCATTTCCCTTTTTTGGTATGGGGATATAAGTTGATTTTTTCCAGTCTGATGGCCATTCGTGTGTTTTCCATATTTGCTGGCAAATGGCATGCATCACCTTGACAGCATCATCTTTTAAGATTTTAAACAGTTCAGCTGGGATCCCGTCGTCTCCTGCTGCCTTGTTGTTAGCAATGCTTCTTAAGGCCCATTCAACCTCACTCCTCAGGATGTCTGGTTCTAATTCATTCACCACACCGTCAAAACTATCCTTAATATTATTATCCTTCCTATACAGATCTTTTGTATAGTCTCGCCACCTTCTCTTGATCTCTTCAGCTTCTGTTAGGTCCCTGCCATCTTTGTTTCTTATCATACCAATTTTTGCCTGAAATTTACCTCCAATGTTTCTAATTTTCTGGAAGAGGTCTCTTGTCCTTCCTATTCTGTTGTCTTCTTCCACTTCCATGCATTGCTTATTTAAAAATAGTTCCTTATCTCTTCTGGCAAACCTCTGGAATTGAGCATTTAACTGGGCATATCTCCCCTTATCCTGTTTCCTTTTGCTTTCCTCCTTTCTTGGGCTACTTCCAGTGTCTCAGCAGACAACCATTTTGCCTTCTTGGTTTTCTTTTTCTTTGGGACGTACTTTGTTGCCGCCTCCTGAACAATGTCGCGGACTTCTGTCCATAGTTCTTCTGGGACTCTGTTTGCTAAATCTAGTCCTTCAAATCTGTTCTTCACTTCCACTGTATATTCGCTAGGAATGTTAGTGAGATCATATCTAACTGGTCTGTGTATTTTCCCTGATCTCTTTAGTTTTATTCTAAATTGAGCAATAAGAAGTTCGTGATCTGGGCTACAGTCAGCCCCAGGTCTTGTTTTCACCGACTGGATGGATGTCCGCCACCTTTGGCTGCAAAGGATGTAGTCAATCTGATTTCGGTGTTGACCATCTGGTGAGGTCCATGTATAAAGCCGTCTTTTAGGTTGTTGGAAGAGGGTATTCGTTATACACAGCGAGTTTTCCTGGCAAAATTCTATCAGCCTGCATCCCGCTTCATTTTGTTCTCCCAGACCATGCTTGCCTGTGATCCCAGTTGTCATTTGACTTCCCACCTTGGCATTCCAGTCTCCTGTAATGAAAATAAGTCTCTTTTTGGTGTATTATCCAGTAGGTCTGCAGATCCTCATAGAACTGTTCTACTTGTGCTTCTTCAGCAGCTGTGGTTGGGGCATATATTTGGATCACTGTAATGTGGAAAGGCTTCGAGTGCAATGAAAGCCTTTCAACATTACAGTGATCCAAATATATGCCCCAACACAGCTGCTGAAGAAGCAGAAGTAGATCAGTTCTATGAGGATCTGCAGGACCTACTGGATAATACACCAAAAAGAGACATTATTTTCATGACTTTGTTATATCAGTACTGATATTGCAGTTTTAAATTATTAAGCCCATTTTTCTGCAGTTGATCAGTTAATACCAGCACAACAGTTGTGTGCTGGGAATAAACTAAATGGCAGGAAATAAACCAATGCAAAAGATGAGATAAACTACATATTTACAAACAATGTGAAAATTGCCTTTTGTATTGTATCTTAAAAGAGAAGACCTGGGGGAGTGGACCATTTTTGAGGGGAAGAATCAGGACGTAAAAGCCAAGTGTCACATATGTAACATTTCAATATGAAACTGATAAAAAAATAAAACAATGTGATCACTGATAAGTTGTATTCACATAGTGTGAGGTTACACTCTTCCAGTTTTGATTAGTGTTATAGATGGTGTGAGATAGAAAAATATTCCAAAGTGTTCTAGGAGGATCTTGCTCTGCTCTTTGCAGACATGTGTGCATTAAACCCTTTTGAACTACCATATAAAAAGCCATATAACCCAAAATATCAAGGTGAAGAATCCCACATAGTCCACTTTGAACTGGGTTATGTGAGTCCACACTGCTATATATTCCAGTTCAAAGCAGATAGTCTGGGATTTTATTCAGCTGTGTAGAAGGGTTTTGAGACTGGATTTACACTCCAGACTCATAGTGTATACCTCAAACTATTATACCATGCTGGATCTCACAGCATTATTTTGCTACTAGTTAATTTTAAATTTCTGTTAATGTAACTGTTTGCAATTTGGAGCAAATATGGGATATAAAGAAACAAATTATGACATTACAGTAAGCTAATTATTATTACTTTTTTAAAATGGAAATTAAGAAAATAAAAGATAGGCAAATAAATGTGTGTGTGTGTGTGTGTATTTCAATGTCTTAAAATAGTCCTGAAGATTAACAATGGGAAATGTAAAATAAATATAAAACAGAAATTATCATGAGCAAATGTATGCTGAATTATATTTCTTTTATTTTGCTCTTGGAAGTTTTAGATTGTACCTTGCATTCAAAGAATGGAAGAAACCAACCAGACAAATGTCAGCTATTTCATCCTCCTGGGATTTTCCACATCTGCAGAACTTCAGGTTCTCCTTTTTGTCCTGTTTGGCCTTGTTTACTTGCTGACCTTGATGGAAAATCTCATAATCATTGTAGTTGTTTGGGTTAACAATAACCTTCATAAACCAATGTACTTCTTCTTGTGTAACCTCTCCTTCCTTGAAGTCTGGTATGTAACAGTAATTGTCCCAAAGATGCTAACAGATATTCTTGTGCAAGACAAACGGATCACTTTCCAAGGCTGCCTGACCCAGCTATATTTCTTTGTCACTTTTGTGTGCAGTGAATACATTCTTCTGGCTGTCATGGCCTATGACCGATATTTGGCCATATGTTACCCATTGCGTTACCCAGCTATCATGAGCCATAATTTCTGTGCTCAGTTGTCAGCAGGATGTTGGACATGTGGCTTAATTACTTCTGCAATCAAGCTCGGCTTCATTGGCAGGCTAAAATACTGCCGCATTGAAAAAATCAACCACTACTTCTGTGACATTTCACCCCTTTTGAATATCTCCTGCACTGATTCATCCATGGCTGAGCTAGTAGATTTTATTCTGGCTCTTATAGTAATCATGGTTCCACTCTGCATTGTCATTATGTCATATATCTTCATCATCTCAACAGTCTTGAAAATTCCTTCAGCTCAAGGAAGGAAGAAAGCCTTCTCCACTTGCAGCTCTCATCTCACAGTGGTGGTACTGTTCTATTCCACCACTCTCTTCACTTATGCACAACCCAAAGCTATGTATGCCTACAACTCCAATAAACTTGTGTCCGTTCTGTACACTATAGTAGTGCCCCTCCTGAATCCGATGATATACTCCCTCAGAAATAAAGAAGTAAAAAATGCATTGAGGAAGACATTGGGTATATCGACACAATAGAATTAATGTAGTTTGATACCACTTTAATGGCTACTGCTCAACGCTATGGAATCTTGGGAGCTGTAGTTTGGTGAGGCATCAGCGCTCTTTGGCAGAGAAGGATGAAGACCTTGTAAAACTAGAGCTCTCACGATTCTATGGAATTGAGCCATGGCAATTAAAGTGATGTTAAAACTGCATTGCTTCTACAGTGTAAATGCAATCATTGTCAGATTAAACCCTGATGCAGACTATTTCATTTTCCATTCAGGAAAGAAAGATCTAGATGTGCAGGTCTAAACAAACTTGCATAGAAGAAAGACAAAATGAACTGAGTAGGACTTATGTCTAAGTAGATATCCACAGGGCACATCTACCAATGGTGATTTCTCAACTCTGGTCCTCTAGGTGTTTTGGACTTAAGCTGCCAGAATATCCAATCATTGATCAAAGTATCTGAGGCTGCTGGCATCTAAGGTCCCAAAACCCAGAATACCAGAGTTTGTAATCAGTAATCTATCACTATCACTGAATCTGTGATGTGCTCTTCCAGTCTCATTTAATTTAACTGAAGAGAAAAAAAGCTTCCCATGAAAACAAGAATATTTTTTAAAACTAGTGGTGAGATTATTCTCACCTCCCCTTCCTCCCGCCTTTTGCCTCTTTGCTTATGCCTTCTTTTTCAAAATAATAATAATAATAATAATTCCATGAATTAAAAATGGAAAGTCAAACTAACCAATTGCATTTATTAGTAATATGCACTTTGGTAGTTAATAAAATACTGAAATGGATAATTAATGAGAAGATTTAAATCCTTCCTGTTAATACTTCCTCCCAGAAAGAAATTTGCAATTTATAAAGAAGAAATTTTACAATCCCTTAAAATAATACATGTTTCAAATCCTGGTGGAACGGAATTCAAGAAACACTTCAATAAACAGCAGTGGAATTAAACATATGACTTGTTTGCTTAGTTATCATACACTCATCAAAACTTTCATTGCAGGTTAAGCCAAAATAAAATATGGGTGAAGAGATTGATTTTTATTACAGAAATATTAGTAGAATAGCTCAGTCCATTGGACATGTCACAGATTTTGCCATAGAGGCTAAACACCACACAAGGCTGGTTCAGGTTAACCTGGGACAAGGGCATCAATGTGGATTTACCCTGCATTAACCAAAGGTTGGATCTACATGCAGAGTGTTTGTCAGGATAGGTTTAATGCTGATGCAGTTTGGAAACACCCAGACATTGCTGGCCAGAATTTAAACAAACACCACCACTACCACCACCCTTGCCCCCCCCCCCCAAAGAAACCACATAATTCCCATGAGAACACTCACTTTGTTACATTGCCTCCATTTCCTGTGCCCTACACTGGTCTACAGCTGATCCTGAACGATCATGGCAATACACATCAGTGCATCCCAGCAGACCAGAGAAGGAAAAAAAAAACAATTTTTCGGTTTGGTTCCAATCCTCAATCAGCAGATACAGTGGCTACTGTCCTAGCCTCAGACCAGTTTCTGTTTGCATAGTCACTGAGCAGATGAACTGTTTCTTTTACATCCACTAACTTGTATTAAATGCATGTGCTGTGAACCACTAAGAAAAACAGATCAATACAGTAATTCCCAAGTACCTATTCTAGCACACCGGAGCTCATAGTTAACCTTGGTTTACAAATTTACAGGAGATCTACAGGTGAGAAAAGAGACTGGAAGACAGCTTCATTGGAAAAGATAAAGATCATGAAATGTGCCTGACCACAGGGTAGTCTTTATTGGGCCTGTGAAAGTAGCAATAAATAAATAAATCACATTATGGCTCTATTATCTTATTCTCAAGGTATCACAAAGCAATGTTGGTCCAAATGATGAGAAGCTAGCAAATTTCTACAAAGATAGAATGGTTCCACAACGTCTTTAGTGGTGTGTAGAAACAGATCAGTAAGATCTGTGTATCATTAGTGGTTACAGAACGATGAGTGATAATTTTAAGTAGAAAAGAAAAGAAAAACCAAGACAATAAAGATCCTTGGAAAAGTTGCAGTGGACTGACTGGCACTCTGATCATTACCATTACACACAGTAGGTTTTTTTGTTCTGGATATCATATGTGCTTGTCTACTCAAATACTAATTCAATGAAAGTTGACCATATATATTTCTGAAATCACAATCCATAGAGCTTTTTCAGTAATAATAAGCTGCTTACATTCCAGTTTTCAACTGGCAGTGTCAGTGAAGTCAAAAGAGAATTGGTGACATGAAGAAAACTACCATACATTATATTCAAACACAAGTTATAATGACATGTTCCAGAGGCTCACATTCTTAGGAGTTTTTTTGAAAAATATAGTTGTCTTATTTGTATAAGCCTTTAAAAGGTTAATCAAATCTTAGGAGGTTAGCTTATGGGAATTGAAGATAATTAAGGATGCAAGTTAAGAAGGGTTGCTTGAATCACTTACTAAGTAACTGGAAGAAATGTATGTGCAGCATTCAGAAAACATGTCATTTAAAAGGCATCACAATATTATACTTATAAAAGGATTAATTGTTTTACACAGCCTATGGTTATATTGTTTTGTTGTCTTTTGACAGCTTTTTTGCCATGAAGTTTTCAGTGCTTCTGCCATTCAGGTATTTTCTGTATAATATTCTATAGTTCTTCCGCTTCATCGTTTGAAGGTTTGTCTCAGAAATGAGGTAACTGAAAATATGTTTCTTAGAGTTTTTTTTACTCATTTGTCTCATTTGGAAATATTAAAACTGCAAGTATAACATGTAATAATATTATATTTAATAATATACAATTAAATAAAAAGTTATCCTTTGCATTAAAAATTGTTAGCTATCTTAAAAATAGAGCTTTTTTATTGAGAATAAGTATGATGATGCAACTATACATTGAACCCATTGTTAGCCTTCCATGAGTAGAAAGAATTTACTTGAGGGGAAAAAGTATGTGTCTGAAATGTGGGACATCCTCATATAGAGACTGAAATGTGAGACACCCTCATATACAGCTTTACCCATCTTTCCAGCATATACCGAAAGTTGGAGAGGTTGTAATGGGCAGAAGAAGGAAAATATGTTTTTCCAGTCCAGTTACACATGCCTGAGTATGGTTTTAATCACATGCATTGATTCCAGTTAAATTTACAGTAGACTTAATGAAGTTAATCAGAACTTTTCAGTATCTGTGTCCAACCGTTTAGTTAAGCCTTTCTATGGATAGACATAACATAATAGGGTTTTTTTTCACTTCCAGAGAACTGTGTAATAAAAAGGAGAATATGAGGAATTTATGCAGAAAAATATTCTACTTAATCCTACACTACAGTACATTACACTAGTACACCTCAATAATTGAAACTCATATTTCGTGTTAGAATCTAGATCACTGTAAGCAAGTGTGTTGCCTCCATAGTAGTTGCAAATAATATGCCAAAATTTTAACTGCTTACTATTTACAATTTTCCCATGAACCACTGAATGGTAGAACATAAGCTGAAGGAAAGGAAGACATACAGAAAACAAGAGGATGGGATGGGATGTAGTATCTTTGATGTGAACTTGTCTAGTTGCTTAGAATCCAGAATAGGAGTTGACTTCTTAGCAATGTAATGTCTCCCTACAGCAACAACATGTATTATCTAATGCTTTATGGTTTTGAATGTGAGATACTGCCTAACACAATTAATCCTTGAGTTATGAAATAAACCTTTTTTACTTTTGTTTTACAAGAAGCTGTTGTGATAAATGTATGTAACTTTATTCAACATATGTCTATTTATTTTCTCCTACAGAGAAGAAACTGCATAAGCCAGGAGCAGGAATGGGAAAAGGAAACAAGACTGTTCTCACTGAGTTTATCCTTGTGGGCTTCTCAACCTCAATGCATTTCCAGCTTCTGCTCTTTTTTGTTTTCTTAATAAACTATGTTTTGGTGCTGGCAGAAAACATAATCATCATAATAACAGTCTGGTTGAACAAACACCTTCATAAGCCTATGTATTATTTCCTGTGTAACATGTCCTTCCTGGAAATCTGGTACATCAGTGTCACCATTCCTAAGATGCTCTCAGACTTCCTTACTCAGAACAAGAACATATCTTTTGCTGGATGCATGACACAGCTCTACTTTTTCATTTCTTTAGCGTGCACAGAGTCTGCTCTCCTAGCTGTCATGGCCTATGATCGCTATATAGCCATATGCTTCCCCTTGCGATACATAGCCATCATGAGCACTAGGTTCTGCATCCAATTGGCAGGTGGATCATGGATAAGTGGATTCACTATCTCCATTTTCAAGGTGTCCTTCATTTCACAAATAACCTTCTGTGGTTCCAATATCATCAATCACTTCTTTTGTGACATTTCACCTGTGCTTAATCTAGCCTGTACAGACATGTCACTAGCTGAGATAGTAGATTTTGTATTAGCTATTATCATATTGGTCCTTCCCCTGTCTGTGACTATTTTGTCCTATATCTTTATCATTGCTACCATCCTACGCATTTCTTCAGCTACTGGGCGCAACAAGGCTTTTTCCACTTGTGCCTCACACCTTTCAGTAGTTATACTTTACTACACGGCCATGATCTTCATGTATGTGAGGCCTAAGGCTATCTCCTCCTATAACTCCAACAAGCTGATTTCTGTTATCTATGCTGTACTAACACCCATGTTAAATCCCTGTATCTACTGCCTCAGAAATGAGGAGGTCAAGAAGGCTATTTGGAGAACAATGGGTAGCAAGACTTTGCTATGAAAGAGACATTTATTAATACATTCGGTTTGAATATACTGTGTAGTATGATATAAAAAGTATTTTTCATTGCTTTTATAACCAAAACAAATCAAGAGGAACAAGATAATCAGTGTAATGGATGATTACTTCAGTCAGTCCTCTGTTACAATGCAGTGTTGGACAACTTGTGGTCTTCCAAACATGGCTGGCTTAAAGAATGCTCACACTGACTATATAGCTCACACTGAGAAGTCACTTCTGCATGTCTATGTGGAATCCAGAGATGTCCAGTCTTAATTGTGGGGTACTCTTGGTTTAAGATGTTTTAGCCCCATGACACAGAAAGTCAGGGACAAAACTCTGGAGCAGCCTGATGGGGAAAGCATGATTGAGTTCTATGCATCCTTATCCTTCTCCTTGATTGTACAGTTACCTCAGTTGATGGTGATAACCAGAATCAGTCCTGGAGTTCTGCAGCCATCTCACAGTGGTGACACTGATATGGGCAGTAAGGTCTAGGTCCAGTAAGGGGAATCTGCTTCAGCTGGACCAAGTAGACTCTGCAGCACTTTGCCACTGGTCCCACAATAACTGACAGGTGTAGATGAACCCCATGGCTGCAGTTTATTTGAGTTTTTTCATATTTTATTTTCTCCTCTGAAATTCTTTTCTTCCTCTCTGCCATGTTGCAGAGATGTTATGAAACATTTACTTCATACATTTTTATAAAGTAGATTAAGCATGCTCTATTCCTCTGCTAGACCTTGCAGTGGAAAATGGTGTGGGATTGGTTTTTATTTACCTTCTGTTTGAGAATTACATTGCGGTGTAAGAGTTGTTCTTGTTGCTGTTTTATCAACCCTCATAATATTTCTCTGTGTAAAACACATGTATGTCACAAAGCCCTTGAATCTTGCAGCTCATAGATGTTCCCTTACTAAAATTGCTGTTTCTGTAGAAATCAGTTCAAGCACTGCTTCTCTCTTTCCTCCCCTGTACCATCAATTCTTTTTTACTTAGAAACTGATCAGAACAAGTTGTATTTTGCTCATATATATATATATATATATAGATATAGATATAGATATAGATATAGATATAGATATAGATATATAGATATGAAGCATTTTTTCCCAAAAGACTAAGTTTTAGGAGGCATTTTTGACCATAAATTATACTATCATAACCAATCTTAAACATAGCAAGTGTTCAAACTGTTGTGAAATGAATAATATTTATTTAAATTTAGTTACTCTCAAGTAAATATGTATAGGACTGTACCTTTGAATGGTAGAAGAATCAATTATAATCTATGTGCAAAACTACAATGTGCATGGATAACAAAGCTTGATTCAGTATCTAATATCCTGAAGCCATAATCTTACACTACTTGTTAAACTATTGAAAGACCATCCTTAAGTAAAGGTAAAGGTTTTCGCCTGACATTGAGTCCAGTCGTACCCGACTCTGAGGGTTGGTGCTCATCTCCATTTTTAAGCCGAAGAGCCAGTGTTGTCCATAGACACCTCCAAGGTCATGTGGCTGTCATGACTGCATGGAGTGCTGTTACCTTTCTGCCAGAGTAGTACCTATTGATCTACTCACGTTTGCATGTTTTCGAACTGCTAGGTTGGCAGAAGCTGGGGCTAACACTGGGAGCTCACACCACTCCCCAGATTTGAACTTGTGATCTTTCGGTCAGCAAGTTCAGCAGTGAGCAATTTAACCCACTGTGCCACTGGGGGCTCTAAGACTATTCTCAGAATGTACTAAAACACTCCGGTGAAAATGTAATGGGGACAAACACAGCTGTAAGGGCAAACAGGCTAGAAAAGAAGTTGTCTTTTATTTTTTTTTACTCTGGTACATCAGAATAAAAGACTTGAAGCCTATGAAGTCATATTAATGTGAGCTAATAAGATAGATGTCAATTAACAGTACTTTCTAAATCCATAAAATGTGCAAAAGGTAAGCAAATGGAATTTGGAAATGAAAACTTTTTAGTGATTCAGTGTTACATAGATGGCACGTGTTTTTTTCTGTTGGGAAATGTTGAATCTTTTTTTTAGAACAGTTTACATATTATTATTTGTACTCTAGAGATTAGGTCTGAAGTGAACACCAATTAATTTAAGAGACATAAAACTGCTGCAAAACATACAATAATGGCATTCAGCTATAGTTTTTATAATGACAGATCTGCTTTTTAGTTTTGAGTAGCTTCATCCATTTCAATGTAAGGAGGAGGAACAACATCCGAAAATTTGTGAATATCTCAACTACGAGTAGAAAATATCTAATGCTTTGACAAGATGACAATTATCTGAAGGATGGAAACCCAAAGTGTATATCCCATCCTTCAGCTATTAAAATCAAGGTGAGTGATGTTTCTTGATTATGCACACCACCACAAATAAATAGTAGCAAAGTTGTTATAGACATGATTTGAATAGATTGCAGACAATTGAATACACTAATTTATTTATGTCATCATCTAGAAAATTTTGACATCTTTTCTGGTTAATAAGCAGAGAAGGGGAGGTTTAAAATATATGCTGAAATGTATGTTGAGATATGCTATCTGCTGCATGCAAGGTTAGCTGCTATGTTTTGAAATAAGATACATCCATAATATTCCATCATATTGAATCTCTTGGTGCAGACTGCAATATTTGGAGAAGAGCTAAAATTATCTTGGCATAATATAGCCATAATACATCCAAACTGCTTCCAAAGAAACAAATGACAATATGAATTAACACTGTAATATAATAATTTAAGACTTGTTCAGATTTAAACATTATGTACTCATTCAGTAATACTGAAACTATAGCAGAGAACTCACGAAGCAAGGGAAGAAAAATCTGTCAGTAATGATTTCACCTGGATTGCCATTTTTTAAAAGCTTTATTCTTTTTTTGCCCTTAGTATCAAATAGTTTAAGTCCTAGCAACACTTGTTGAATTGTTGTTCCTGTGTGGCCTCAAGTCATTTTCATTTTATGATAGTTCTTAGATGAACCCTAACATGAGTTTTCTGGATCTGAGACTCTGTCATCCAGTGAGTTTCCATGACAAGTGGCAAATTGAACCATAGTCTCCAGAGTCATCGTCCGATCTCAAACCACTAAACTACAGTGAATATTTTATTAATATTCAACTTGAAAGCTAAATAACTATTCATACCCAGGCACTTTTTTCACACTGTTTTATTCCTTTCTTTTTAAACCTCAAAATTCTCAAGCCATCCCAAATAGAAGAAAACTTATATTTTAATATTACCTTGTCAAAATCATAGTGACACTTAACCTTTCCCATCAGTACTACACCTCTGTCATGTTTCAAACTTCTAAAGAACTGCTACGTAAAGAATAAGTTGTATGCATTTAAAAACAGGATTTTTCAAACATTTCATTTTGGTGGTGCCCTTTATAGACATGCATCATTTCATGACACAGTAATTCAGTTTTACTAGCAAACCATCACACTGTAACAATTACATGTCTGGGGATACAACATATCACATGACACATTTTTATTTATATTCTTAAATATATATAATGCATTGCTTATTTCATAAAAAAGCCCTAACACACTAAAGTGTCATGGCACACAGTTTGGAAAGCTCTGGTTTCAAACAATGCAGGATGCATTTTGAGACTGTGCTGTCTTTGAAGAATAGACAGTATATTTCCACTCTCTTTATATATTATAAACTTGATAAAAGTGTTCTTGAGCTGATTCAGATAAATATTCATTTTTAAAACAAGTTGAACTGAGTTATACTACAAATTCCAATCTCTTAGCAGAGATATGCACAAAGATGAACCCTAAAGAATCTGACATTTATTGCTTTCAAGTGCTGATAACTACAAAGTTCTGAGAGACTTGTATAATCTCATGCAGACCTTTGAAGTTTTTTGGTAGCAGTCAGGATTTGCATCTTTCTGCATCCTATTACATTCTATTTGACTCTCACAACTGTATGCTTATATAAATCTGAGGCTTTACTATCACCTTATATTGCATATGAAGACTTGAAGTGATAACCACAAAAGTGTTAAAATATTAGTCAGTTAATCTTAATGGTGCTTTGATTATAATTATTATCCCCTCTATTACTATCCTTTAGGACCGGAATCAAGTCACATTGGATAACTAACACAAAGACTTTGTAGGTTTTCAAGAAAAAAAACAAACAAGTGAGATACTCAAGAAGGGATGCTGTCGACCTCAAATCCAAGGACGTAGGATTATTGCACATACAGCATAACTATAATAAAATAGATGTTCTTATCTTAAATGTCCATCATATCATCACATTCTTTTTAGTCTAAAAGCAATATGAAAAACAACACCCTGGTTTCACAATTCATCTTGGAGGGATTTGAAGGAGACCTGGAGCTACAGCTAGGATTGTCTCTTCTTTTTATGCTGTTTTATGCAACCACTTTAATGGGCAATATTGGAATGATTGTTATAATCACTGTTGATGTCCAACTTCACAATCCTATGTACTTCTTCCTGAAAAACTTATCCCTTCTGGATATTTGTTATTCCTCTGTCATCACACCCAAAGCTATGCTAACCTTTGCAACTGGGGATAAGACCATTTCTTACAATAGGTGTGCCACACAGATGTTCTTCTTCTCTCTTTTTGGAACCACTGAATGTTTCTTCCTAGCTGCAATGGCATATGACCGGTTTGTTGCCATCTGCAACC
>NW_026847660.1:26055159-26140159 GCF_025583915.1 Anolis sagrei ordinatus | reverse complement strand
TCCAAAAACATAGTTTAAGTTAATTAAGCAACTAACTCCTGGTGGTTTCAGCGGGACAAAATAACAATTAACTTGGCCTTCTTCATTTCACCATTGTGTTTTGTGTCTGTGTGTGGTGGGCGGGAGAGAAGGATTTTATTAATCAGGTTTGTTTTAATCTTGTAAAGCAAAGCACAACAAAAAGTTGGTCTCTTTAGAGTTATTATGTCTTGCATCTATTATACCCAAGAGAGTGTGGTGTTCTTTCGTAAGTATATATGATGCCACTGACTAATTCTTAGAAGAGGGCAAGAGAACCTTGTTATGGCCATTTGCATCAAAGGTAAGAGTGAAAAACATAACCAAAAGTCTCAAAATATTTAGATTTTCAGTTTATTTCTTGAATTGAAATGTGGGATTTTTTCCAACAGAAGGATGAAATACTTAATTTGGAAGGGCAGAAGAGGGAAGAATTCTGAAGCATTGTGTTTTTCTAACAGAACACATGAATGCAATCTAGATCTTTACAACTTAATTTACTTCTCATGAAGAAATTAACTTGAACCAATATTTGAATGAATTAGGTTGTAATGAGCATGTTGAGACACACTTAAAGGTTCTAAATAGCCCTTAAATTCAGATAAATTTTGGATCGTGAGTCAATATTTAGAAGTATATTGCCTTGGATGAGGAGGTCTTCATTTAATTTCCATCAATGATAGACTATTCTTCATGTACTGTTATTAGATCAGTGCCCTCCCTCTTGGCCTTCGGGGGGGGGGGGGGCAAAAACATGGCTGTGGAACCAAACGTTTTGGCATTAAACAAGACAAGAAATGAACACGGATTATGTGCAATTGTTATTTGATACTGAAATGGCCTGGACCATGCTTCTGGATAATGTGATTTTAATGTTTATATTAATATGTTTTTAATCCCTTGTTTTAATGTTTTAATGTCTTAATGTAGATACGTTTTATGATTTAATTGACAGTTTTATGCTACTGTTATTTTATATTAAATTTTCATGTTTTGTAAGGCATTGAATTTTACTGTGAATATGTTGGAAACAGCTTTGAGTTGCAGGGGTGAGAAAAGCAGTATATAAGTAAAGTAAATAAATAAATAATAAGCTTGCCCTAGCCAATTTTAAAGCCAAAATAGTTGCCATAATTTATATCCTAATCTAATTATTTAATCTAATTCCAGAAGACCAAACCTTGGTCTTCTGGAATTAGATCCTGATTTCTCATTTGAAAAAGTTGCTAAAATGTACACGGGCATTGTATATACTTTGAAATAACTGCACATATACCTCAAGTTTATTTAAGTCGTTCAATTATTTTACAGGCATATTTCGGCTGGGGGGCAGGGGTTGCATTTGCTCAACTGTCCTTTTCATTTCAACCCTTAACCTGTGGAAGGTACAGTGGATTTCCAAATTTGTGTCTTCATTAATATTTTTCTTCATTCTAATTTAGCTTCTCAAGTCCTGTGTATGCAATGAATAGCTCATACCAGATCCAGCATTTCAGCTCAGTGGACCAAGTCAAACAAAATAAGGCAAATAAAACATTTAAAGAAAGATAATTTTCACAATTTATGGTAACAATGACAGTGCAGGAAAATTCCTCCAAAGTATGTGTGGGCTTTTCTGTTAGTGATAATCTGAGATCAGAATGTTAGATGGAATATTGCAATTTTTTTAATTATTTCGGTGTTTATATTTGGACTCTTTTGATTCACTCACAACAAATGGGGATGGGAAGAGAATTGGATTCCTTCTATTTCACCACTGGTATGAGTCCTGTGCAAATATGTTCTTTAGTTGATTTTAACCAATGTTTCTAAAAGAGATTTTCTTCTTTTTAAGGTGCAACTAACCATGCAAGGGTAGAAACCTTGAGGGAAACACTCTTCTTCCTGTTTTCCATCACGTAGCAAAGGAACCATGAGAAACCAAACTGAGATCACTGGATTCATTTTGGTGGGATTTCTGGGTAAGCCACAGCTGCAGATAGCTCTCTTCATTCTCTTTTTGATCATGTATGTCATCACTCTTGTAGGTAACATTGGCATGATCATAACCACCTCAATTGATGTTCACCTTCAAACTCCTATGTACTTTCTCTTGAAGAATTTGTCCTTCATAGATGCCTGCTACTCATCTGTCATCACTCCCAAAGCCATGCTGAACTTCTTAACTCAGAACAAGACCATTTCCCGCAATAAATGTGCAGCCCAGATGTTCTTATTCTCTCTTCTTGGGACCACTGAGGCTTTTCTCCTAGCTGGGATGGCCTATGATCGTTTCACTGCAATTTGCAACCCACTACTTTACCATTCAATGATGTCTAAGAAGATCTGTGCACTTCTGGTGGCCATTTCATACTTTTTTGGGTTCCTCAATTGTAGCATACAAGTAGGCTTAACATTCAGCTTATCCTACTGCCGACCTGTGGAGATCAACCAATTCTTTTGTGATGTTCCAGCTGTTATGAAGGCTTCTTGCTCTGACACTTTTGTAAATGAAATTGTGCTGTTAGTGCTGTGTGGTTCTATTGTAGTAACAACATTCTCAGTTATCTTAATATCCTATGCCTATATTGTGGTCACAGTCTTTCACATACCTTCTGCCCAAGGAAAACACAAGGCTTTATCAACTTGTTCTTCCCATGTCATTGCTGTAAGTTTGTTCTTCGGGACAGCTTTCTTTATGTATGGCCAACCTGGAAGCATCACTTCTCCTAACCAAGGCAAAGTGGTGTCTATTTTTTATACCATTGTAATTCCAATGCTGAATCCATTAATCTACAGTTTAAGGAACAAGGAAGTGAAAGATGCTTTGGTGAGACTACTAAGAAGGATAACCTTCTCCCAGTCATGTGATGCTTCTAGATAAGGCTTTCATTTTACAAATGTACTGCATGATTTACGAATGTTTAAAGAACATGGAGATGTCTTCAGTTTGTAGATCATAGTTTCAATGTTTACTTGTTTTAAAATGTTTGTCCCATCTTTTTTCTTTATTTAAGAAACTGTGTTATGGAAAATCAAAATCAAAATAGCTGGACAATTTCCCCCCACTTTGAACTGTTAAGAGCCCTCAGTATATTAACACTTTGTATGTCAGTATACAATGCAGAATAATCCAGAGCAAAGTGTCACATGCATTTGTGAGTTCCACTGCAGAACTGGTTGGATAGTTCTGATTGATGAAGAAGTAGAATTGCACATATAGTGTCATTTTGCATGGTCGTGCTTGCTAATCTTAGCATCACACATGGATGCTCAGCAGCCAGCATGATGTAGTGCTTTGACCACTTTACCAGGGACTTCATCACATTGAGTTCCTGAACCTGGGGAACAGTGGGGGCATTCATTGGGTAGCGTGGCAAATCTGGTGGGCAGCATGGGGAACCTGTTGCTCCACTCCCCGCATTGCCCCTCTTTCTCATTCTACGGAAGGAAGTGTCACTGCCTAGCTTCCCCCACACTGCTCCCATTCTGTCGAATGCAAACACGGGAAGCTTCCTGTGTTCTCTGGACAGCATCCTAGGATGCTGCCAGGATACTTCCTGTATGGAGCCCCACCAGAAGTAGTTTTGTGTCATATGATGGGTTCTGGTGAGGAAGCATCCTGGAAGCATCCTATAATGTTTCCTGAATACAATGTAATGAGGTCCTAGGATACTGAGTTGACCATGGTTCAAATTCCTCCAGAGTCCCTGGATGGCATTGGACGTCACATTCTATCAATCTAAGAGAAAGACAATGGACAACCTCTTTTGAATAAATTTGGCCAACAAAATCCTAGGATAGGTTTACCATAAATCAGAGTCATCTTGAAGGCATACAGATAGATAGAGATTTATTAACATTTGACTGCATTCTGCTGCACACTCATTACTTTGTTTTGGTCATGTATTATTGCTATTTAACACAGCAGTCACATAACACAATTAATGAAAAACTCTTCATACAGAGACTTACATTATGCAACAGTGTTATAGTATCTTAGCCTATGAAACAAGAAGGATCTCAAAAGTCTGCCCAATTATAGAATCCTGTGGGCTATTTACCAGAATATAATTGTAGCAGTGGTCATTTTTCTTCTCTTTAGATGGCCAAATAGTGCATAGATCACTTTACCCCAGTCATTGTTGTTGTTGCTGTTGTTTTACAATGAGTTATTTACCATATTATTTGTAACCTGTTTAGAAGTGCTAGACTTTAAAAGACATCCATCACCCCACCTAATTTTTGTGAAGCAAGATCAGAACCCATTAGCAGCAGCTATCCATAGCTGGCCATTGTTTCTTACCAAAGATTTCTGATATTTCACTAAACCTTTTTGGGGTGTTGGTGGACCAGGAGAGGTTCCATAGTTACAGTAGTCATACATAAGTAGGGCTTTGTTTACACAAGCCCAAAAAACCCAAGTGGAACAGAAGTTACTCCTGGATGTCCATGTTACACCCAGGAACTTCCAGTTCTTAACACAGAAACTCCACTGAATTCCACTGAAACTCTGGAGGACTCCTTCACTTTGGGCCCAATCTGTCTTGGGACTCTGAACCCATCAGCTGCAATTATGGTAGCACTTACCCACGTGGACAGCACACCAGTTTGCATTAGAGCCAGTTGTTCTACCCATTCTCAGATCACCAGCAGAATACACCTCCTTCTTCCCATGCAGTTGATGTCCAGTAAAGTAAGTTTGGGCGTGAAAGTTACAATTGTGGCAACAGTGTCAAAATAAGCAACAATTATGAATATGAAAATGTTATCTAGATTTTATTCATTATTTAGTTTTTTATTTCGTATTGCTACTGAGTTCGAGTATGCCCTCCCTCCCCTGGGTTCAAAATATTAGTAAAATGTAATTGGAACCATGGCAGAGGAAGCCACAGAGAGCAGGAACCGGGAGCCTCGCTGAGATCGATTATGCAGATTTTTGAAGGAACGGAAGACCCCAGCACAAGCTACCAAGCATCCTGGATACTTTGTTTCCTCTTTTATTACAAAGTAACCCCTTTTATTACAAAGTAACCTCATTTTCCTCTAATTGGATTCTTTGTATTTTCTTTACCTCCTGTGTCTTTCTTTCTCTCTCCTTTTTTAGTTGGCCCCAGTAACTACATGGCCCCATAGCTCCCCCAGTCCTCATAGTGGGGCTACCTTCCTTCTCTCTCTCTCCCCCGCCCCCCCCCAGCACATAACCTCTCTGCACCTCAATTAACCATGTTGCCACCGCTTACCCCCATGGATATCGCACTTCCCACTATCGGGTTCCTCCGATATCGCAGACCCTTTTGTGTGTGTATATTGTCATATTTTATGTTTCATATAAAATTTTTGAGATCAAGACACCAATCAAGACTCAGGTGACCTTTCACCTACACATCTTGACCTTGGACTCCCTCAGTGTTTCCTGGTCGTCACAACAACAATAGCACCCATCATCACTGGAAGCAATCCATCTATATTGATTCCCATAACTCTGTGCTTACGGATGACAGGATCCATAAGTTGGGCCTCCCGGCCTTTGTGCAGTCACCTGAACACAAAGAGAACCTTCATTACCTGGCACTCCTCCAGTACACCAGGAGGTCCTGTCTCCCGGTCATCCACAATGCCATTTCCTCCTTCCCAGGAATGGACTTCATGATCCTATCATCACAAACAATATTCTAGTTTGGAACTCAATGGACACTAGCACTGGAGGCATTAGATTAATTAGCTGAGGACTCGTGGCCCATTTATCTTGACATATTAATTGTATTGTTTTATTTGCTTATTGCTTTTTGTTTTATTGATGTGTTGTCAGGCTTGGCCTCATGTAAGCCGCTCTGAGTCCCCTTGGGGAAATGGTGGTGGGGTATAAATAATTTTTTATCATTATTATTATTTATTATGGAACCAAATATTCTGTCTTCATTCGTCCCGAAGCTGGGACATGAGAATACTCTCAAGACATTCTGCATTCTTTTGTCCTACGAGTCATTCTCTCCCCCCCTCCGCCCCCAGTCAGTCATTGGAGAGCAGGAATCTACATTTGAAGTGGGGAATGCTCTCTGATTGGCTGGCAGGTGCCACAGTCCTGCCTCTCAGAGGGAATCCTTCCAGCTGGCCGTGACATCAAGGCCAGCTCTGCCAATCAGTGCAAACCTGGGTCCAGCTGGGCATTTCTAGGAAAGACAGAAGATCCCACTGTATAAAAATGTATATTTTTACCTGTGTCAAACATGTCAGCTTCTTTCAGAAGCTTACAGCGAGCTTTTGTTCTTTCCAGTTGGATTGAACAAAATATCTTGGTGGCTTCTTCTTCAACTGGTGAGACTTCTTGATTGGGGAACATTGGGTTATAGCTTCTTTGTCTTTCCAGACATGGATCCACAGGCAGCCCATGGCCAGTACTGGCAATCTACTGAATACACCTCGGTATCCGCAGCCTGGATTTCTCTATCTGTGGCCCAGATCTCGCTATCTGTGGCTCCCTCAAATTGCTCGGTTTCATTTTAAAAGACTACTAAATTAGACCATAGTATTAAAATAAACTTTTGTTTTAAAAGCATTTCAAAATGTTATATTTTAATCTGAAAAATAAAATGCTCATGGAAAGTAGTCCCACTGGAAACCATTGCATCTCGAAATTGTACAACACTCAAGAGACTGAGCTAGACTGCAGCTATCTCTCAAGAGGCCTAAAGCTATTTACAAATTTAATAAAGTTGAACACAGAAAGAACAACACAATGAGCTACTTGTTTCACAGGATAAGCACATTTTTGTCTTGAAAGCATAGGAGGAGAGAGATAGAATAATACTTCCAATCTGGTTCTGTCCCAACTCTTCCAAATAGAAGCTGGAGGTAAGCACAATATTACTCTTATAAATAGGACAGGAGGATCTAGCTCTTGAAAAGTTATTTTAAATTGATTAGTAACAGTTTGGGGGCTGAGGAGAGGATAGTATAAGGTTATCTTAATGCAATGTTAGACTGGGCTGAAAAACCTTGAATATTTTGAAGGTATTCATAAAAACATTGGGTAGCAAATCACTGAGTTGCAGTCACTGAAATCACCATAGTATTGAAGAGGATGCAGGATTGTTTGCTGTTGCTTCAGGGACTAAGACACAGAGCAATTGATTCAAACTGAGGAAAAAGAAATTCAACTTAAATATTAAGAACTTCCTTAAAGTAAGAACTGTTCAGCAGTGGATATGCTGCCTTGTAGTGGAGTGAACTCTCCCTCTCTTGAGGCTTTTAAACATTGACTGGATGGTCATCTGTCTAGAGTACTTTGATTGTGTATTCCTGCATGGAAAAATGGGCTTGGACTGGGTGACCCTTGTGGGCTCTTCCAACTCCATGATTCTATGAACTACCATCCTTCCAGCAGTAAGGTGAAGGTTCCTTAGCCCTCAAAATACCATCTCCCATCAGACCTTTCCAGCTTGCACAATAGTTCTAGATTATGTTACGTTATGTTATGATACAGCAGTGTCTGGAGGGTTATATTATAGGCAAGCTACATCTGCTATAGATGTCTTAAACACTGGACTTGCTTGTTTTCTTTCTTTCTGCCAAATGTATTATATTACATCAAATCCACAAAACTTGATAGCAAATGTATACATACTGAGATTTATTGGAAGATCTATAATAGAACAATGGAATCATAGAGTTGGAAGATACTACAAGGGCCATGCAGAAACACCCCATCAAAACCTTATTTGCCGTTCCAGGTGCATAAGTATATTCTGCCAAGCAAACTAGTCCTGTTGTCAGTGGTGACTGTCCATTATGAGCACTATCCAAGATACTCATCCTTTTCTGAAGATAAATTTCAGCATCTTGAGACTAAAAGCTGCTATGCCATAGTCTACCCACCTAAAGGTGGAACAAACAACCCTATTGGACAGTTCTGCCCTCTATAGATTGATAGATTTGAGAGGAGACAATGGAATAAGAATGACTTTAGACTATGAAAGTATAAAACAAAATGTGTTTATTCTTCTTAAAGTGACATAATATTCTACTTTTTACTGAAACAGATTAACATATCTAAAGATCTGGAGCTGTAATGGGTTACCTTGCATTTTATTCTATCTTTTCTTGTATTTTTAAAAATTGTAATGATTTATTAACATATAAGTGACAGTAGCCATTCAAATGATATTACACATCAGCACTAAAAATAGATTGCCATTCAACTCAGTACATGAAGCCAGTCATCCTCTGCATCTTTCTCATGCCATCTCTTGTTCTTCACTTCCTTTATTCTGTTGATACTCCTTTATTTATCACATTTTTGTTGCTTGCATTTGGGGAAATCTCTCAGAATTTATTTTGTTGTCTCTCTGCATTCTAACTGCACTTTCTTCTTATCCTTGTTGTCTATAATGTTATGGGACTTTGCATTTTCCTCCCTACTTGGACATCTTCACATATATTTTTCATAAGTACTACATTCATTTACACAGTTTATCTAATGTATGCAACTTTCATGTATTATCTAAACCTGGGTTCTCATTCTTTTTAAATTCAGCACATTTTATTATAAACACTTTAAAATATGCACATTCCTTTGTTTATACTTTATTTCCTGGGAACTGCCTTGCAAATGTGAAAATTCTCACAAGTTCCAGATAGTAGTAAAAATGATTTTTCCACCAGTTGTTGAGTATTGTGAAATATCTTTCCAGTCCTGAATTCAGTTCTGCACTTTTCTCTTGGAAATAAATGCTTCAAACCTTTTTCTTTTTGGTTTTCCTTTGTACCATCGCTTGTTTACATCTGCAATGTTTATTGTTTTTTTTTTAAAAAAAAACTATTTTTCCCATTATATTTCCTTTTTTTAGTAAGCTATTAGTAGCAGGGTGTTTGTTCATTATCTAGGACACCTGGAACATCACCCTTAAAAAATATTAAGCTTGTTATTCACTTTATTCATGAGCACAGCTCGCAGCAATAGAATCAACTTAGCTGATTCAACTGCTTTCTAAAGAACCAAATGTTATACCAGATCAGTGTGTGATTGGGTGAATCTCTTTGCATAAATTTTAAGATTTTTAAGTATCTTTGTAATGTCAACCATGTATTTTGTTTTGTTCCTTTGCTTATTTATTTCTAATTTCAACTTTTTTCTTTTTTTCAGACTTCTGGTGATATAATTTCTCAAACATGGTAGTACTAGCATGCTGGTGGTTATCATAGTTACCTTCTCAGGTTCTGGTATGCAATCACTTTCAGAAATGACTTTCCAAGAATGCACACCCAGCATTTCCAAGAATATTGATAGAAAATCATTTTCCCTGGATTTTAACCTTTTCATAACAACTCCATGGAAAACCATACTGAGGTCACTGAATTTGTCTTGGAGGGATTTGAGGATGATGCTAACACACAGCTAGTTCTCTTCATCCTCTTTTTGGTGATGTATATTATCACTTTTATGGGAAATGCTGGCATGATCTTAATTACCAGTATGGACTCCCATCTCCATACTCCTATGTACTTTTTCCTAAAAAACCTTTCTTTCCTGGATATTTGCTACTCTTCAGTCATCACGCCCAAAGCCATGATTAGTTTTGCAAGTGGGAGCAAACTCATTTCTTACAATGGATGTGCCACACAAATGTTCTTCTTTTCTCTTTTTGGGACCACAGAAGCATTCTTCTTGGCTGTAATGGCATATGACCGGTTCACTGCCATTTGTAGCCCACTGCTCTACCATACCATTATGACCAAGAAAAGGTGTATTGGCCTCATGGGCATCTCTTATCTCTTTGGGTATGTCAACTGTTGTGCCCAAACGGGGTTCACATTCAGCTTGTCATTTTGTGAGCCAACCAAAATAAATCACTTCTTCTGTGATGTCCCAGCTGTTATGAAGGCCTCCTGCTCAGACACATTTGTGAATGAACTGGTGCTACTAGTGTTATGTGGATTTATCATTGTCATCACAGCCATCATTGTTCTAGTGTCTTATGCCTATATTGTGACTACCATTTTACATATGCCTTCTGTCAAAGGAAGACGTAAAGCCTTCTCAACTTGTACCTCCCATTTAATGGCAGTTAGCTTATTCTTTGGGACAGTCTTCTTTATGTACGCACAACCTGGGGGCATTTCATCTCCCAATCAAGGGAAAGTGATGTCAGTGTTTTATACAATTGTCATCCCAATGCTAAATCCCCTAATCTATAGTTTAAGGAACAAGGAGGTAAAAGAGGCTTTGAAAAGGCAATTTGGAAGGAAAGGGGTTGCCTTCTGAAAAATAACTTCAAATGCAATCCCATATCTTTCTGCTCAGAAGTAAGTTCTACTGATTTCTATGAGACTTACTTCCAGCTAAGAGCATAGAGACTTATATCCTTGCTATTTTAATTAGTATTTATTAGTTTTGTGATAATACCAAGGAATCCTGCTTATAGTCATACACACAGTGAGGTTGGCAAATCCCAATTATTTCCGTTTAAGGAAAAATGCATTCAAGATATATGGAACAGACAATATGAAAAGAAGAGTACATGTTAAAAGGACAGGGAAAATTGTCAATAGGTGCAGATAACAATTTAGTTTCATGTTTTCAGTTGACTTTTCCTTTATGCCAATTTGGCATGTCATATTAGAAATTAGCAACCTGGCTCATCCAGGCTGCTAATGAAAAAGAAAAACACTTCCATCACTAAGTTCTCGTGGGTTTTTTGGGGCTATATGGCCATGTTCTAGAGCAGTGTTTCTCAACCTTCCTAATTCCGTGACCCATTAATACAGTTCCTCATGTTGTGGTGACCCCCAACCATAACGTTGTTTTTGTTGCTCCTTCATAACAGTCATTTTACTGCTGTTATAAATCATAATGTAAATATCAGATATGGAAGATTATTTTCATTCACTGGACTAAACTGGACACAAATACCCAATGCAACCACATGTAAATGCTAGTGAGGTTGGGGGAGGATTGATTTTGTAATTTGGAAGTTGTAGTTGCTGAGATTTATAGTTCACCTATAATCAAAGAGCATTCTGAACTCCACCAGCAATGGATTTGAACCTTATTTGCCACACAGAACTGCCATGACCAATGGAAAACACTAGAGGGGTTTGGTGGGTTTGGGAGTTGTAGTTCACCTATATCCAGAGAGCACTGTGGACTCACACAATGGTGGATCTGGACCAAACTTGGCACAAATACTCAATATGCGCAAATGTGAACACTGGTGGAGCCTGGGGAAAATAGACCTTGACTTTTGGGAGTTGTAGTTGCTGGGATTTATAGTTCATTACAATCAAAGAACATTCTGAACTCCACCAACGATAGAATTGGCTCAAATTTCCCACATGGAATCCCTATGACCATCAGAAAATACTGTGTTTTCTGATGGTCTTTGGCGACCCCTCTGACACCCCTTTGCGACCCCCAGGTTGAGAAACACTGTTCTAGAGGCATTTCTCCTGACGTTTCGCCTGCATCACTCTCAGAGTTGATCATATCCTTTTTATATGTATGTATCATAAGATATTGATTAAAGTGTATAAAGTTATTTTAAAAAGTAAGTAGCCTTGATTATGCTTTACAGTGTTTAAAAATTGTAGTGATTGTATATCACACTTTTTACAAATTATTCAATTTCACTGCAATACTCGTTGCCTTCAGCTTAAATATTTATTTGATGGTTGATTAGCGAGTGGTCAAGAAAGTGGAGGGAGGGGTCATTCAGAGTCTCTCTACAAAGTCTACAGCTGCCCCAAAAGTTAGAAAAATTGTAATTATTGCATTAATTCATTACTATTGCCACACATATCAGCTGTCATTCCTTCTCTCTAATGCATTTGTGATCAATAAAAAAAGTTTCAAAAGTTAGTACAAAACTGGGAGATACTGGTATTTTTTTCTAAAGTGTTTCTAAAATATTGTTGGTAACAAAAATGTTATTATAACAAGAGAAATGAAAATTTATTACTTTTTCATTATAGTAATTGAGCAAGTGGGGAAATAATTAATTTTAGGGGAATTTTTGATTTTTTTACAAACTCTCTCTCTCTCTCTCTCTCTCTCTCTCTATATATATATATATATATATATATCCACAATAGCTATCTACTTGAATTTTATATACATTGCACAAGATAACCAGGTATCAATCTCTAGAAGTTTCAAAAATATTCACATACCTACAGATTTTTGAGGATTTTGAAATTTTAGATAAAATTTTTGATAAAAATCATTGTTGAGTGTTTTGATTCTTAAATCTCCCCCCCCACACACACGTTTCCTGCATGTTTCTAATATCAATTCAAATGCACAAATTTAATGAATTTGATCCGAATTACAAAAAATAATACTTTTGCACACCCCTATGTCTCATTGTAGTACTTTCATCATAGAATTTCATTGCACTCCTAATTATGAAACAGATATGAAGCTGTTAAAAAAGTTGTCACAGAAATCCATAGTAAGACGATAACCTAACCCAGTGGAATATTGGTTGTAGAATGAGCAATTCCCTTCACTCTTTTTCCATGTTTTGATTGTTGTTAGCTCCTATTCATTTCTCCCCGGCGCTGTATTTCAAGACTCATTCAAAATGTGGTCAATCAATTGTACAACACCAAACAAGCCAAGCTAAACCAAAATGGCATGAGAAGAGAGAAATGTCCAGATAATCCTTGTGCACCCTTTTATGATGTTTTCCATACTCTGGTCTTCCAGGTTTGCTGGACTTTAACTCCCAAAATCCCTGATCATTGGCCATTGGGAGTTTTAAAAACCTCGAAGATTAATTTGGAAATCCTTGCCATGTTCTATTACCTCCAAGATCCATTCAGGTTCTCAATTTGTCTCTAATCTCAGGACTTGGAAAGGAAAAACTATTGAAATATATGTCTTTGAAAACATGGTCAAAAGCCTGATTGTTAAGTATTTCCATTCTACCACACCACTGTCCAAAATGTCCTAAACTGACTAGACTGGGTTGCTGCCCCACATATTTTTTCCATTCAAGGTCTCTGCCCTATACTGGCCTCCTTGATATATTTGTGCTCGGGCAGGCCATTGCTGCAAAGCACTGTTTGTCCTTGGGCAGTACAACCTCCTTTCTCTACTTCCAGCTATAAAATGTCTGGGCTGCATTTCTCAGTTCATTGAATATTGTTAGTTGTTGCTCCACAAGATCTCATTCATTAAGAGGATTCAACTCAGGGACGGCTGAAAATGGCAGTAAGAGTTGTTCAGTGGAACTCACTACCTGGGAGTGGGGTGGAAACTTCTTCTTAGGCGGCTTTTAAGCAGAGGCCTCGTGGCCACCTGTTGGGGGTATTTTGCTTGTGCTTTTCCTGCATGGCTGGGAGTTGGAGTGGCTGTCTCATGAAGTCTCTTGCAACTCTATGAGTCTATGATTTTCTAGCTGGCACCCCTGATGAGCAGTGAGCCAAGAAAAGTGACATAAGATGTCAGTATGCTGGAGTTGGACTACCTGCAAGACACAAGAGTATTGTTTGTAACAAGAAATGAAAAGTTGTGAAGTTTGCTGTAAACCTTTCATTTTTTATTTTAATTAGAGTGCTACATGAATTCACTAGAACCTGTTGATGTCAACCAGACTTCCTTCAGAGGCCGGATCCAGAAAGGACCCTGTCCCAGAAGCATCCACGTTAAACAAACATGGATATTTCTGAAGGTCTGTCCATTCCCACCCCAG
The DNA here is from genome assembly GCF_025583915.1 of Anolis sagrei ordinatus. NCBI lineage: Eukaryota > Metazoa > Chordata > Lepidosauria > Squamata > Anolidae > Anolis > Anolis sagrei. The sequence continues at coordinate 26,126,468 of NW_026847660.1, read as the reverse complement.
AAAGCACGTGCTTTCTGGGGTGGATTGTCTACACGTTCTCTCGCAACTAGCCCGAGAGAACATGTGGAGGCCCTAACGCCCTCCCCCCAAGCCCAAAGACCACTTAGAAAACTAAGAAAAACTTACATGCCCTACATTAGCAGGCCCGGCGAGCTATCCCAGCACGCAGGAGAGCGGGGGGGGGGGATTTTTCTTTTTCCTCCCCCCCCACTCTCCTGGCGCATGCCAGGACAGCTCACGGAGGCTTCTAATGGAGGGGAAGTAAGTTAGTTTTCTATGAGATCTAGGGGCTTGAAGGTGGGTATTCTCACAGTTCACCGGGCTTATTTAGCCCGGTAAACTGTGGGAATACTATCTGGACTGCAGTATTCTGTAGTCCAGTCCCAGAAATAGTGCATTTATCCCACACCTTCCAAGAAGACGCAAAATAAATGCACTATCAAATTAATTCGCTACAAATCAGGGTTTTCCTGGTTTGTAGTGAATTCATATGGGACTGTCCAGAATGTTTCTGTACAGCCCCTTCTTTATTGTGGGAGTTCCTGCAATAAAGGCCCTGTCTGAACAAGCCCTGAGTCAACCAGGGCCTGTTCATTGCATTGTTGTCACTGAAAATTGCTATTGTGGCTCCATCTGCACTGATCATTTAGGTTAGTGTGGGGACAGATCAGCCCAAGGGTGACTACAAAGCACACACATACACAGATCCGGTTTAACCCAAGGAAAGCCAATTAATTTAGCTGTATCCCAGGTTAAAAGGGGGGGGGGCAATCCCAAAACCTGTACCAGAATTCAGGCATTCCTTTGTATTCCAACAGTGCAGAAATGCTGCCAATTCCTCATAGGAATAGGCTGTGTGTTTCTTGATACCCACAGCATGCTCCCCAGGCTAAGATGGCCTAGGAATGTGTGATGGTTGTCTCCTCCAACTCTTCTCCACACCATTGCTGCCAGATATGAAGGTGGCAGTGGGGGGGGGGGGGCACGTGACCTACTTGTTTCTTAACCTTCCTAATTCTATACCATATGGAAGGTCCTAATTTCATGCCATATGACTGCCAGAGGAAATTTGGTGGGGGTGGGGAGGTGCATTCCTGGAAGAACTCCCAGTAAGCTGCAGGTAGGTCACATTATCCACACCTTAGCTGGCACTGATGGGGTAGAAGAAAGGGTGACATTTGGAGCCCTAGCAGTTTCAAATATGCGTCACCACTGATGGGGAGTATGGACGCCCACCTGTCTGCCCACTGTTAAAGCAGCTAGGGGCTTTTGTGTCTAGTTGCAAATGGGCCACATCAGGCATTTTGCATGCTGGTTCTGGCCTGCATTTTGTGGCTGTGTAGAACCATCCTGTGTTGTGACAATGCAGATGTGGAATGCCTTCCCCTTAGAAGTCAAATTAGCCATGAGGCTGACATTTGAAAACATAGCTTTTTACTTTTTCTATCTTTTGGAGTCTAATAACTTTTTACAGTTGATAGATTAAGATGGTTATAACCATTTCAATACACTTAAATTGTTAATGTTAGTTTACACCCTACATTATTTTTTACTATTTTAATCATTAACATTTTAAAATTTATTTTATTGTACACAGCTTTGAGATTTTAGTATGTAAAACAGGATACAAATACAAAATATGTGATTAACTAACTAATTAAGTAGCCTAGGGTCAAAATATTGTCCCTTGGAGCTGTGATTTTGATAATTTGACACCTAACTTGAAAAAAACCCCATCAAATTTAGTTCTTATGAATTAAGATTATATATATATATATATATATATATATATATATATATATATATATATAGACTCACTAATAGTGAAATACTTTTAAAATATAGTTTAGATAACCACAAACATTATGACACATCATAGAAAGATTTGTAGATAGGCTGTGTATTTAATGATACCATAGGGAATAAAATCTCCCTCAAGTGTTTAAGACTTGCTGGGATATAAATCTTCCCAGTGTCTGTTAATACAGTTTGACCTCCTCCAGTCCTGTCTGCTTTGGTAGGTAAGTTCCACAATTCTCTGTGCAATTATAAAAGCAGATGAATTTCCTGGTAATAAACTGTACTAGAATTATTTGCTGTGGGGATCTGGATTCTATGAAATATATTTAAATTTAAATCTAGTCACAAATATACCTTTGTAAATCTAGGGTTACTATCTTTGAGTGCTTCTATACTGGCAGTCATTGCTGGGCCATTATGGAGCAGAAGTGCTCCAGATTCATCCTGAAGACCACATATTCTGTGCCTGATTCATTGTGGTGATGGTGGAGTGGGGTCTACATGGTCCAGTAAGGCAGAAACTGACTTGGCCCAGCTGGACTATTGCCTTCCCTTCCCTATTGCCATTGGTGGATGATTGCAGATCTTTGAAAGAACTTCTGGACACTGCAGGCATGTTATGCTGACTTCAGCAGAGGCACTTACATGTCCAGGGAGGAAGTGAGGAGATTAGTTGAACAGGGGAAAGGGGATTGTGGCAGCAGCCTAGGACCAGTCTGCAGTCTGCATTAGATCCAGTCATACTGCCTAAAATGTATTCGAAGTGCTATGCTTTTCTCGAGCTTTGCCCAAATATTCCCCAACATTTCTGGGGCTAAACTGGTTTAACCTGATTTTTTATTTTTTTGAATTTTATTTATTGTTACAGTCATAGACCAAGAATTTAAAACTTTAAATATTTATGCTTAAAAAACAGTGTTTTTCTGGTTAATCCTGTGATAAGAACTGGAAGTCCCTCCCTAGACATCACATAGACATCCAGGAGTGACCGTTCACCCATTGTGGGCTATAGAACCATTGTAGGCATTCTCTTATTTGGCATATTTAAGTCTGGGCCAGTGGAAGAGATTTTGCTGCTTAAGACAATGAACAAGTTAGTGAACATTAAAGGAGTAACAGTTGGATTTTTCTTCAATATTGGTGACAGGACAGAATCCTCAATCACACATGAAAGTAAAAGAGTATTTTGAAAGAGACAGGTAAAACCGTTAAGCACGTTCTTCTCCTCTAACATTTTGTTGCTGCCTGCTAGCATTACTAAGATAGCATTTTCACTACCTAAGGATTTAACTACAAAGTTGGATTAGATACATATTTCATGAAGCTGATCTCCCATATACCAGTGCTACTTAAAGTGATGGTCTGTGGCCCAGTCCACGATTAATTTGCTGCCAGTTTGCAGCAAGTTTCCAGGAAAGAAAGAAATACTTGTACTTAATGTTGCAATGCTGTTTTGTCATGTATCATATATTTTTGTTATATGATATTCTGGCTATGGGCTAAGATAATAACCCTGAACAGAACTTTTAAAACAATTAAGGGAGTACATATGATTCTAGAGCATATAGTCATGTAAGTGAGAACTTGTTTTAAGTTGTCAAAATTATTTATTTATTTACTTACTTTATTTATTTATATCCTGCCTTTCTGTACCCCAAGGGGTACTCAAGGCATCTTACAAATGGCTCCTACACAGTTCCTCAAAACATACAAAATTAACTTAAAAATAAATTGGATTAAAATTACTAACATATTAAACATAATTAAAATACATTCTATTTTATGTAGTCTATTTCATTTACTTCCTGCTCAATTATTATTATTATTATTATTATTATTATTATTAATTATTATTATTACTATTATTACTATTATTATGTTTATTTATATTCTGCTTTTTCTCCCCACAAGGAGACTCAGTGGCTTAATCATTAAATGAATTTATTTTTAACTGCCCTGAGACTGCATGTTCTAGGATAAGATGTAAGTGTATAGTCATAAATAAATAAGTAATAAAATATGTGTAATGGTGATTTTATTTCAAAGAGTTACTTATTCATATTTATTTATATATTATTCTCCTAAAGTGATATGAATTAAACAAAATGCAAATGATTTTGGATACATATCTGTATGTATGTGTGGGGGGATAAGAAAGAGGGAAAGAAAGAACCAATGGAAGAGGGAAAGAGAGAGGCAACAAGAAAGAAACATGAGGTACATGAGAAGTGAAAGAAAAATCTGGAAAAAAGTAATATATAATACACCTCTTAGAATAATTCAAATTTCATTGGATTGGAAGTAGCAAATTAACTGTGATGTGTTTACTTTGAACAATGGGAATTATATACAGGTTGTCACACTGATTTCAATGCCCCCTAAGTTCTATTACCTTATAGTGCAAGTATCTAACTCCAAATAGAGGCTAGATAATAGGTGCTTCTGGAGAACTTTCAAATAAGGTTTATTGATGGTGTTTTTAATTTTTATTGAAATTATTTATTTCAGATACCTGCAATGGAAAACTGCTCCACAGCTACTGAATTTATCCTTGTGGGTTTCAGGGATCTTCCAGACCTCCAAATAACATTTTTTATCATTTTTCTGGTGCTATACTTCACCACTGTCCTTGGCAATGGAAGTATCATTGCCCTCATAAGTGCCGACTCTCAACTTCATACCCCTATGTACTACTTTCTTAAGAACCTATCCTTCCTAGATCTCTGCTATTCATCTGCCATTGCTCCTAAAGCTCTAGTGAACTTTTTTGAGACATCTAACATCATTTCTTATGAGGGCTGTGTGGCCCAGTTGATGCTCTTCACCATCTTTGTTACCACAGAAGGTTTTCTTTTAGCAGTCATGGCCTATGACCGCTTCATTGCCATTTGCTACCCTCTCCTCTATCCAACGAAGATGTCAAAGAAATCTTGCTATCGTCTAGTGGCCACTTCTTATGCCTGTGGTTGTACCAATGGTGTAATACAGACTAGCGTCTCTTTCCGCTTAAGATTCTGCAACCATAGCAAAATCAACCACTTTTTCTGTGATGTCCCTGCCGTCATGAAGGCTGCCACCACAAATACACATATCAATGAAGTTGTGATGTTCTCACTCTGCAATGTTATCATTGCAGTGACAACAGTGGTAATATTCACCTCCTATGCTTACATTATGAACACAATTCTCAAGATCGGCTCTGCAGAGGGTAGGCAAAAAGCCTTTTCCACCTGTGCCTCTCACATAACTGCAGTGACAATCTTTTATGGCACAGTGTTCTTCATTTATGCTCAACCAGCTGCTATATCCTCTCCTGCTCAGAGCAAAATTGTATCAGTGTTCTATACTCTTGTCATCCCCATGTTGAACCCCTTAATCTACAGCCTCAGGAACAAAGATGTCAAAGAAGCTCTGAAGAGGACTTTGGGCAAAAAAAGATTCTTTTCCATGAGCTGACACAGTTTGTTAAAACTATGTTATTTGCTATGAGAATGTTGATTTTCAAACTCGGAAGGTAAAGATAACAGCTCTTTGTACTTGGAATTCGGCAAAACCTGCTTGTCACATCTTCTCCATATACAAAATTTTGAAAAGAGTTTTGAGCTTAAAAACTGTCTTTGGCTTCTCCGAACAAAAAATGCCCTTCTCAGATGATATTTGGATTGTTTGGAAAAAAATTAAGTGTTTTTCTTTTCTGCAGAAAATGATATGTGGATTATGTGTTATACTGCTTAAATATTAATTTGACAATCATTGAATTTCATTGAATGTATATTGATTTCAATGTGCTCACCAAGATCCTTGTGATGTTTCTGTGAAGTATTTTGTCCCTTCCTTTTGAATGATCAAGTTGAAGTCCATAACTAAATTAAATTAAGACAGCAGAAAAGGACACCTCATAAGTTAAGTCGTGACAGGAAGGATGTGGGGACAAATATATTGGCAACCTCCCTACAAAGTATTTTGGGGTGATTTGAACATGAAGTGTAAGTTAACACATGCACTTGCAAAAGCCCTGTCCCTCATAGAAATGATACTGGTTAATTTAAGACTTGTTTATTGATAGCAACGGATATCGTTGGATTATGTTTTGAGGCTTTCATATAAGAACAAGGTGTCATACAAAGTTCCCCTTCCCCAACTCTGTTTTAATTTCCTGAAACTTAATATGAAGTAGGTGCTATGTTCTTGCTGAAAATCACCCTTTTTCTTTTGAAACTCAAATGTTTACCATTATATTTATGTTATGAACAAACATATGAAGAAACGAGTGCATGACTGAGCTCATCACTCGATATGTGTTCATACTCTGGATTAAACTATTTTAAAAATAGCATGTAAGAATATAATGAATACTGAGTTTTTTGTTAGGCCACCAGTCATTTTTGTGACCAATAAAGCATGCAACATCTGTACAACTCTGACTTGATAAACAACATATCATCTCACTAGATGTTTAGAAATTATATCATTTTTTAAAATAAAGTATTTATTTGATAAGAATGAGTGGGTAATCATAATTGTCCTTCACAAAATTACCAAAGTATACATTTGTTTGTTTAAGAACAGAAGTTACAGAGTGTCACAAGAGCATTGTGACTTTAAAGACAACTTTAACCTTGTACAGTCTTGTGGGGAATCCAATTAAGTGCAGAATGGAAAAAATAGGGGCCACTATGGTGACAAAATTACTTGTTACCAGCCTAGCTACCACTTTGTTTCATGAAATGGGAGACTTATATTGTTAATTTATTGAACAAGTTGAAGATTTATCTCATTAAATAATCAGATTTGCTATTAACGTGATGGGATGCTATAACATTAGAATCTCTCATTTGTTTATGTAATTCATTTCAGCTCTGCAATACAACCATAGCATTCCGAATACAAAGGGGAAATAGAAAATATATATTTGTTTTGGTTGGTTTTTCTGGAAGACTTGGACTCCAAGTGTCACTATTTATTATTTTCCTGACTATATATGTGCTGATGGTTCTGTAAAATTTAGTGATTATTATTAATTCAGGTAACTGTCAGGCTTCAAAAGCCTATGTTTCTCTACCTGAGTAATCTTTCTTTCCTGGAGATCTGGTAGATGCTTACTGGCTTTGTGACAGACAAAAGGGACGTCTCTTTTACTGATTGTATGGCTCAATTGTACTTTTTCTTGGCACTGGCAGGTACCAAGTGTGTCCTATTAGCTGTTATGGCCTATGACCGCTATGTTGCCATCAGCAATCCATTACACTATCCTGTCATTATGAATCAAAATCTCTGCTTCCATTTAGCAGTATGTTCCTGGCTGAGGGTTTTTTCATTGCCATGGCAAATGTCTTTTTCATCTTCCATCTAACCTACTGTGGATCAAATGTCATTAACCACTTCTTCTGTGATGTTTTCCCACTTCTTAATCTGGTCTGCATTGGTATGTCATTGGTAGAATTCGTGGACTTTCTGTTAGGCTTATTCATTCTCCTTGTCCCACTTTCTGTGACAATTGCCTCTTATTTCTGCAGCATTTCCACAGTGTTACACAGTCCTTCACCCAAAGGGAAACAGAAGGCCTTTTCCATATGTGTCTCACACCTCATGGTGGTGACAATTTTCTATGTTGCCTCTCTTTTCATCTATGCATGGCCAAAGGTTCTCTCCACCTTTCACTCCTGTAAGTTGGTATCTGTTGTTTATACAGTCCTAACAGTCTCAACCCGATCATATACTGCCTGAGGAATCAGGAATTCAAGGATGCCCTTAGTAAAATAGAATAAGGAGCTTCAAGAAACATATGATCATGTGACACATTTTAATATAGAAACACCAAAGTACCTGGAAGGCTAACTGCTAATCTACATCAAATGTCTAATAGTACTATCAGAGATATATGAGCTACATGCTTCAAAACTGAGGAGGTTCTACATAGTTGCATTTTTATTCATCTCTGCATGTACCAAACACTGTATATTGATATTACTAACCCAGTAATGGTAATATTTCCCAACAAACTGTTATTGTACCTTGTATAGGCAATCAAACCAAGAAATAATGATCATGTGGAGTGAGCATAGCATTAAAGAAGCTGTATCCATTTTCAGGTTTTGACATTCTTTTTATACTGTTTCCTGCTTAGGATAGGAAACTTCTAAGAGACTGAGTAAATGCAAATGTGGCTGCTTCCTGTTTTGGGGTGATCCCCAAACTTGCCCATTTTTATTTTCTCTAAGAGAAAAAGCAAGGGAAATTTTAATTACTCTGTAGAAGCATTCAATGTTCCAGAACCAAACAGAAAACAGTTATGTGTTAGATAAATACATCTATTTTAATTGTTTATTCATTCAGTCGCTTCTGACTCTTTGTGACCTCATGGACCAGCCCACTCCAGAGCTGCCTGTTGGGCGTTGCCATACCCCGCTCCTTCAAGGTCAAGCCAGTCACTTCAAGGATACCATCCATTTATCTTGCGCTTGGTCACCCCCCTTCCTTTTTCCTTCCATTTTCTCACCATCATTGTCTTCTCTAAGCTTTCCTGTTTTCTCATTATGTGGCCAAAGTACTTGATCTTTGCCTCTAATATCCTTCCATGCAGTGAGCAGTCAGGTAATATTTTCTGAAGGATGGACTGATTTGATCTTCTGGCAGTCCAAGGCACTCCCAGAACTTTCTTCCAACTCAGCCTTCCCCATGGTCCAGCTCTCACATCTCACATATTTCTAAGTTTGAACCTGCTGCTCTAAATAATAAACAGAAATATACAAATGTTGGTGAAGTTGTGTCTTATCTTGTCATCCCATTTTAGTCATTTTACCCAACTAAAATGGCTGACAGTAGCTCTCTAGAATTTGAAGAATGTCATAGTGCAAATGAAAGAAGCATTGTAGTCTCTCGGTGTGAAATTTCATAACTAAGATACTGCATCACAGAAGGCATGGGTCTGGCATATCTGTTAATACTGGTTTTAAAACTGGAGTAACTGGAGCAACACATGAAAAATCATTGTTTAAGAGGAAGACTAAATATCTTCATCACCAGGACTTTCTGCAATGCAAACTTAGAAAAATGGTGTAAGTATTTTCCTTGTGTTGGATCCATGTTTGGTCATACTTAGATATATTGAAATATATGAGGGTGAGTAATTTATCTAAAGTTCACAACTTCAATGATTCTACTTTAAGTATGACTGAATACCAATCTAACTTATTGCATAAGTTCCAGAGTTCAAGGGCAGCCACTTAGAAGGTCTTCTCTCACATCACCATGAAACTATGCTTGTGATGGTGGTAGATCTAATAGAAGGCCTCTTATAAGGTTTTCAGAGCCCAGTCCAGCTTATACAGGGAGATACTAATAGCCAAATAGCCTAGACTTAAGTCATGTTGGTCTTCCAGGGTTATATGCAATACTTTGAATTGTGCCCAGAAACAAACTGACAGTAAATGAAGTTGTTTGAACAAGGGAGTTGTGTGGTTCCTGCAGCCATTTCCAGCTGCAGTTCTTTGAACCAGCTAAAGTTTTTGAATAAAGATAGACCCAAGTACAATGATTAAAATTATCCAAATTGGATATAATGAAGGCATGTACCACCATGGCCAGATCGGTTGTGCGAAGGAATGGGCATAGTTGACAGACAAGTTTTAAAAGTATCAACGCTGCTAAAACTGGTCCTTCAGATTCAAAGCTGCATCCAGAAGTACATTCAAATGTAGAACATAGGATTAATCCCTATCTCTTTCCACTATGCATTAATATGTTGGAGCTCTCCACACTTGGGAGACAAGGTTGGGTATGCTACAGAGCCTGTCTTAGGATCCCTAAACAGATAACACTATCATATGAATGCCAAAATGTGCTCACTGTGAAAGTTTCCAGAAAATCACACAGAGAGAATCCAGAACTACAGATGTTCATGAGCCAATTCTTGTGATATCAGGACTGTGGGATCTTTTTGATTACCCTAAAGTGAGGTTTTCTTGGCAAATTTATTTAAAGGAGGCCTACCATTTCCTTTCTCTTTTGCTGACAGTGTGATTTTTTTTCAAGACCAGCCAGTGAGTTTTAATGGACGAATGGGCATGTGAATGTTGGCCCTCTTGAATCTTTCTCCAACACAATAAACATTATTATGTTAGGTAATGTTATACAGAAAGAGAAATTAATTTCTTCGCTCTCGCTGGTTCATTGAAAAACAAAACTCAAATCTATAAATCTGGGTGCATCTACACTGTAGAATTATTACAATTCGTCATTTTCCTTCACTACCATGACTCAATGCTATGAAATTCTGAAATTTGTGATTTGGTGAGAAGGTTAAAGATCTCCAGCTCCCATGATTCCATAGCATGGCAATTAAGGTGGTGCCTAATTGCATTAATACAACAGTGTAGATGTACCTAAGCATCATAATATATCCACCAAAAGTAATTCTAGGATGTAGTGTCCAATGTCACTATTAGCCACATTTAGCTATTGTTCTGAATATCCTTTCTTTTCTCTTGGTGTAAAATTTTTGATCCCATCGAGGTCTTTAAGATCTTCCGGGGGGGGGGGGGCTGCTCTCGATCCCACCACTGTCACAATCGCGGTTGGTGGGGACGAGAGACAGGGCCTTCTCGATGGTGGCTCCCCGGCTTTGGAACTCCCTCCCACAGGAGATTAGAACTGCCCCCTCCCTCCTGACGTTCAGGAAGCTAACAAAGACTTGGCTATGGAATGCGGCCTTTGACAACTGAGTCAACTTTGGTCCATATGGAAGGAGAATGAATAACTGTGAATTATGACCAGGAATGCTTTGACGACGTGGCTATGTGATTGTGATGATGACAATGTTGTATTGTAATATGTTTTTAATTGTGTAATGATGATGCATTGTGTGGTTTGTATTTTTGTATATAAACACATGTTGTGAACTGGATCTGAGTCCCTCTTGTAGGTGAGAAGATCGGTATAGAATTTTTTAAAATAAATAAATAATAAATAAATCCCCAAATTTTACTGGATAATTTTTTCACAGTTCTCCAAATTAAGTAAACAACAATTATTACCGTAGAGGAAAAGTACACATAGAGGTGTCTTAAATACTAGATTATTAGTGAGCAAGTCCCCAAGGTTAGTGTTGAGAGATATGCATTGTCCCTAGTGCTTATGAGGCAACACTAGAAATAGCAGCATTTAGTGAGGAAAATCAGTCTTCTGTGGCAGACTGTCAAAATTCTTCCTACCAGGTTTAAACAACAACAACAGTAAGATGTAGGAATTTTGAGAAAGACAAGCAACCAAGATTATCAGATTAACTGACTTGAATATTATCTATAGAAGATTGTAGTGGTTTAATGAAGAATGTAGGTATGAATGCTTTATCTAATAATAATATTTTATATTGTTTATATCTGCTCAGAATGTATTGATGTCATCTGAATAACTAGCATTTTGTGACTCCACTAGATCAATACCCTCCGTTAAGGTAGATAGACAGAGAGATATATTCGAAGCACAATGTATTTAGAGAAATTATTTTTTATATCTATTTGACTTTTTTCCTTATAATATCCATATGTCATCTCATTTGGTTTTGTTCTTTATAATATCTGCCTTTCTCATCTATCTATCTTTCATTGGAGAGAAATAGGTTACCAAACTGGAAATGTACAGAAAAAAAGTCAAAATTATATGAGGAGACTCCTCTGCTCACTGAAAGTTCAAAGTTTTAGGGCTTTTTAGGCTTTAAAAAAAAGGTAGATATAGGAAGAACAGCAATAGGCCAGAAACTTGAAACCGGTAAGGGCAGGAGACGCAGAAATTTTCTTCTTATCATACAAAATGCATGGAATTCACTGCTACAAATTATCATTGGTAGACATAATTAGCTGTCTTTAGAATAAGGAAGTGAATAAGGCATGAGTAGTGAAATTGCAGATAACATGAGTTTAGAAGCTTTCCTTCCAAACCCCAGAGGCTAGGGACAAAGTTTACATGAGGTTTGTGAACTATTTATTCTGTTTTCTGAATGTCCATAATCTATCAGGTAATGTTCTTTTGTCAAATGTAATCTTATACCTTTGTCATTGTAACTTATTGGAGAGTGTCTGACTCATCCTTTCCAGAGTTGGAGAGGTTCAGGTGGATAGGCAGAGGTTCTTTTTTGCCAACCAAATACTTCTCTCCCCTGTCAACTCTATCAATCCATGCTGTCTACTCCCTGTTGTTACCAGAATAGGGAGATGATCTGTACCAATCTATTCCATGTACATCCAGCAGCCTCAATTCTCCTGAAAGTTGCTGGAACCATATATAGACATTTAAGGGGACATTTAAGGGGACATGATCCCAGCATTTTTTCTATTTTATAAATAGATATATCTGGCAATAAAGGTGAGATAAACATAAAGCTGCATTTATGAAAGTAAGTACAAATTATGTTATTATCCTTCCTACTTACTTATAAACAGATTTTAATTATATAAACCTTACTGACGAATTTGTATGTTGTATGTAGATACAGACACAGAAAGCTATCTATCCATCTTTCTTCCTATATGTATTTTACATTTAAAGTGCTTTATACTTCTTGGCCTTTTCAACCCTACATTATGTGATTGATACTACCATTTTAAAAAATGGAATAGTTTAAGATAATGAAACTCCATATATTGTTTTCAAATGGTAATTATTTATTATTTATGTAAAGCATTTATATTCCACCCTTCTCACCCCGAAGGGGACTCAGGGCAGAGCACAACATATATACGGCAAACATTCAATGCCAGGACATAAAATAAATTATAAATATACATAAACACTAAAATCAATTATCTCCACTTTAAAATCAACTGTTTAAAACCATCTCAGGTCAATCATACTGAATCTGGTCAGCATGGTAAAGTTTCCTATTGTTGCCTTATTGTATTGTCCCAAAGGCCTGGTCCCACAGCCAAGTTTCTACCATCTTTCTGAAGGACAGGAGGAGAGGCTGATCTAATCTCACCAGGGAAGGAGTTACATAGCTGAAGGGTGACCACTGAGAAGGCCCTCTCTCTCATCCTCACCAATTGTGCCTGTGATGGTAGTGGGACTGAGAGCAGGACCTCCTCATAAGATTTTAATCTCTGTGGTGGTTCATAAAGGGAGATGCGTTCAGGTAGATTGGGCCAGGGCCATTTAGGACTTTATAGGCCAAAGCAAGTATTTTGAATTGTGCTTGGCAGCAAAGTGGCAACTAGTGGAGTGGACACAACATGGGAGTTGTGTGCTCTCTGTATGCTACCCCAGTTATTAACCTGGCTGTCTCTCATTGGACTATTTGAAGCTTCCGAATAGTCTTCAAAGGCAAACCCATGTAGAGCGTGTTGCAGTAGTCGATCCTAGACATTATAACCCCCCAAAATTCATTATTTACCACTGCCTACTAATCTACATTGAGAACACAAAACCTGTGAGGTTTAGAGCAGCATTTTCCCTTGAAAAGGAGGAGGTACAAAATTTGAAAACTTGCTTTCTATTCTATTTAAAAAAATTTTTCATTTAGTTCATAGCAGCTACACTTGGAATTCTTTACTTATTTTCCTATGAGTGATCCCTAGTGAGCTCAATGAAATATGAATGAAATTACATTGCTAGTAGAAACATTCTGAAATAAAACAATTTTCAGGAGAAAACCATTAAATGTTATGTTTAGAACTGGGCTTTTCACTAGGGTATTGTAAGAAACAGAATCTACATGAGGATTGATGGACCCTTATTGAGATACAGGTGGACTGGCCATACTTTATTTTCTTATTTTGAATCAGAGTGTGATTTAGTAATAAGTAAGATAATGGATTTGGATATGGAAAAGCAGTGGGAGACCTTATGTGACATTAAGTTTAATGAAGTTTGATTTATAATGTGAAGCTGAAAGTTAGTGTCTTTTTTCTTGTTACTAAAAGACCATCCACACTGCAGAATTATAGCAGTTTACTTCCACTTTAGCTGCCACAGCTCCAACCTTCGGAATTCTGTAATTTGTTGTGGAACCAGAGCTGTCTGACTAAAAAGGATAAATATCTCAAAAAACTACAAATCACAGAATTTCACCACATTGATCTATGGCAGCTAATGTGGTGTCAAGCTGCTAGAGTTTTGCAGTTTGGATATAACGTAAGTGAATGATACCGATCATTTCATGGGAAGAGATGGGTTTTAACCTAACCTGTGTAATAGGGGGTATAGGAAGGATGTGTGTGAACTCCGAGGGTGCCATATTATGCTTACCCAGAAGTGCTAAAAAAATCTCAGCTGCATTCTGTATAGTTAGTATATTACACAATGTAACCTCCCTGAGTCACCTTCAGGCTCATATGGGTGGAGTAGAAATAGTGTAAATAAATAAATAAATAAACCTTGAGGAAGAAGATAGCACTGGGCAGATTCCAATATTATAATGCTTCATGTGTGAGGATACTTTTTTCAAACAATTAAGCTAAGTGATATGTGGATTATATCATGCACTGGATATATTTAGTAATGAGGTAACTTAAATATAAAAATGTCTTAGAGGCATAGTGTGTATCATAGCATTAATCTTCTTTTGTTCCCTTTCTTCCTCCTCTTCTTTTTCTTCTTCTTCCCTCCACAATACTCCTCAGAAAGGTTGCCAGCATGGAATCTGTCAACAGGACTGTGGTAAAGGTGTTTACCATCTTGGGGTTCCCAGGTTCTCTACAACTCCGTATGCTGTGCTTCACCCTAGTCTTGTTTACCTACATCCTCACCATCACAGCCAATGTAGTCATCATCTCAGTCATCAAGGCAAATCGTAAATTGCAGAGGCCCATGTACTACTTCCTTGGCAATTTCTCATTCATGGAGATCTGGTATACTACCTCCACTGTGCCCAAAATGCTGGAAAGCTTCCTGGTTGGTGGAAGTTCAATCACTGTGATGGGTTGTATTGCTCAACTTTACCTTTTCTTTGCCTTGGGGTCCACTGAGTGTTTCCTTCTAGCTACTATGGCTTATGATCGCTATTTGGCCATATGCCGGCCTCTTCATTATCCAGCTCTCATGACCCTACAATTGACCACCTGGTTGGTGATTGCAGCCTGGGTGGGTGGTTTCTTGGCTCCTTTGCTGCCCATTGTGCTAATATCTCAGTTATCATTTTGTGGACCTAAGGAAATCCATCACTTCTTTTGTGATGCTGGACCACTCCTGAGACGATCATGTGGCAATAGCATTCTTAGCTCTACACTGGTCTCGGTTCTGGCCTCCCTTGTCATCCTCAGCACGTGCCTGCTCACTATGGTATCCTACACCTTCATCATTTCAACCATCCTCCGAATACCTTCAGTCACTGGAAGGCAGAAAGCTTTTTCCACCTGTGGCTCACACCTTGCTGTGGTGGTGATTTACTATTCCACAGTCATCTTCATATATGTAAGACCCATCTCCCCTTTTGCCTCAGACCTGGACACAGTAGCCTCAGTCTTTTATGCAGTAGTTACTCCCCTTCTCAATCCAATGATCTATAGCTTGAGGAACAAGGATGTAAAAGAAGCCTTGAAGAAAATGATGATTAACAGCTGAGTATTGGAGCTCTGATCATGGTTTGTTGATAACATGGCTCTGATGTGCCAATTTTTTTCACTATCCTTAATCTTCCTTCCTCTTATTGTCGCTGCCTCCTTCTTCCTCCTGTACATTAGTTTAGCAATGTTTATTTTGTGGAACTTTGAGAAGAGCTGCTAAGACACAAAAAGATTCTAAAATTTGGAGAAATGCAATCATTTCCACCAACTTGCAGTTCCCAGGATCTTTTAAGGGAGTGCTTCTCAACCTGTGGGTCCACAGATGTTTTGGCCTTCAACTTTCAGAAATCCTAGCAGCTGGTAAACTGAATGGCATTCCAGGGGACCGGCAGGTTGAGAACCACAGCTTTAAGGAAAGACTTTCTCACAGCAACATGCGACAAATGCAAGCTTGTAATGTCAAATATAATTTTTTTTTGGAGGACACCAACATTGTTTATACATATGCGCAATTCCTATTAGTAATCCAATATTTTTCATTATGAACATTGCTTGTATTTTTCAATGTGCCTTTGGTGAGTGAACATATACTCCATATTATGTCTGTTCCAACTACAGTTCCGTCCTCATGATGCACTTTCCCCCCACCCTTAATAAAGGTCTAACCCCATTGTTCATTCCTTTTGAGCTCCTCCCTCAGAAACACATTCTCTCACTACTTATATCATCCAGGGTTTGATCAATTTTATCCTAGTGCATTTGGCCTGGCCTGTGTTCTATTTCTCTATCATGTTATTTTGTAACTGTTTATTTTATTTTGTTATTTCATGTATCTATTTTGATGGTATTTTCTGCTTCTTTGTAATTTATTTTGCTGTACTGTAATTTTGGGCTTGGCCTCATGTTAGCTGCCCTGAGTCCCCTTTGGGGAGATGGTGATGGGGTACAAATAAAGATGATGATGATGATGATGATGATGATGATGATAATTATATCTTCTTGTATGTATAAATTTGAAAAAAGTAAAGAAAATGTATTTATTTAAAGGTATTATATCTCATTGGATTGTTCTCCCTTTTTCCACACTGAGTGTTAAAGAAAAGTTTGTCAAACTGTTTGCAGCACAATAAAGATTAATTGAAAGATCACTTTTTCCCTTGTAAAAGATTGTTGTTTTTATAAACAGGGCAAACCCAAAAATCTTCAGGCAGGGAGAATCCTTTATTTGGTCTCCCTGACCACTGTCACCAGAATGTAATGGCATTTCCTTTTAAACACAGGGCAGAGGAAACAATTCCTTAGAGGCACTGAGGATTGATTAGGCTACCACCAAAATTAGAAAGGATTATTTGAGGTTTAACTGGATTATGCTGAAGTATGGATTTGAACTCAGGACCCAGAGCACAAAGGGTATAAACACCAAAGTCTTTTAAGTAGTGCTGCCACCAATATTAGAATGCGCTTCCCCAGTCTTGTGTATGGGGATCCTTTGTAAGAGAGGCACACAGAGGCACTGGTTTATTAACAACAAAGAAAGATGTTTATTTGTTTTATGAGAACAGACATTGAATCTTAATGGTTGCAGAATGGTATAGAGCTTAATGGTTACTTCAAATAGTTCAATAATTTAAACCTTCAGGTTCCAAATAACCTTTCAAAGTTCACAGGAAACTACTAGTCCTCTACTAACTAGTTCCTAATCTTCAAACAGCCCAATTCCAGGGTCTTATCTAAAAAAACCACTATCAAACTATTTCTCCTCCACTGCTCATTCACTTTCCTTAACTCACTCCTGGCTTCAAAAAATCCAACCACTTTCTTTAATTGTCTCCCACCAACTGACTTTTCCTAACTGTCAAATTTCACAAAACCTGGCTCCTTTTTTTCCCTTCTTGACCAAGCTCCACCCACTTATCATTTAGGACTCCCAGCTTTCCACATGTTCCCCAGGCTGCCTTCTGGCTCCGCCCCCTCTTGGAAATGTCTTTACCCAAGATGGCTGCCTCTTAGCTCCCTTACAAAATGGATGCTAAGCTATTGGGCCTATACAGAGCTAACACTGGTCTTGCAAGGTAGGACATTTCGTTACACCAGATATTTTTCAAACCTGAGATTGAGGCCCCATCTACATTGCCATATAAAATCCAGACTCTCTACTTTGAACTGGATTATTATTATTATTATTATTATTATTATTATTATTATTATTGGCATTCTCAACACAGAAGGGGACTCAGGGTGGTTCAAAGTGTCAGCAACAATTCAATGCCATTGATAAAAAACAGTATATGGCAATGTAGATCCAGCCTGAGTTTTTGGAAATTAAATCATCTCATGTAGGGAAAAGGAAATTTTGCAGTGTTTAATTGATTTGCAGACTAATCTTTAAGTAGGGAATTTAAGAATAATTATTCTTAAATTTAGAGAAACATGTAATTTTGAATGTTGTGAAATGCTAATTAGAAGAATCCAGGACAAATAAAAAGCTTTGCACATCAGGCTCAAAATTCACACTTATTCAAAACAACACTTTCTGTACAGAATACAGCATTTTCTGCACATGAATTAATATTTCTAGGTTGAAATATTATTTTTTATGGAGAGCATGTTTTTCTGCACATAATATTCTGTTTTCTGTGTAAAACACCCATGTTCAACTTTTGCGTATTTTGAAGGATGCATGTTTAACACACCAGATCCCATCTGATTTTGGAATTTAAGAAGGGTCAACCCTGGCTAATACTACCAACTACCAACAAATATCAGATGCTGTAGGCTACATTTAAGAAGAAAGAATTGGCAAAACCACCTATGAATATTTCTTGCCTATAAAAACCCTTTAAAGCCAATGGGATCACAACAAGTCAACAGATTATACATGCTAATGTTAAAGTATCCACATTTTTTTTTCATTTTTAAAATGTCCTGTATTGAATTGATTCCAGTAGGGCTGTTAGGCTGGGTACAAGTTGGGTGGTGGTGTCTTTTAACTTTTCTCAAACATCATGTTTCATGCTGACATCTACTGGATAAGCAACAAAAATACACAACATAAAACCAGTAACCTCAAGTTAGCAGTGAAAACCACAGCATGAATCACAAATCAGCAGTTAGAAGATCATAAAATTGATTTCCAATTTCGTAACTGCTGGGACTTCATATTTAAAGACACGAATAACTAAATGTTAGCCCCAAAAACTTTGCTTTTCAGGCTGGTAGCACCCCAGTCATAGCATTCTTGGGGTTCTGGAGATCAGGATATAGGGAAATGATATCTGGGTTTCCTTAGAACAAGCTATTGTGCCAGGTCCCTGAGGGGTCTTTCCAATTGCATATTGTCACTGTGTCCTGTGATTAAGAGAGTAATGCTGATGTCATTTCACATTTCCTCAAATCTCAGTTGGGGGTTGCAATGCCAAGATAGGGGAGAAGATGAAATTGTGAGATGTTGGTGATATAGGATCAAACATGATGAATTAAACATCCTGGAATCACACTTCGAAGAAAGATTAGAACTATCCTCAGTGGACTCAGGAATATATTGAGTAGGCAGTGTTCTCCAAGAAAAGGAACACTTGTTTAGATTCATATATGTATTTTGTAGTTAAAGGGTTTTACAGTTCTTGGCCTTTTCAACTCTACATTATGTGATTGATGTGGCCATTATAAAAATTGAATAGTTGAGGAGGATGAAACTGTATATTGTTTTCATATACGATAATTATTCATTGTGTTCTCATACAATTCATTGTTTATCACTGTCTACATTGAGAACACAAAATTTGTGATGTTCAGAGCTCCTTGTCTGCTGAAAAGGAGTAGTACAGAATTTAAGATGAGTATTGCATTTTATTTAAATATTGTTTCATTTATTTCACAGCTGGTGGGTGCAACATTTGGAATTCTATACTCATTTGCATGTGAGTAATCCATAGAAAGCCCAATGTAATTTATTTCTGAGAAGATATGAATGAAATTGCCTTACTAGAAACCTTCTATAACAAAGCAACTTTCAAAAAGAAATGAAATCCATGAACTTTCATGTTCAGAACATGACATTTCACTAGGACAGGAGTTCTCAAACTGTGCTCCATGGACCCCTTGGAGCTCTGTGGGTGATAGTGAGGGGCTCCACAGCGCCATGCTGCTTCCCACCTCCTACTTTTTCCTCCTTTTGAGAATCTACATAAGACCCTTACTGAAATCATCCTTACTAAAATCACACTTTTTTTGTTGTTGATACAATCTATTTCTAGAGAGCAAGCTTTGGATGGTTTGATCTTAGAGAAAATGTTTATATTTTCATAAGTGTTCATTTCACATTTATATAAAGAATGTACTGGAAATTGTAATAACTGGCATTTTTGTTGCATTAATTAATAAACACAGTAACGCCAAATGATCTTTTTGTGTCTTTGTTGCAAACCATTCTCTATTGGTTTGATAACTGAACAACATCTCCTTAGGCTTCACAGCAGTCAAATACAGTGGTGCATGGATAGAGGACACAAAACTGTAGAGGTAGAGCTGCCCTCCAATGTAGGATTTCAGCCTTCATGTGCATAGTGTAATTCAACAATCAAAACAACTGATCAAAATGAAGCACAACTAATAAATCAACCAATAAAGTAATCACAGCATAACTTTCTATTGTAACATGGATGTGACTTCATTATTCAAAGAGACAATGACAATGACCACTACACAATGCTGAGCTTAAATGAGTACTTTATGGAGTAGGGCAGAGAATCACCAATCCCCGGCTTTAATTTGGCCTACCAATCAGGCTACAAAAGATCCAGGAAATACACTTCTCATCAAAAATTCATTTCTTCCCACAGATCCAATCCACGGAAATCTCCATCACCACCACCACTTTTCCTTTTGATAAAAGAGAAGGGAGAGATTAGCTCCTCCCCTTTTACCTTTTATAGAGATTAGATAAAACAAAGGTTTTCCATTTATCCTTTTCTGAAAGATTTTAGCTGAGAGCTTTGCTTGTCACAGGACAAAAAACTTTTGCAGCAGTAATTTAGTTTACTTCCCATTTTCCCAGATGAAAATAGGATCTGAACAAAACCTTGTCCCCCACTGTAATGTCAACTCTGACATGGTGGCAAGGGCAGATATGATGTAAAGGGGCATTCAGTAGTATGGTCATGTCCCTTGACATCATCTGAGCTATGCCAGAGATTATGCTATCAATGGCAGAATTAGGTTAGGGATAAAAACAGTATATTCTGAGGATCATGAATGTGACCATAGACTTAATAACATAATGTGTTAAGTTCTTATCTTTTGCTGTAACACAAGGGGGCAGAATGTTGGTGAATTGAGTCATCATCCAAAATTTTAGAGGAACCTATGTGGTATTGTCATAGAAAGGTATATCACATATGTTATTTTTAGGAAATCCATTTTGTAATTCCTAAAACATTGTTTGGAGACTATTGTTGTTTAAAAACAATTTTCTTGCTTCTTACATATTTTATAAAGGGGCATTGCTCTCTAATTACCTTCATAGGCATGCCTATGGGTGAGAAAGGGGATCTCCTGATGGCTATACCCAGGCTCTGCTAGGAGGTGTTACTTTAGCCTCCTCTCTGCTGCCTTTTGCCAGCAGGTAAGCATCTTGGCAGAAAAATAATTATATATATATATCAAATATCTTAATATCTTAATCTTCAATATGCTTCTCCTTCATGATATTTGGATCTTTGTTCCACCATGCTGTTGGCTATAAAATTTCAGAGTCATAAGATCTATATTAAATGCATCTAGATGAGCTCAACCTATAAATCACTAGTATGATGTCTTAAATTCTTTGCTGCAACATGAACTTGTGGATAAATTTTCTCAAGGCCTCTTTCACTTCTTTGTTCCTTAAACTATAAATAAGAGGGTTGACCATTGGAGTAAAGATGGTGTAGAAAACCGAGAAAACTTTGGTTAAGCTTCTCATTTTGGGGTCATCTGGTAGAAGGTAAACAACCATTAAGGACCCATAGAAAATGGTGACCACAATAAGATGAGAGGAGCAGGTAGAAAAAGCTTTTTTTCTCCCAGAGGATGAAGGAATTTTCAGAATGGCTGATATGATGCAAATGTAAGATGTTACAGTCAATATGAATAATGGCAGAGTGAAGAGACAAGAGAACAAGAAAGCAACCTCCATAAACAACAAAGCATCACCACAGATCAGCTGACTCAGAGGTATGAAGTCGCAAAAGAAATGGTCAATTCCATTGAAGCCACAATAAGTTAACTGTGCCATCCATATTACCACTACAGATGCTGAGAAACAACCACTTATCCAAGACCCAGCTGCCAAAGAGATACAGATCCTGCTTTCCATATGGAGCTGGTATTGCAGTGGTTTGCAAATAGCTAAATACCGATCATAAGACATCACAGATAATACACAAGTCTCTGCAATCACGAGAAAGCCAAAGCAATATAATTGCACAAAGCATCCAGAGAAAGAAATATTTCTATTTCCTGTTAGAAAGTTGGCCAGCATTCTGGGCACAATGGTTGAGGAATAGCAGATCTCTAAACAGGACAGATTCCCCAAGAAGAAATACATGGGTATGTGAAGTTGCCTATCACTCACAACCAACAGGACAATAAGGAGATTTCCAACCATGGCCAACATATAGATAGTTAAAAACAACAAGAAAAAGAGAATCTGCAGTTCAGAATGGTTTCCAAACCCCAGGAGGATGAATTCAGTGATAATACTTTCATTCATCAAAGAAGTTTCCTAGAGAAAAAGAACAACGAAAAAATATTGTGAGGCAGTGCAATGAAAATATATCATGATCTACAACCCATATAATGTATCTTTAAAATAAATAAAGGCAATATTGCTGCTGAATATTTATATTTATATTTATATATAACAGAAGTCTAGTAATTGACTGGAACATACATAGAAATCAGAAGTGAAAGTCACTCATTAATCCAATTGTAGGTAATTAATAAAAGGGCAGTTTTAATAATATATACCCATCTGATTGTATAACAATTGCTTACACAAGGCCACACATTCAAATTTTGGTGAAAGTGATGTGAATCCACACTTTTCCCATTTCCAGACACAACCTTACATTGATCTGTACTAACCTGATCATAAAGTTTGAAAATATATGCATTTTAGAAACACTTAAGAGAGAAATTATGAAATTCTGATGGATAAGTAGATTTATCACATTTTTCAATTGTTTTTTTCCCCTCAGAAAGATGGATAGGCAGATAAATGAATATTTCCTTTTCTCATGATTACAGAGTAGAAATATATTCCAATTTCCTAAACACTTACCACACCCATTGAGACGATGTTTCAGTGTATGTCTCATCAATTCTGAGTCTTTGAAAAAATACATCTAACATCTTCTTAACTGACTTGTTTTCTACTAGTGGATCTTATACCACAGAACAGCCTTTGTTCTCATGGGCATGATTGAATCTGAGGGATTTGTTAAATCAATTTCTGTACTATGCCATGGGAACATCTAGATCATTCTAAAAAAGAAGTAGAAAAATCAACACAGATATTCTCTCAATAATTGTTTAAATCATATTGCAGTTTCCAGAGAAGATATTCTCAGTTTACAAATAATAAAATGATAGAAGGCTACCTAATCTAACTCCGTATCATGCAGGAATACACATCTAAGGCTTTCACAGAGTTTCTGGGATGAACAAGCAGAGAAACAAAGATGTAGCACAGAGTATCTCTTTCTCACCTTATCATTGTGATATATAGTGTATGCTCAACATACAAATATTTAAAATATGTAAATATAGTCTTCTTGTTTGATCAACCAAGACAAATCAAAATATTAAATCAGAATTAGTTAAAATATCTCTTCAAAATCTATGTATTCATTGAAAGTTTGGAGGAACTGTAAAGCAGTACACACACACAATTGATGTTATTCTCTTGAATCCTAAACTTATATCAAGTTCTCAAGATCTTATGCAAGATAGAGCAGAAAGAGATTCATTCTATGCTTCAACCATCATCTCTGGAGGAAAAAGTAAAAATCTGGAAAGCAACCAAATCAGCAAGATGAGGTGGGTTTTTTTTAAGGGGGGGGGGGTTTACTGGATTACCAGTAATCCAGTATCTAAACAGCAGTCAAGAATTTTTAACAGATCTTAATTATCAAGCTTTTACCTGACCTCATTTACCAAGTCTCTCTCTCTCTCTCTCTCTCTGCTTTGCCAGCTTGCCAATAACTGGCATTTACTAAGGGAAATGTCACATATGCAGGGAGGTGAAGGGTATGCTGATGCCCTAAGACTATTAAGTTTTTACTATTTCATCCTTGCATGTGATTTATGAATAAATTCAGTCAAATTCATCCTGCAGAGAAGAACAAATATTTCCGTACTTTTTTCAAGATTTTTGAACTTTCCAAAAGTGTTCCATGTAGTTGTTCTGCACAGGAATGGATAGATAGATACATTTTATTGATTGGCCTATTGGCCGTATCAAAACATTTAACACATAACACAATTAACACATAGTCATACATAGTCATACATACAACATACAACCCTCGGTATAAAAGGAGTTAAACAAGCTGTTAACGAGATCTCGTTCAGGTCAGATGTCTGCGTCACCTCCACAGTTTACCCCAATTGATTCTAAATGTGCAATTCTCAGCTGTGTTGCTTTTAATAGAAAAAGGGCTGTTTTGTGTGTTATTTTAGGGTTCTGTCCGGCCAACAAAAATGAGGTTTTAATATATGGGTCCCAGTGTGTTTTATGAATAATGTATGGTCCAAGGCAATGGTCTCTCTCTTTCTTATACAGCTCACAGTTGAACAATACATGTATGATATCCTCCATCTCTGGTGCTCCACAAATACAAAATTGTTCGTTGTATGGGACTTGATTAAACCTTCCGTGCTTGTCCATTGTATCCAGCTGTTCAAAACGAGCTCTGGTAAATACCCTCCTAAGGTGTTTAGTAGGCCTGTTTGATCAAGAAAAAATTTGTTTCTAAAATCGATTTGTAATTGGGGTGTTTTTTTGTTTCGATATTTAAAATAATTACAAAATTTTCCCAAAAAAAGTTTTGGTATTTACGAAATTTCGTAAATATTTACAAAACATTTTGTAAAGATGGCGGACCCCCGCGCATGCGTAAAACAAGCTTCGTTATTGGCGCGGGGTCGATCCGTTAAGGGTATAACTGCAAAGTTTCTTATCAATCCAGGATTCATTTCATCAGGGTTACTTGATAGTAAACATTCTTTTGCATTTTAGAATATTTTCACATATTATTCCCATCTTTATTAGGAGCAGAACTCCTGTATCTTTCCCAGTTGTATAGAAGAATGAATTCGGTCAGATGTTGCTTACATGGGAAGGACTCCTATGTGATAGGTGTGACATTTGTCATCAGAAGAGATGGGTCTGACTAACTGCCCGATTCACAGAATGGTATTATACGTACACTGAGCTCATAGGCGCATGGAGACAGAGCCGGCGCTGCAGGAATCCCCTCCCCGGCTCCTGCGCTCCGGCTCCTGCGCTCCGGCTCCGGCTCCTGCGCCCTCCTCCTCCTCCTCCTGGCACTTCCTGCAACACAGCTGCGGAGGCCGGTTGTCTCTTTAAGGCGCCTCTCTCTCCCAGCTGTGTGCTGGGAGAGAGGCGCCTTAAAGAGACAACCGGCCTCCGCAGCTGTGTTGCAGGAAGTGCCAGGAGGAGGAGGAGGAGGAGGAGGAGGAGGGCGCAGGAGCCGGAGCCGGAGCGCAGGAGCCGGGGAGGGGATTCCTGCAGCGCCGGCTCTGTCTCCATGCGCCTATGAGCTCAGTGTACGTATAATACCATTCTGTGAATCGGGCAGTTAGTCAGACCCATCTCTTGACTAACTGCCCGATTCACAGAATGGTATTATACGTACACTCATAGGCGCATGGAGACAGAGCCGGCGCTGCAGGAATCCCCTCCCCGGCTCCTGCGCTCCGGCTCCGGCTCCTGCGCCCTCCTCCTCCTCCTCCTCCTCCTCCTCCTCCTGGCACTTCCTGCAACACAGCTGCGGAGGCCGGTTGTCTCTTTAAGGCGCCTCTCTCTCCCAGCTGTGTTGCTGGGAGAGAGAGGCGCCTTAAAGAGACAACCGGCCTCCGCAGCTGTGTTGCAGGAAGTGCCAGGAGGAGGAGGAGGAGGAGGAGGAGGAGGAGGGCGCAGGAGCCGGAGCCGGAGCGCAGGAGCCGGGGAGGGGATTCCTGCAGCGCCGGCTCTGTCTCCATGCGCCTATGAGTGTACGTATAATACCATTCTGTGAATCGGGCAGTTAGTCAATCGGGAGCCGGTTGCGCTCGCGCCCAACAGGCAGGGTCGGGGCTTGGCTCACTGGGTGCGCGCTCGCGCCGCCCCTTCGCCCCGCCCGCCCCATTTACGAAACGGGCGAAAGCTCGTTAAAACTGTGGGGGTTGCCGTTTCGATATTTAAAAACCCTTCCGGGTTTGAAAATATGTTTTGTTGTCGTTTCGTATATGCGAAAATTAACGAATGTTTAACGAATTAACGAATTAACGAACGAAACCGCACAGGCCTAGTGTTTAGGCATTTCTGTTTTTAGATATCGAGCTGCACAGGAATGCATGGAGTGGAAGCTGGATTAACACTGATTTTTTTCCCTTATACAAACCTACCCACAGTTTCCCAGAAATAGCACATGGGTTTCATTGTGAAATTAATTATTTGGTTGTTTTTTTTTTTAAAAAAAATTATTAGCAAATAAATCACTTATATTTCTGGGAATGTATTTTGTATAAAAAAAACTGTGAAAACGAATTGCCAGAAATATGCATGTTTCTGTGCTAAATGCATTTCTGCATAAAAATGTTTTGCAGGAAAAGGATTACAGGACAGTAGGTGTTGACTTCATGGCAATGAGTAGAGAAGGTCATTTTACAGTTCTTCCTGTGCATAAGTTCAGTTACAAATAAAGGGCCCTTCCAGACAAGCCCTATATTCCAGGGTCTAATCCCTAATTTTCTGCTTTAAACTGGATTATATGAGTCTGCACTGCCAAATAATCTGGAATAAACAGAAAACCTGGGATCAGATCATGGGATATAGGGCCTGTCTGGAAGAGCCCATCATTGCGAACTATGTTGAAGAAATTACTCATCTTCCTTTGATAAATGTAAGGTATTATCATATTTTCATAATGATGGTCCCCAAATTGTGTCCATGCATGTATGTGTGTTAGCTATATAATGAGAATGTGACCTTCTTGCCTATTTTTACCATTATACTATGCCATAGTTTAATTAATAGTGAATATACCATGATTTGATTTTTTTAAAAAAAAAATCAAAAAGCAAACCTTGATTTTGCCATTTTGCTATACAATTATGTATTGAGCATACACAAATGTTGGTATCTATCTGGATAGGGGGGCTAGCATCATGGAACCAAATCCCAGTGGATATCAAGGGCCTACTGTACTCCATACACTATACAAGACATTGCTTGTTCAGCTCTCTCTAGTCTCTGAGGGATCATGGGGACCTGGGGCTCATTAAGTAGAAATCAAGACATCCACTCATGAGTGAGCTCTCAAAAGACCAAGGGACATTATTCTAAGCAAAGAAATCACCATGGTATAATCTCAGACTATGAAAAGCCTCGGGCACTTTGAAAATATTTCATGTGATCAGACACATTGATCAGATTTTCAAACCAGCAACATCTGAAAATCTATAAGCAGTACTGCCAAGCTAATGTAAGTTGAGAAGTCATCAGAGCTTCTGTATTCATTTATGTTATAGCCAACTTTCGTAAGGATTGAAGTAATAGTGATTAATAGAAAATCTGTATTGTTCATGAGAATATAAATGGAAGCAAAGGTAAAAGTAGTGGCAAGTACATACAAAGAGCTAGTGTGGAATGTACATGCATAGATATATGTGTATATTTTGAAAATAGCATATGTGAATTAGATTTTTTTTAAAAATACTAACAATTTTCTGAAAGGTAAATATTTCTATTTCCAGAACTGCACTGACATACAGTGATTAAGGATATAATAAGATGGATCTAGAGTAAGTCAGTTGCATTTTGTTTCTTGCTGAAAACAATGCAGAGATGAAAATCATGGTTAACTTTTCACTGATTTTAGTAGAACTTAAATGAAACCACAACTTGATGTTTGTATAGAAAAACTGAATGTATGAGATGGCCATAGAGATGTTCACATTGGCCAGGCTTCCTGATACCATCCTCAGTGTTTCCACCTTTTGAAATTCTAAAGAGACAGTAGAAATATGTGCCACATATCTGTTGGGAGGGGTGCCTGTGTGCGAGAGAGAAAGAGACAGTGAAATCCCATATCACGTTTATTTTTCAAGTTATTCTTTTCTATTGGAACAGTGAAATCTGACCTCTTGAAGCATTGGTACATTTTTTTTAAAATGAAACAGTATGTATTGAAATTTTTAAAAAATCATATAAAGCCATATCTAGAATGGAAAAATTGCTTTCAAGTGACCAAGACGTATTGGGCTTTTCAGATATGGCTTGTTGGATTCTGTATGTCCAATGGTTTTTACAAGGATCATCCAGCCATCGATTGTTTTTTACACACACACAAACACACACACTAGTAGTTGTGGGGATATTGCTAGTATGTTTCCTCAACCTACTTGAATCCATGTAACGGACAGAACATGGCATTTGTGAGTTAAGGATGCAGATCTTCATAATTCATTCTTGCTTCCTTGGGGCAAGATTACAGTAGTCTATGTGTAAATCTTGATTATTTTTCACAATTTTGAGGATTTGTGGAAAAAACACTGTTGTGATAATGTTTTTGGAAGAAAAAAACAAAGTTTTGCAAAACAAATTATTAATACTCAAGACAAGAAAATACACTTTGGTTTCAACATTTTGTGCCAAAGATAAATTCTCAAAATCATGACAAGAACCATCATATTTGTTTAATATTTTATCAAAGTGTTTCATCAGCCCCTTTTCTTGAAGGACCATTATATCTCTATTATGAACTGAGGAAAACTGAGGGAAAAAAATAAAATATGTTTTGGTATAGTATGATTGTCTATTGTGTCAAAGGGAAACATTTATAAATTCTCTTATGGGTGTATAAAGTTATTTCTTTACAGAATTAAGCAGCTAGGCCCCTTCTACATTGCCAAATAAAATCCAGATAATCTGCTATGAATTGGATTATATGGCAGTGCAGGCCCATATAATCTGAATTATATGGCAGTGTAGAAGGGGCCATAGTTAATATTGTATTAGTAAAATCCATTAATTCTAATTTGTTAAAAGTTTTAACATTAGGTGAATGTTCCAGTTTCTGATTATACATTTGTGCTATAAATTTTATTTATTAAATATCATTATTTCCAATCTGTTCCTTGCATATAGGTCCATTTTTTCGGGAGATGGAAAACAGCACTATCATTTCTGAATTCATCCTTGTGGGGTTTCCCTCTGGACTAGAGCTCCAGCTATTTCTTTTCATGACTTTTTTTCTAACATATATACTAACAGTTATAGAGAATCTTATCATTATCTCCTTAGTAAAAAATAACAGGAACCTTCATAAACCTATGTATTTTTTCCTTGGAAATTTGTCTTTCTTGGAAATTTGGTATATCAGTGTTACACTTCCCAAACTGCTGGTGGATTTCTGGTCACCGAGCAAGACTATATCCTTCCAAAGTTGCATGGCTCAGCTTTACTTCTTCATCTCATTAATGTGCACTGAATGTGTTCTCCTAGCTGTCATGGCATATGATCGATACATAGCAGTGTGCAACCCACTTCGCTATTCAGCTATTATGACACATAGATTATGTTTCCAGCTAGGTTTGCTCTCTTGGGTATGTGGCTTCTCCACCTCCTTTGTCAAAGTCATGTTTATTTCCAGGCTGACTTTTTGTGGCCCTGGAGTGATTAATCACTTTTTTTGTGATATCTCCCCAGTTCTCAACCTCTCCTGCACTGATATGTCAAGGGCCGAGTTGGTAGATTTCATTCTGGCCTTGGTTATTCTCCTTGGTCCACTCTCTGTAACCATTGTGTCCTACCTGTTCATCATCACTTCAATTTTACACATCCCTACAGCCCAAGGAAAGAAGAAAGTCTTCTCAACATGTGCTTCACACCTCACAGTGGTCATCATCTTTTTTACTTCAGCAGTCTTCATGTATGCTCGACCTAGAAAAATTCACCCTTTCAACCTTAACAAAATAGTCTCCATCTTCTATGCCGTGGTCACTCCAGCTGTCAATCCACTCATCTATTGTCTGAGAAATAAGGAAGTGAAAGAGGCACTGAAGAAAAATATAACAAGAAAATGCCCTGTTAGATAAACAAGGAAAACTAGGTATCCAAAGGAAAATAATTGACTAAGGAAGATCAGTGCATGGATTCTAAGGAGTTATCTAAATGGATAAAAATGTGAACTCATCTCAGATGTGTGGGGACTTCCAGTAAGTATCCAAGATTTTCTGTCCTTATACCAACTTTCCCCCAGTTTAGGCTAAGATAGAGGCTGATCCAGATATTACAGGAAATGCCAGAGTATTCTGGGGCTTTGTGGCAGTCAGGAATGCTGGATTACGTTCATTTTGACCAGATTTCATATCCAGAAAAACACTGCCTTTCCCTGCACTTGGCCCCTTGTTGCTGCCATCTCACCAGCCATGGAGTTCCGTGTGTGTGTGCCTGGCCACAGTGGCTGCATCAGCTAATATTGCACAAGTATTCCTGCCTTGCTAGTCCAGTCTGACATCAGGAGAACCTTGCATATTACAGCTGCAGAAAATATAAGCATTAAAATGAGTGAGATGTGTTGTTTTCCATTTACTTCTTGTGTGGGATTCCAGAGCTTATTCAATTAACTCATCTTCTTCTCAAGTAAGCAATGGTAGACACCAGGCATTTCAGTTTTGAATGAGTCATTCCAAGGATTTCAGGAGATCCCTAGAAAAAGATTCAGGGCAAGGGCCTATCAATTCTTACTCATGCTACTGTTTCAGTGTCATGTTCTTGGGATGCCGCCATTAATAGATAATAATTCTCTGGTACATGCAAATTACTATCTTGAATATAGCACCATAATACATTACCAGAATAGCCAACAGCTGAATACATGTTTCTGAACTTTCAGAACCTAAATGGTATAGAATGTGGAACCTCATGGACTTAAACCAACACTCGGAAATGAGGAAGATGATATCAGAAAGAGCACTGTAAAGAACTCCATCCGACTAACAGCTTATTTTGTTCCATTAGGATTTAGACATCATCTTAATATATATTATATATAATATTATTGGTTGTTACAATTTTCTGTTTAACTGGAGGTGTTTACTTCTGCTATCTTGTTCCCGTTTTTATTAAAAATATGTTATTTGATGGCATTGCTATTTTTTATTCTTTGTAAGCTACTTTGGGGACATGATTGGATTGAAAAAATTGAATTTAAGTAAAATTGACAATGGAGTTGCATGTATAATAATAAAAAAGTAAACATGGTGAAACACAAGTTTTCCTTTGACACATTACTATTATTTCTGCATTGATTAATGTGAACTCCTTTTTTCACACCCCCCCCCCCAATTAATTCCTATTTAATATCAGAAGAATTTCTGATCTCTAAGTTTTTTTTTAACCTTGAATATAATAACAGAAAATTGTAAAAATGGCCAAATTCACATGTGGTCTAGGAAAGGAAGCATAAGTTCATAAAAGGACAACAGTGAGTTTTATGCTGCAATTTAATTATGAGGTTTCATCATATGTAAATAATGCATAATAAGTAGATGTTTATTTTTGAAATAATAAGTAAGGGAATATCAGATGTCATTGTCAGAGTAATAAAACACAGCTGTATCTATTAAATACCCAAGAGTACAGAATAATCAAGCTAAATTCATAAGGCCCAAGCATATTAACTGAACATCACAAATGTTTCACTTATAATTAGCAAAAAATGTTAATATGATACTGTAGAAGAATGCCATGAAAATATAAGATTTTTTATGATGATACAAGGAGATGATGATGAGGATATATTTTTCATTGCCATTACCACCACTCTCCAGATAATAAATTTCATTATGTTAGAGAATAGAGTTAGCACAGTGTTGTTTGAGTTAACAGAGTAGTGTAGACAAATTCTTATGAAAGTAGCCTTCCTTCCCTTAATATCAGCCTGGACTTTTACATATTTTAACATGTATCCAACTGGTTAAGATCACTCTTGTGGAAAGTTAGTCTTCCTCTGGTTCTAGAGAGCAACCATGTGGATTTTTATTACTATTAGGGCTAAATCAAAGTAACAATCAGTTGTTATTGTAAATTATTTAAAAGTTTGATGTAGGAGGAAATCTGGCCCAGCTTACTTGTTCAAATGTATCTCCCTCTATGACCCACCTCTGAGTTTAAGATGGTCTGGGGAGGCTCTGTTCTCAATCCCGCCTTCTTCACAAACGCATTTGGCAGGAACGAGAGACAGGGCCTTCTCGGTGGTGGCCCCCCACCTGTGGAACATGCTCCCCAGCAAAATTAGGTCAGCTCCATCCCTCCTTTCCTTTAGGAAGAAGCTCAGAACATGGTTTTGGGACCAGGCATTTGGGTAACAGGCTTGACAACAATCACAAAGTTTTAGAACAGAATATGGACAGGCTTTGGACTGGTTCGTTGCTCACTGAATCAGACTCGGATATGGCAATATGGTCGATAATAATGTTTTGAATGGATTTAACCTAATGCTTTTACCTACTCTGTTATGTCATGTTGTATTGTGTTTTTGTGTGATGTGGCATTGAATTGTTGCCGTTGTAAGCTGCCCTGGGTTGAGAAGGATGGGGCACAAATGTTTGAAATAAATAAATTTAATGGGAATTATATTTAGTAATTTACTTGCTTAACCAAAATGCATGAAATTGGTAATAAAACAATTCATGTTGGCTTTGTTTCATAATAATAATAATTATAGAATCTCACACACACGGTTCTCTCAAACACTGGAAATTATTGAATGCCTTTTTCATGCTGAGAGCAAATCAGAAGCCTAATAGTGAGGTTCAACTGTGGAGAGAGAAAGAATGGGTTTTACCACCTCAACCACACACAGGTTTAAATTCTATTGTTAATTCCATCTAGAGGAGAGCCATTTAATCAATCATATTAAGCTATCTATTGATTCATCAGTCAGAAATTAATTGAATAGATCTTCTCTAGCTGGGACTAACTACTAGCATTGTAGGCACAGATTTATAGATACAATAGTGAAATTAACAAATTAAGAGGAAAGAGAAATATAGTTCAGCTAAAATGTTTAGTTAAGAAGACAAAATGGACAACTAGGGGGCTCATTACAAAAGCCACCCAGCAGGGAAAATCTGTCACCTAGCACATAGCTCCCTCTCGGTGACGCTTTTCCCTTCATACATGGGAAGTATGTGCAGGCTCCATTGGGTGGGTCCTCTGCCAAAAGTCCCATAATGTTGTGTGATGGCCAGCACAGGGTTCTATCCCCACAACAAGTAGGAAGCATCGTAGGAATCTGATTTAGGTGCGTATGATATGGTTGTAAGAGACTAGATCAGAATGGGCTAGCAGTAGAGTTTAATTTATTTATGTTTGCATAAAAAACCTTAGGATCTGCTAATGTAATTGTTAGCAAAACTAAAGGATCCCCAAAACCTATGGCTCAGAAAGGTGCCATGAAAGGTCCCAGTGGCTGATGTCCAAAGTCAACCTTTCCTCCAGAAACACACCCTGGCTGACACCTAAATGCAATTTTTTTTCTCCAAATACATGGTGGAACAAGCACCCACCAGGACTAATCCTAATCCCATTGCTCCTTCAGACATCTGGCAGAATTGCTCCATCACCACCCCTTCCTAACTAATAATAAACACACTCAACAATGAATTAATACCTGGTCAACTGGAAAGGTCATGAAGTCACAAAACTTTCTCCCTTGGGGTCCATCAAGGTATTTTGATGGTTGTTATCCAAGCCCAGACTTCTTGTCAGATGCTATCGGACAGGATTAGAACCATCAACACGCATGAGCCCGAACCCTGCCCACATTTCTTTTTCTATGTACCCACTGAAGGCAGACCCAGAAACAGCCACAAGCTTCAATCAATAACAGTATTAAAATTATTAAAATTCCCCCCAGACAAGGAAACCAATCGACTGTAGTGGCAGATGACACACCTCTACCAGCACAC
Organism: Anolis sagrei ordinatus; assembly: GCF_025583915.1. Taxonomy (NCBI): domain Eukaryota; kingdom Metazoa; phylum Chordata; class Lepidosauria; order Squamata; family Anolidae; genus Anolis; species Anolis sagrei. The sequence goes on along the minus strand of NW_026847660.1, from coordinate 26,092,929 downwards.
ATACTGTAACTTGCACCAATCAGTTCTCAAAGTGGAAGAAGTCAATTATTTCAATAGCTGTTAAGTCTCTATTAATGTCTTTCATTGCCTCTATGTCTAATTTGAGAGTGCTTTTTCCCTGACATCCACTTTTGGCCTAAGTGAATAAAGTCTCTGATTCTTACGTTCACCCTGCTTGGGCTTATTTTTAATTGAGGCCCAGGTTCTTGCAGAGCTGAAAACACATAACATTGTGAACACTAACTTTCACGAATTTGGTGTAGCTATCCAAATCATATTGCTCTTCAAAATACCATAATTCTTTGGGTTATGCTACCTGGTAGGATTTCAATTTAAATAAAATCTGGATGGAGGTTCAGTTTCTACTATAACATTTATAGCTATTACAGTTAGTGATTCTGACATTTCCCTGCCATATGCCCCCATTTCCCTCTTCCATAGAATTATAAAATTCTTCTGTTCACAGAAGATAATAACCCACAAATATGTTAATTCAAATTGAAAATAGTCCCCAGGAGCTGAAAATAGAACACATTTTTGGACTACAAAACTCTTAGTTGTGAAGTAGTAGATTAATGCTCCTGGACCTCTGGGAACAATCTTCGTGTAATACACATACTAAAAATATGCATACTAAAATTACTCTGTGTGCACCTTCCTTCCATTCTCATGTGTGTTCAAGCAGGCCTAATCCGGTTTATCTGGAATGGGATTCAGATTTCACCGGGGACATGAATCATGAGAGTCAAATTGTGTCTGGAAAGCACCATTCTGTCAGTGATTCTTGATGTTGCATCAGATGAGTTGTAAGCACTGAGAAAAACTGTTATTTATCTTTAATTGATTGGAAGATATGTACAGGTTTGGTAAACTCACTTAGATTGAAACTTTGTTATTTCCTCTTGCATATTCTGTTTTGTACAGGTCAACTTTGCAAATGGACTGAAGAGATATAAGCTGAAAAGGATTTTAAGAGTTCTGCTCTTTCATATCATTAGTGAGCAAGTCACACTCTCCCAGCAACAGTGGTAGGTAAAGGCAAGTGGCTTCTAAAGAAATTTTGCTAGGAAAACCATTAGTTTGCCTTAGGATTGCCATCGGTTAGAAATAACTTGAGGGCACATAACAATAACAATACAGACTGTGTTGAAACTCTTCTCTGTCCTTTTAATGGCTATAATTCCAAACAGGTTCCAAGTTGGAAAAAATGAACATCATCAAAGCTGGTTTCAAAATAAGGATGCCTGAGAAAGTAATGTAGAGGTGAGTGAAAATTGTAATGACAACCGATTAGTATATAAAGTGCTGGCAGACTTTGACTAACCTTTGTGAGGAATGAGTGGATTTATTCAGAACTTGATCATCTATTGGTGACAAAAAGCATTTCCCAGAAGAGGCAGAAATGGGCACAGATCAGGGTGACAAAAATATTTGTAATTTTCTAATCTTCAACAAGAAATGATTATGTTTCAATAAGTCAGAAGTGCTTTGATTGTGCATTTTTGCATGTCAGTGGGTTGGACTGGGTGGCCCTTGTGGTCTCTTTCCAATCTATGATAGTAAGTGTTGGCTTTCAAGCCACCCCTGGAAGCCTTGAGTACTGCTTCTGCTTTCACAAGTAATGAAAATATAGGGGCTGTCTAGCATTTGCTTCTTCTGTATTACTTTCAAAAATATTGTGTGTAGAAGGAAAGTAAGACGTCATTTTTTAAAAAAACAAAAAAAAAACAAAAAAAACCCACAGCCTTTTTGTTATTCCACTCTGATATTTGCTTTGCTTGAAAAACATACAGTATTGCCATCATGGACCCATTCAACTTGGAGCAGTTGTAGGAAGAGCACTGGTTAAGACCCCAAACGGATTTCCCATTCCCAATATCTGGGATCCTCAAACTGCTTGTGGTGCTGCATCTCCTTCTCTGCTATCATTGGTATGTCCTTCTAAAGTATTCATGAAATTTTGGAGAGCAGCTGTACTTTAGAATCAATGCAGTCTGAAACTACTTTAATTGACATGGCTGAATACTGTGAAATCATGGGAGTTGTAGTTTTACAATGTCTTCAGCTTTTTCTACTAAGGAATACTGATATCTCCTCAAACTATCACTCCCATAATTTCATAACATTGAACCAAGGCAGTTAAAATAGTATCAAACTATTAATTCTACTGTGTAAATGTACCCTTAGAAAATTGCAGAGTCACTTTGGAGCAATTTGGGGAGGGCACTTAATCTATTTCATTCTAATCCCAAATATCTTTAGCTGGAGCTAATGAACAAAGTCCAATTTCTGCAAATTGATCCATTATTTACTGTAATATAACCCATTAGAGGATGAATTGGTATGTCAAATTCAGTTTTTGCTCTTGAAGTCACTAAAACTTATTCCACAGGGGGGAAAACGAAGGATGTATTTCATATCCTGGCCACCCATAGCCAGCAAAATAGTTCTTTGTCATGTTGATTCAACTGTTCATCAAAATGCTTGCTTTGATAGCACCCCAACAAATGAGTTTTTTTCTAACCAAGACTGACCCAACAAATGGGGCAGAGTGAGGCACCTGTATCAGGTGTCAGAAATAGGGAGCAACTGTGATAGTATTCTGCTTATTCCTTCTGTAATCCACAACTGTTTCTGTTTTCTGTTGGAGGACAGCCCTGTGTGTACCAAATAACCTGCTCTTATTTTTTTACAGTGATCAATTCAACTTTTGGATGGGGAATGAAATTGAAGGAGACATTTTCTCATTAGCTTTGGTCACCAAAATGTTCAGCATTCTTGATTGAAATGAAAGTTACATTAAATCATGCACTGAAGTTACAGCACAATCCATGTACACCCTACAACCAGTGCATGCTTTCATAATTTAGTTGAACTATCTTCTTCATTTGAAGCACCTCACAGAATAAGACATTTTATCACCAAGTGATCTTCTCCTAGGAGGACAAATATGTTGATCAACTAACCTTTCGAATTAGTTTATTCTCCCAGTATGAACAGAACTGTATGTAAAGATGGAAATAAATAATCAAAGCACTGTGACAGAATTTATCCTAATAGGTTTTTCTAGCAACTCCTCAGCACAGCTTATTCTATTTATAACCTTTGGATCAGCTTATACTGCAGCTCTGGCAGGTAACATTTCTATTATCACTTTAATTAGTCTGTGTTCTACTCTTCATACTCCCATGTATTTTTTCTTGGTCAACCTCTCTCTTTTGGACATTTGCTGTATTAGTGTAATTGTTCCCCCGACAATGAGGAATTTAATGAATAAGAAGACCATATCTGTGCAAGGCTGCTTCACACAGGCATATTTCTTTGTCATTTTCCTGGGATCTGAACTCTTACTTCTGGTTGTAATGGCTTTTGATCGCTATGTAGCCATCTGTCATCCTTTACGTTATACTGTCATTATGAACAGGAAAGTCTGTAATTATTTGGTGATTGTGATATGGGTATGTGGTGTTCTCCTTGCAAACATTCATGTTCTTTCCCTCCTGCGCTTGTCCTTCTGTGGACCTAGGACTATCAATCACTTTTTTTGTGAACTGCCTCCTCTGTTACTACTTTCTTGTACTGACACAACATTCAACCGATACCTCATGCTGGTGACAGATATCTTCTTAGGATTTGGTTGCTTCTTATTGACTCTAGTCTCCTATGTCTACATTGTTTCCTCCATCCTGAAGATACCTTCTGTACAAGGGAAGAAGAAGGCTTTCTCCACCTGTTCTTCCCATGTCATGGTGGTGACTCTTTTCTACAGCTCAGCAATCTACACCTATGTCAGACCTATATCCATGTACTTGGACATTGACAAAATTATAGCTGTACAATACACTGTGATCACTCCTGTTCTCAATCCCATTATCTACTGTCTAAGGAACAAAGAAGTGAAAGATGAATTTAAGAAATTTGTAAGGCTCAAAAGAAACTAATTTAATTCTCAGTTCAGAACTGTAGTATTAGATGAGTTATTTAGTTGACTTAGGGCAAAACCAGACGGCCCCTGTCCAGATGACGTCCCTGAGAAACCCTGATTTATTGCGAATTAATTTGTTAGTGAGTTTATTCCATGTGTTTTTGGATGGCTTGGGATAAACTCAGTACTTCCGCTGTCTGTATTGACCCCCTAAAAACTTCTTGGCTTTTGAGAGTTCTGAAAATCCAATGGGATTTTGGCCTGCATCAATAGGAGCATAGTGTCTAGGTCCAGGGAAATCATGCTACCCCTCTATTCTGCTTTGGTTAGACCACACCTAGAATATTGCGTCCAATTCTGGGCACCACAATTCAAGAGAGATATTGTCAAGCTGGAATGTGTCCAGAAGAGGGCGATTAAGATGATCAAGGGTCTGGAGAACAAGCCCTATGAGGAGCGGCTTAAGGAGCTGGGCATGTTTAGCCTAAAGAAGAGAAGGCTGAAAGGAGATATGATAGCCATGTATAAATATGTGAGAGGAAGCCACAGGGAGGCGGGAGTAAACTTGTTTTCTGCTGCCCTGGAGACTAGGACGTGGAACAATGGCTTCAAACTACAAGAGAGGAGATTCCATCTGAACATGAGGAAGAACTTCCTGACAGTGAGAGCCGTTCAGCAGTGGAACTCTCTGCCTCGGGGTGTGGTGGAGGCTCCTTCTTTGGAAGCTTTTAAACAGAGGCTGGATGGCCATCTGTCAGGGGTGATTTGAATGCAATATTCCTGCTTCTTGGCAGGGGGTTGGACTGGATGGCCCATGAGGTCTCTTCCAACTCTTTGATTCTATGATTCTATGAGAGGGCAGTTCAGACAGTAGTTCCACAGTTATCCAGGCTAAACCATGAGAATACAAACCTCCTCCCCAAAAGTCCTTCTCCTGGCATGCCATTCTTACGTGCCAGGAGAGTGCCACACAAATGGGGGCCAGGTAAGTTCTTTAAATTTTAAAGAGTTTTTGGGACTTTTGGGAAGAGGGTTAGCATGTCTGGGAATTCTCCTGGAAAGTTCTGGGATAACATCTGGACACCCAACGCAGAAACCATGCACTTTCTGGTGTGTGTGAATGAGGACCTGGGAACTTTTGTGTTTTTAAAGCACAAATGTTCCTGGGATAAAGGGCTGTCTGGAGGTACCCTTAGTGAGTCAACATGGTAAACATTAGAAGTATATTGTACAGTGAGAGCCGCCATGGTGCAGTGATATGTCTGTTGTCCTCTGGGAAACCATATTAAGACTCCCTAATCGATTGTTTAAAAGTCATACCTCTTAGTAATGCCATAGAAAATCTTCTTTGGGTAAAACTTGTCTTGAAAATCTTATGATAGGATTGCCTTCAGTTTGAAGCCACAAAAGAACAACATTCTGTACAGTTTCCCAAGCACAAACCCCAGAATCTTATTTTATTTTTTTCTTATTCTTGGCTAGACAAAAGGCTTTATGTATGTACATGAGAGCAATAGCTTCTCTGCATAGTTTGGGGGTGCTTTTTTAAAAAAATGCCCATTAGGAAGTATATTCCATAGATATAGTCAATCCCCTTGGGTATACAGCATCTGGAAGTTAAGTAAGAGGTTAAATTGCTTTGAGCCCAATAATTGGTGAGAACTTTTTCCTCTAGATTCCAATTACTATTCCAGGTCTACCAAGGAGAGAAGAGTAACCAGGCATATCTCCATTATGTTTAGAAGGATACCATATCATATATGCAATGAAAGCAAGTAGAAGCTTGCCTTTTATTTAGAAAGAAAAGGTACATGTTGCAATCCTAAATGTAGTTGTACTATAGGGCTTGGCTGTGCAAATTAAATTGTGGGTACAATCTGTTAGTGGAATGATGAAGAAATCCTGGATAAAAGGTAATCAAATTACCATACAGAGAGCAAGAAAACCTCAGAAACAGGTAATCATATCATCGGATCTGAACCTGTTTTCTGAGGGAAGAAGGCATACAAATAATCTATATCCAAAGTTGTTAGTGTGTTGCTAAATGGCTTATAATGATATTTACTTTGAATCTATATGTGTAATACAACGATCAAATTATTGTCACTGGAAAAATGCATATCAATATATGCATATATGTATCCAGCTGGAGTGAAGAATATTTTTTTTCAATATTGTAATTAATTTTTGTGTATCTTTGGGTGCAGAATAAAAAAACACAATAAAAATATAACACACACATACACCTCTTTCAAAAACTTCATTAATTATTTTAGCACTTACTGTATTTATTTAGACACACATGACAACATATTTATTTATTGCATGCACTTTTACCCCACCCTTCTACCCCCAAAGGGGGACTCAAACCATAAAAACATCAAAATGAGTTGAGGAAAAAGTGTACTTGATGGAGCAAACCTGAGGTCACTTTTGGATCTAGAACACAAATTTATTGTAAAACCAACATATATTTTTGAATTTTTACGACCTCCAGTTTTGCAGATACCTATAAAAGAATTTCATAATTTCATAATTGGGGTGGGGGTGGGGATTTTGTCCCAAGTAGAGTTTCTCCTAGTATTTCAGGTAGAAAAAATATGGAAATATTTCCAATATAATGTCCTGTACCCACACTACTGTAATTGATGAGACCTGTAATAATACACTTTAATGGGATTCAACCACAGAAATTTTATCCTTTTAAGTCTGTCTTCTCATCTTCCTTCAAGCTTCATCAAAATAGTGTAGCATTTTCTGGGGAAAGTGCAGATCCTAGGAGTAAAGATTGAGAACATCTCCAAAGCAACTGCAGTTTCCCCAAGTAAGTTGGTACAAATACAACCAGGTACTGCAAAATACCACTATGCTAAAAGTATACACTACATATAAAATGGAAAAAAAGTAAAAAGGAAACCACACAAACTTTCATACATACAAAGATTTTACTACTATAATTTTCATAACTTTTGCTATTACATTATATATACCAAAATCCCCTAAATAACATAGGAATATATATGAATTACCACTTGCCTGTTTATAATTGTAAGTTATCAACCATTACTACTTTACATTATATTTATTTATTAATATATTTAACAGTCATTTAAAAACAAAAAAACTATGCTTCACTCATATAGTCACTAAACTCCACTCTTCTTTTTTATACTTGCCCATTGTCTTTTCATTCATTAAAGTTATCAATTTGTCAATTTTAGCAAAATAGTACAATTATTATTATTATACCCCACTTTATCTCTCCTGAAGGAGACTCAGTGGCTTATCATAAAAACTTTGGCATACCATTTAAAATACACACACATGCAAACATTAAAACACAATTAAATATAAATAGTATTTAAAAATTCAATTAAAAACAATTAAAATAGTCAGTTCATGTAGATAAATCCATATTTTTCCATCTTACTGCACATAGCGACCTAGCTGTAGTTATCATATATAGAAGTATTCATCCATATTTTGTCTCATTCTGATCAAACAATGGTCTAAGAAGAGAATGTTTAGGTTTCAATAGGATTTTAATTTTCAAAGTATTTTGAAAACAGCATTAACATTTCCATGCACAAAAATGCTGTTTCCTGTGCAAAACATATGAATGTTAAGTTAATGAAATCCCCAATTACAAAACTTTTTGCTTAGGAATTCATATTTAATAGTTGAAATATTATTTGCATGTAGAAAATGTTGCCCCCCCCCCCCATGCAGTAAGCATATTGTTTACTGTGTAGAAATGTACAGTCACATATGCTAAAACCATCGGGTCTGCCCCTATCCTCCATGACAGCAGTAGGGACATAATTCTTAAGTAACTTTCTTCTCAACGAAAGTAGTAAACAATATTCACAATTTTCTTTTTTCTGTGAGAAAGACTTTAATTCCATACAGGTTCTTTGCCAAATCAGAACTTATTCCATCGTGGTCACACATAATTGCTTTGAATTATAGAATCAGAGTTGGAAGCGATCTTGTCGGCCATCCAGTCCAACCCCCTGCCAAGAAGGAGGAATTGCATTCAAAGCATTCCTGACAGATGGCCATCCAGCCTCTGCTTAAAAGCCTCCAAAGAAAGAGCATTTATATAATACAAAACAGCATTTAATATGAAGAAGAAGACTTTTTTTGTATGGAAATATTAATTTTCCATACAAAATTACAGTGTTTCCTGCAGACAAAGAGGAAAAAAAGAAAGTTGTTTTCAATGCACATCAACCACATGTGAATTTTGCATGGAATGCCTCCAATTGCTAGATTTTCTTTCCAGGAAACACAGAAAATGTATCTCCCTTTTCTCCTCATTCCCTTTGACTTTTATATGGTTAGATAGGATCAACATTGAATTCAGCCTTATTTGTCTTTCTACTGTCTTAAAATGGTTTAAGATTCACTACTGCAGAACACACAAAAGCACACATACACCTCTCTCTCAAATGCATTAGCAATATATATAGACATAGATATGTTTCAAAGGGAAATATAGTGTGCTTGTGTGTATTTATATATGTATATATTATATGTAAAGACTTTTATTGCAAATTTAAAATTAAAAACATTTAATAAATTGTGATTTTTGGTCGTGTCAGGAGTGACTTGAGTAACTTCAGGTCACTTCTGGTGTGAGAGAATTGGCTGTCTGCAAGGACGTTGCCCAGGGGATGCCTGGATGTTTTGATGTTTTACCTCCCTTGTGGGAGGCTGCTCTCATGTCCCCACATGGAGAGCTAGAGCTGATAGAAGGAGCTCATCTGCGCTCTCCCTGGATTCGAACCTGTGACCTGTCGGTCTTCAGTCCTGCTGGCACAGGGGTTTAACCCACTGCGCCACCGGGGGCTCCAGATAAATTATGATGACCAAAGGGCAATTTAAATGTGTCACTTCTTCATGCAGTTTGATTAGATTATATCTTACACTGTCTTAAAATCAATGAGTCATCTGAGTTTTGGAGGTCTGTTTTAGGCATGACTCAATCTAGATCCAGTGCACCATGATAAGTTTGGAATTCTTATCTTTTCTGCACTGATTTCATGGACATTTACAATAGTTTGATCCTTCTAAACAGGAATATAGCTCCATATATCAAAGGTCAGTTCTAAATCTTACACATTAAAATAAATGATTATCATTAGAATACACTAATCACAATCAATGCAACATGTTTTCATTTGCTGGCATATATTACAAGCTATCATCACATTGATTTCAATTGATCAATTGTAAACTTTAGTAAGTATAATACAACGTGAGATTGGGGAGGGTGAAGTGATGGGTTCACTGCCTGAATGGAAGTCCTGCAAACTCACACAATCTATATGAAAAAAGTTTTAAAAATCAATTCCTCCCAATAAAATCAATGGGGGAATAGTTATGTCTCCTCCAGAATATGTTGCTGAATTCTCTCATTCATCCCCTCTTGGAAAACAATATAGTTTGGGAATTGGTAGATCTAGACCTAGCTTCAAGTCAAGAAAGTCCAAATCCTACAAACCGAATGTCTCATAAAATATCACATGTAAATGAATCTTGTGAAAGAGAACGATAATGTTATAATTCTTGTGGGTAGGAATTATATGAAAAATGATCATATCCACCTTCACATTCTAAAAACCAAAATCTTGATACATACCAAGAACAGCATTCCAAACCATGAAGTAGATTTCATGATGTTGTTTACCTCTTTATAGATATCACTACTCTGTGGACAGTTTTCCTGATGGCTGATTTCATATCCTGGTTCCTTAGGGTATAGATCAAGGGATTCAAGACAGAGGTAATGACACTGTACATGAGAGTGGCTATCATGTCCTTCTGTGGAGAGTCTCCTGAAGAGGGTGGGATGTAGTTGAACAAAACGGGTACATAGAGCAAACATACAACTGTGAGATGGGTGCTACAGGTGGAGAAAGACTTCCATCTTCTGCTATGTGATTTGACCTTTAGTATAAGGAAAGAGATAATGTAGATATATGAAAGGAGTGTAAAGAGAAAAGCAGCCATTACAAGTGAACCTGTGACAATGTTGAGAAGGCTGAGATTGACCCTCGTGTTGCTGCAGGCCAATCTCAGTAGTGGCTTAATATCACAAAAGAAATGCTCAATGACATTGGGACCACAGAAATGAACTTTGGATGTCATTATTGCATGCATCAGAGCATGAAAGAACCCCATGGCCCAAATGGTAGCTGCCAGTAGAAGACATATCTGTCTGGACATGATGACTGGATAGTGCAGTGGGTTGCATATAGCCACATAGCGGTCATAAGCCATGGCAGCTAGAAGAAGAGCTTCACTGCTACCTAGAAAATGGAAGAAATGGAGCTGAGTAATGCATCCAACAAAGGATATTCTTTGATGGGCAAGAAATAAACCAGATAGTATTTTAGGAAGGATAACTGTAGAATAGCAAATATCCAGGCAAGAGAGATTACTGAGAAAGAAATACATAGGAGTATGAAGTTGGATCTCTGTCCACACTACACATACAATAGTTCCATTGCCCAGAACAGTCACTAAATAGAGGAGTAAGAAGAGGACAAAGAGAAGTTTCTGAAGCTCCTGTTGAGTTGTTAGACCCAGTAGTATGAAGTGAGTAATCTGTGTCTGATTCTCCATTTTTCTTTGATAATATGTTTTAAACCATGAAAAATTTTATAATGTCATTTTTTTAGTAGAATTAAGATATGTAAACAAATACGAACTCTTGAGTCATTTCACACATAAGAACATCAGTTTTCATACCAAAGATCACTTTCTGCTCCCGATAATCTCCAAGATACAATGCGATGGAAGCCTTGTACCCATTGACTGAATTTTGACATTAATAGCCTGTTGTCCACTGCATTGATAGCCAAAAATATCATAGTTATTTTCTATTAATCAGATCTTAGGAAAACACAGTTATTCTACAAATGATAATATATTACTAGATTTATTTATCCCCCACTTTATCTCTTCCAAAGGATATACCTTAGTAGTGGCACTATAGATATGAAATTCAAAGAACAATTTACATGGGGAGATTGGAGGCTTAGATAAAGTTTCAAAAGCTGTTTAAGAAAAAGACAGGCTTAAGTCTTGAGCTTAGACGTGGCATCACCATTCATTTAAGAGGTTTCTAGGGTAATCAATCTTTTCTCTCAAAATCTACATCACAGCATTGCTATAAGATCCTTGGATAAAAAGGCAAGACAAGTGTTACCACAAGCTCTTCTAGAATCTAATGTGTTTTGTCTCTGATCAACAGTCAAAAGGCAATCACCATATTTTAATTATATGTAAAGTTTACATAGTTCAAGAAATATATGTTGTCACTCAATATGTGCCAAAACAGAATCCTGAAATGGAAACTACCGTGCAGTTGGACTGTGGAACCCCACAGTGATTGCAACCCTCATGCACAGTACCCGTTCATTTCAATATGGCTTGTGAAAAGAGAAGACCTTCATGGTGGATTATGGTTGATTTAATCTACCAGTGATGCTGTCCATGATGGCACAAATAGTAACTCCAGAACACTTTCTTGATTTCATGTCTGAGACCTGTGAAGCTTTTTCTTTTTTTAAATTCATGTAAAGATGATGAGTCACTGGATTATCAAATATAAAAGGCAATTCTCACATACCATGGAAAGATTATAAGGCATCTCTGATGAAGTGAAGCCCTTCTTTGATCATCTTGACTTTCCATATCACTGGAAAACACAGGCTATATAAACCTAGTGAGTTCTCATTACTAAATTCCACTTGATAGCTTGGATGATGTAATATTCCCCAACTTCAAATGCAAGAGGAATTTGAAGAATAAAGCTAGCAAGGGAATAAACACTCAATTCACAGTGACATCTCCAACAAACTGCAAAAGGATCCAGATGTTTACATGTTATTGTCCCAGCCATCTCAAAAGGTTTGAAGACTAACATTATAGAATGAATACCTCATCATTTATAGCCTCCTCCTCCCCCCTCCTCCTCCTCCTCCTCCTCCTCCTCCTCCTCCTCCTCCTCCTCCTCCTCTTCTTTCATTTTTTTTTCTGCTTTTCTCCCATGGGTGTTATTCAAAGTGTCATACAATAGTTTAAAAACACACAAAAATACATAAAATACACATTCAACAAAAATCATAACACATTTTAAAGCAAATAACCCAATTTTCCTCCATCATATACAACAAATTAATAACTTACAACAAATAACATTAAAAAATCCCTAACCTCAGGCCACTGAGGTTATTTGTAAAAGAATTTATACAATATCCCAATAAATTTCATTTTCATAAGGCCATGTCGCAATTTTCAGGTCCAAAATAGAATTCAGAAATAAATATTACCAGCAACTGTCTGGCGGTGGCCTGGCTCCACAAAAAGGTCTTAATTTGTGATCAAAAGGCCAGCAAATAGAGGGCCAATTGTACTTCTCTAGGAAGGGAGTTTCAGAGCTGTGGGATCACCACCGAAAAGACCATATGTCTCATTCCCACCAACTGTGCTTGCAATGGTGGTGGCACTGAGAGAAGGGCTTGTCCTGATGATCTCAGGGCTTGGGTGGGCTTGTAGGAAGAGATGTGGTATCTCAAGTAGGCTGAGCATGTACCGTTTAGGACTTTCTAGACTAAAACCAGCAATTTGAATTGCACTCAGAAACAAACTGGAAGCCAGTGTAGTTGCTACAGGAGTGGAGTAGTTCTTTCTTTATATCCTGCCCCTGTAAGCAGTCTAGCCGCTGGTCTTTGGATCAGTTGAAATATTGCGCTCTATGTGGGCAGCCCCTCATAGAGCGCAATAATCTAATCTGGATGTGACTAAGGCGTGTACTACCATGGCCAGATCAAGCTTTTCAAACTTCTTACTGCATCAGTTTGGATCCCTAAATGCACCAGTTATGTAGTAGAATGTTATTGTGCATTAACACCAAAGCCTTGAATATGTTTAGGGCAGCACCATGGGGTATTGTAACACCCAATCCATTTTTTTCCCACTCGGCTCTTTTCTGTGGAGTGAGAGGAGAAGAAGAGCAGAGAAGATGGTGACTTAGCTCTTGGTAATATGGTGGTATTACTGAACAGCAATAGCTGTAAAATAGAGGTCAGTGCTGCCACTTTAGTCCATCTTGGTCTCTTTTCTCATGGTTGTTACTAGGGCTGGGCGGTTTCGTTTCGTTAATTCGTAATTCATTAATAATTCATTATTTTTTCCAATTACAAAACGATAACGAACCATTCTGGAGCAAGTTTTTAAAAAAACGAATTTTTAAACACGTTTTGTAAATGCTTCGTATTTTGTTATTGTATTCGTTTCATTATTGTTCTGAGGTCGTTTCGTTATTATTTCCGCATGTCTGGGGCAAGTTTTTTGTTTAATTAGTGAAAAAAAATTATAATATCACACCAACAGTCAACAACAGAGGGAGAGGGAAGCTTCAGAAGTTTTTGGAGGTTTTTTAGCGTATTTCGCGGTCACGTCCGCCATTAACGAATCGATTCGTTATTGTTTCGGAAATCGATTCGTTAATGTTTTGTAATTTTTTTCACATTTACGAAATTTCGTAAATACCGAACTTTTTTAAGGGAAAATTTTGTAATTATTTTAAATATCAAAACAAAAAAAACCCCCAAATACAAATCGATTTTAGAAACAAATTTTTCCGTTGTTACCCAGGCCTAGTTGTTACTGTACTTCTATCAGTAGAGCAAAAGTCTCTCCTGTCTCACTCCACATCCCAGGAGAAAGTGGAGTAAGCAGGGGCCTCACAGTCACTACTATACATGTTGCTGCAGTTGCTCTCCTTTGGTCACTTTGGTGCCTTTGCTGCTGTCAGTAAAAGCACCCAGAGACTGATCTCTCTGGAGCTCTGTGCTCATTGTTATGGTGGAAGGAGCAACAGAAGCAACAGGAAAAGTTGTCTACCTGGCCTGAAATGTCTTTGACTGGTTGGACCATGGAAACTCTGCCCCACAGTTGCTGCAAGTTGGGGATGGAACATTCTATAATTCAAAAATGATGGGAGTTGTTCAGTAACATCAGGGGACCGAACCTGGGTAAAAACTAAAGAGCACAGACCATTATGTAGAAAAATTATACTTTGCCCTCTGTATCTATGAATTCTGAATCTATGGATTCAATGGCCATTTGAAGGCAACCATAAGGCTGATGTGGCCCTTGATGAAAATGAGTTTGACACGGTTACACTAGAGTAAAATAATTTTAAAAAATGGTCAACTTGAGGCCACATCTCTAATGACCATTTAATGCAATTTTAATTCAAACTGATATTAAAGAAAGCAGATTTTCTGTGCAGATGTAATGGTTCCAGTTGGAGGCCCAGATTATGATTACATAAACCACAGAGAACTGAGGCCGGTTCCACATGGGGAAAGGTTTGGTCTGATCCAGACCTCTCTCCACACACTGTCCCCATGATTTCCTGGGGCAGGTTGTTCAGATTTCCTGACTGGGCTTCTGGCATGGCCCCCAGACAGCAAGAAAAATCCCCCAGAAAAGTCTTTAAAAGTAAAAATTACTTACCCGGCTGGCATTACTCTGCTGTCAGCTCTCTCCTGGTGCATAGAAATGACATGCCAGGAGGAGGGCAGGAGGAAAATTGCTCCCCCCCCCTTCTCCTGGCACCATTTCTACACACCCAGTAGCAGAGTAATGGAGGCCAGGTGAGTAATTTTTAGTTTTTAATGCTTTTCAAGGGGTTTTGGGAAGGGGATTGTTTGGGGCTTTCCAGGCTCCAGGAGCTCAGAAATCCTGATGCGGCTGTGTGGAAGTTGTGTGTTGCGAATCCCCGGGCTCAATCCACACAGGGTCCCCAGCTGGAAAGACCTGGGTCTTTCAACTTGCCAAATTAATTTGCTTTTACCTGATGCATTGTTTGGACGCCCCAGGTAAAAACATGGGAGCTTGCACATTTTGAGAGCTGTTTGGAAGCACCCTGATGTGCATTAAGGGCTTTCTTTCACGTGGTTGTGTGAGAGTTTTACTGTCTGGCTACTGCAGTTTGAAGCTTCAAATTACATTAAATCTTCAATGTAGATGGGACCTAAGTTAAGGCCAACTGTAGGATTTCAGCTATAGGTTCTCTCACCCACCCACTTTCATCACACATTCACATACTTATTTGCCTTCAAAGCACTGTTATTGATCTCAGTGAATAATAATACTAACAACAACAACAACAACAACAACAACAACAACTATTTATTTGTTATTTGCCTCTCCTCAAGGCTGAAGATGGGGTACAATACAGTTAAAATGCATAGTTTATAAGACCATTGTTTATAAGACCATTAAAACACATATATTAAAAGACAGGCATAAAATTAAGTTTCTCACTTTTATGATGAGGTGTCTATTTTAATTTTGATGAGCTTTTATATCATTTTATTATGTTTTATTACAGCTTTTCTTCATTATCGGGAGATACAGAAAAATAAGAAAATAATTTATTTTTTTTGCCGAGGTGGTTTGGGAGGGGAGTTCAGACATAGAACTGCTTAGGCAATTACACATTTCTTGCCAGCAAGCACTAAAGAACAATAATTACTGGAATTACTGTAATCATGAAAAAGAAGAGAATTCAATAGATTTCTGAGAACAACATCTTGCTTGGTTTGCTCAAGGCATACCAATAAATAGACGTATTTCTTAAGAGATTCATTGCTTGCTTGAGAGCCCTGTGGCACTGCAGTAAAGAATTTTAAATATGCCACTAAGTCCATTCTTTAGTACTTATATAAATATATATTTTGGTTTTGTGTGTGCTGGATAAAACTTTGTTTTACGCTTAATCTGGAAGAACTTGATTAGAGATGTTTTCTATGTGTACGTGTGGAATTTTGTATCCTAATTTCTCCCAAAATGTGAATCCAGTCCCAGATGCAAAGTAAATCTTCCTTTATTTCTACATGCTGTTTGTATCTATTTCATTCCGTTATCTTCTGCAGATATTTTCACATATTTATTTCCATTTTTTCTTTTGTTTTGGGGGTGTATGCCTGTTATTCAAACCATAGTCATGTCTTTAAGATTTCAAAACTATTTGTGATCCTAATGCTTTTGTATGATCTTTTCAAATACACCTTATACTTTTTTTCTACCTATTTGCCATCTCAAGTTCCACTAATTCTCATTTCTGTCTGCTTCATCCTTTTTCCTCCATGTTTCTTATTAGGAGACTTAACTTTGGTTCTTGCAGGAAGCATGCTTTTTTCCCTTAGAAATGTTGTTTTCCTAGCCACAATATGTCCTGCTGGATACTGGTATTGTGGCTAATGATATCTCAACCTTCTATCAAGATTGAATGTTACACCTGTCCTTTGAGAAAACTTACAACCAATGGGTATTATGAAGATGGAGATATCATTATTGGTGGCATCTTCTCTAATTTTCTTGGAATGATTGAAAAAAACCCTATGCATTTTGAAGAAAAGCCATCTCCTTATTTACTGGATGCAATGTAAGTACATTTCGGGATATAATTTATGTAGAGTGATTGGCTGTCTGACTTTAAACTAATACAAAGAAATGACACTAGAGGAAACTGGGATCAAATCCCTATTCTGCAATAAAGTTCTCTAAGGACAGGATCATGGCGGAGAGATGATACAGCAGTTACCTTGACCAAATCATGAAACTGTTCATTGCACAAGCAAATGCTATTTTAGAGTGTCCCTCCCTACACTATAGAATATGTGCAGTTTGATATCATGTGTCAACTGCTATGGCTCAAAGCTATGGAACCACAGGGTTGTATTTTAGTCTTCTCTGCCAAAAAGTGCAAATTCCTTGATTTCATAGCACTAAGCCCTGGCAGTTAAAGTATATTAATTCTACAATGTAGATCAGGCATGGGCAAACTTCGGCCCTTCAAGTATTTTGGACTTTAATTCCCATAATTCTTAACATCTGATAAAATGGCTGGGATTTCTTGGAGTTGAAGTTCAAAACATCTGGAGGGCCAAAATTTGCTCATGTCTGGTGTAGATGCACCCTTAGTTTTCCAATTTCTTGGCACAGTGTGGTCTACTAGTCAGAACAAAGAAGTAGTCTCCCTTTACCTACATTAGCTCTTCTTCTTTTCCTTTCCCTTCTTCTGTTTCTTTGAGGGGTAGATGAAACAACGGAAACAGAATGTTAACATCTGTCATTTCACAAGTGTGGTTGGGAGAACATGAACGTGGTTTCTTTATTTCTTTGAACTCAATTTTCAATTCCCCTTCTCTTTCTCCTCTCTCTCACAAACGGTTCTCAAAAAAGAGAGTGCTGCTAGTGACAGAAGAGGAAAATAAAATCTGTCACATTAACAGTGAAGCACAGACACAATTTTTAGGTTTGGGCAATTAAATATTTACCTTCAATCACTGCAAAATATTTTGACTTGAGCCCAATGGCTTTAGGATTCCCTGAGCCTGATTACAGGTACTTTGACAGCACAGATGACTGTTGCATCTAATCTCTAGGTTTAGACTACTTTTTATTAGCAATATTGTCCAACAGAGAAGTGGTGCCACTTCCTTGCTGAAAACAACAACAGAATCCTATGGCAATGAAACACAGATTCCAACATTCCTTGAATCTATTTTAGATTATGGCTTTCTTAATATATTTTGTCAGTTTGACTTGCATATTCAAGCTAGCTTTTGAGAGTGATTCTGTGCACCACAGCCTTAAAGCAATATGGCACATAATTGATGCCTCTTTAAGCTACAGCCCCCTCCTCACTTAAAAAAAAATTCTTACTGAGAGAGATCAGCATGAGAATCAGGATTATAAAGGAAGTTTAGGGAGGTAAAAGTTTGCATAGTTGCTCACAATCGCTGTTTAATATATCATGTACTATTTAATAAATATTTGCTGTAACTATATTACCAATGATTTTTCATTCCAGCCTATTACCCAAAACATTTCAGTACCTCCTAGCCTTCTTGTTTACAATACAGGAGATTAACAAAGATGTCACACTCTTACCCAACGTCACACTTGGAATTTCCATGAGTCAAGATTTCTTGTTTCCAAAGATAACTTATCAGGGTGCTATATGCTTAAGCTCAGGGAAAAAAAGTGGGGTTCCTAACTACAACTGTGTAAGAAAACGGCTTATTTCAATTCTTGGAGGACTACGATCTGACATAACCATCAGTATAGCAAATGTTCTAGCAATATACAAGATTCCACAGGTAAGGGTATTAGAAATGCACCATGCAAGAAGAAATTTCTTTTTTAAAAAATGCCTTAGATGCAGAAAAGTGTTGTGAACAACGGAGCTACAATAATAATAATAATAATAATAATAATAATAATAATAATAATAATAATAATAATTTTATTTATATCCCTCCACCATCTCCCAAAAGAGACTCCTGGCTTACACAGGGGTGGCTTACACTGTGAGAGCCAGTTATAATAGTTTGAATAATGGACTATGATTCTGGTGACCAGTATATCAATCAGAAATGAAAACTCAATAGGTGACTTTGGACAAGCCAGTCTTTCTCTGCAGGACTGAACTTCATGTATGCCTTTGCCTCACACATGGTGTTGCTCGCAAAACATACTTTTCTCAGGTGATGGCAAAAACTATTTTTGCATTTTTCATCTTGTAATGTCAAAGATTTCAGGTTTTTTTTATCATATCAAAGTGACTTGAGAACATACTACATGTTGCTTCCGGTATGAGAGAATTGGTGATCTATAGAGACATTGGGTTGTTGTAGGTTTTTCGGGCTGTATGGCCATGTTTTGGAAGCATTCTCTCCTGATGTTTTGCCTGCATCTGTGGCAGGTATCCTCAGAGGTTGTGAGACATTGCCCAGGGGATGCCCGGATGTGTTACCATCCTGCTGGGAGGCTTCTCTCATGTCCTCGCAAGCTAGAGCTGACAGAGGGGAACTCACCCCAGCCTCGTGAATTCAAACCAGTGACCTTCAGGTTAGCTACCCAACCTTCAGGTCAACAGTCCAGCTGGCACAAAGGTTTAATTCATGGCACCACTGCAGCTCTATTTTAGGATTATAATCTCTTAGGTAGAATTGTAGTATATTTTGCATAGAATTCCATTCCATTCTACAAAGTGATATGTTTGGAATAAGTACATGAGAAAATCTAATCCAATATCTAACAAGTCTCAGCAGAAATCATTGCAAATATGAAGAACTGAAGGGATTAATAGGTTTTTTTTTTGTTTATACTGAACTCAATTGACATAAGCTCCATATTTAAGATAGGAATTGCTGTTAATGTGTAGTGTATGTGAGTTTCTGAAAAGTTACACATCTTGAGAAATAGACCTGATTTTTTTTCTTAGATCAGCTATGGTGCCTTTGCCTCAACATTGACTGACAAATCCCAATTTCCTTCCTTCTACCAAATGGTTCCAAATGAATTAATGCAGTTCACTGGCATTAGCCTTTTGCTTGTCCATTTTGACTGGAAGTGGGTTGGCTTAATCACTACAGATAATGAAGATGGAGTGACTTTTATCAGAGTGATGTCCCAAGAAATGGATAAAACAAATTCCTGCATTGAGTCCATAACATGTTTGCCTAATTACCGTCCATTTCATGAAGAATCCGTGAATGAATTGCTCAGTAGTATTTCCAGATTATCATCCAATGTCGTGATTGTTCATGGAGAGACCTATCAGCTAATCTTGCTAAATCTTGCTCTATCAGTAAAACAGATGGATGGAAAGGTTTGGATTGCAACTGGAGCTTGGGATTTCACCTCCCATTTCAGCAGAAAACACTGGAACTTGACATCACTACATGGTGCCATCTCCTTAGCAGTCCATAAACATGAGATTCCAGGGTTCTGGGATTTTCTTATAGACATTGATCTTGATCAATACCCTAATGATTTTTACCTGAAAAACTTCTGGGCCCACACCTTCCGGTGCTCATGGTCCTTTTTTGTGTTGGATCCAACCTGGCCTAAATGTAGTGGTACTGAAAAGCTACAGGATGTCAGCATTGATTTGTTCAATATGGACACATCTAGTGTCAGTTATAGTATTTCTAATGCTGTTTATGTCATAGCTCACACTTTACATAAAATATATTTTCTCCATTCAGAAAAGAAAAGAAATGTCAAATTGGAATTCCTTAAAATTCAAGCATGGCAAGTAAGTGTTTTATCAATAAATTCTGACAGAGGTGGTTAACTAAGCAATTAAATTTTAGATCACAGTAGGGAAATCCTTCCTTGGTTGGGGCTGGGGGTTATCACGGAAAGTGAGCCAATGAAAATCATCAATTTCTAGAATTCTTCAATGTGCTTGTTTACATTCCCTTGGTAGCTTTGGCTGCCTAAACTACATTTCTAAATGCACAACTGAAGTTTTACATCACTGCAATGCAAGAAATCTGACAACTGAAGGATTTTTTTGGGGGGGGGGGGATTTTAATTGGAATTATAGAATGATAAGAGTTGGAAGAAACCCAAGAAGTCTACCCCCTCTCATGAAGGAATACACAATTATAGCATTCCCAACAATTGGCTATCCAATAGGCTTGTGCACGGATTCAGTTTGACCAATCTGGCTTGTTTAGCTGGCCATAACGGTGAGGGCTCAGCAGCCATGGGGTTTTTTTTTTGGCCAAAACAGGCCATGCAGTAGCCGGTCATGTCTCCTCCTTTCCTATTCAACACGTGGCATGCAAAGAGGCTGCTGCATGCTCCCACAGGGTTTCCCTGTGAGCCCTGCCTGTTGGGCAAATCAGAATAGGAGAAGCCTTGAAGTGTCTTACGCAAGCTATGTTTATTTAATGGAGCAGATGAGAGATTTTCAAAGTGTATCTAAATCCTTATTGTCGTACTTGTCACCCCAAGCATTTCCACCACCCCCAACTCACTTGCTGTCAAAAGATTATTTGCATGCTCACCTTCCTTGTGATGGGAATATTCTTGTCGATACAGCATTGCCTGCTCCACATAAGCCTCCAGCTCCTTTTTCCTTGTCTGGTCTGCTGTTAGACTTAGAAAGGGCAGGTGGCCAGTCAACCACTCCGCCCCTGGCCTGAAGTCATCCTTCTCCTCTTGTCCTTGAGCCCCCCTATTGCACCTTTTTGGGACTGTTGCTACCTTGCCTTTCTGAATCAGTGAGGCTCATGACCTGCTCTGAAATATTAAGTCTTAAATTAATATGCTTCAAAAACATTTTCCCCAAACATAACTATATTTTGATCCCCCCCCCCCCCCAGTGGATCATACAGGAGTGTTTTTCTAATAAGGGAACAATGCTTGCTTGCTGTTGCTGCTTGCCTCTTCAAGTATGTTTTGTGAGAACAAGAAATGCAAAAGCTTTGGAAGGAGTTGCTTGCTGTTCTTTTTTATTTATAAATAACAAAGTGCAGTAGTGAGGCACTGGGCTATGTGATATGAAATTTGACAGGAAGGAATGGTGCTCTTCTGCTGCTTCTGGAGAAGTCACAGGGCAGAGCCAGTGGTGGGATATCATTTGGGGATTTTTAAAAGATTTTATTTCTAAAAAGAAAAGAAATTCCTAAAAATCAGGGGATGATCCAAAAGTTATGAAACTTGGTGGGCTAACAGTGGTAGATGGGTCCTTCAAGTATGGTCATTTTCATCCCAATAGCCATAAAAATGATGGGAAGGGGAGACCAGGAAGCCCTCCCCCATTGCCACCAATGGGCCAGACTAGCCACATTTTTCAGCTGCATACCAAAAATGGCTATTTGGCTACCTGCCCATTTTCATGTGCAAAAATGGATCTGAGAATCTCCCAGCAGAAACGGATAGAAGTTCAGCCAAAATGCACAAGTCTACTATCAAACCTCTGCTTTAAAACCTCACGGGACAGAGACTCCAGCTCACTCTGGGGCATCATGTTTTGGGGAATATCCCTTTTTCTGTAATTTTAAGCCAAGTTTTTCAGCCCTTTATTCAGCTGAAAAAGCCTCCGTTTAATGAGGTCAAGGCTCGAGCCATTGCTTACAATATATGATATATTTCTCTCTCATTCCTTAACAGTGTGTTTTGTTTTCCAAATCCTCCCTCCCTCAGCTTCTCCTCTCAGGCTGGAGTTGCCCATTTTGGAAACTTATTCTTTTAAGACAGAGAGGGAAAAAAGAAGAAGGGAATATTTTGAAAAAGGAAATCAGGAAGAGTGCCCTTGCTAGTCAGGAAGAAGAAAAAGATTGCATGGGTGGGAGGGGAAGAAAAAGAGAGAAAGACTCTTGCAATTCTGCAAGAATTATTATTGTTGTTATTATTATTAAAAAGAGAGAAGGGAATGTTGTTTTTTCTTGGGCAAATGCATGCTCCAAAGCTTGGAAATAATATATAGATTTCCCCCCTAGAAATCTTTGCAAGCCATGTTATCTGTATATATCTATATGCATATTCATCTTATATATGCATTCCCCCTGAAATCTTTTGCAAGCTCGATTTCTGTGTATGTAAATTTATTAAATTTAGATATGCATTTTTGTTCTCTTGGAAGTGTTCTCTGGTCTTTGCAAGCCCTATAAATATATAAATATGTTCCTATATATGCATGTTTGTCCCTAGGCTTATACTTGAGTCAATAAGTTTTCCCAGTTTTTTTGTGGTAAAATTTAGTGCCTCAGCTTATATTTGGGTCAGTTTATATTCAAGTATATACAGTAATTACATTTTTCCCTATTTTAATTGCCACGACTCAATGCTTTTTAATTCTAGGATTTGTATTTTGGTGAGGCATTAGCACTGTTTGGTAAAATTACAACTGCCATGATTCCATAGCATTAAGCCATGTCAGTTAAAATGCTATCAAACAGCATTATATTTTTCAGTGTGGAGCCAACCATAGGCCCCAAAGCACCAAGAAACCAGCTTGCTCCATCCTCAGTATGAAGTAGCAATGTCCTCAGTTTGCAGCTCCCACCATGACTACATCCTAAAATAAAGGGTTGCTAAAGGAAAAATGCTGCAATATTTCCATAGAAATTACCATTGTCCTATACTTTATTTATTTATCTATTTAGGGTATTTATTCCCTACTCTTTAGCCGAAAAAGACTCATGGAGAATATTTCCAGCTCTTGATGGGTTCCCATTTAACAAAGCTTTCAATTTTCTGTTACTATGGAAAAAAAACCTCCAGGTATATAAAAAATTAAGTGTTCCTTTTGATCTCTCTATAACAATGACATGTGACAATAGTCTCAATATTGCTTGAAATGTAGATCTGTTAAGCTGTAGAAAACTTGTGGTTGTATGACTGTGTTTGTCATTACATCTTGTTCTCTTTCCCTCCATACATATTAGCTTCACTCTTTCCTGAGACAAATCCGATTTAATAATTCTGCAGGTGAAGAAATATCTTTTGATGAGAATCATAATTTGCAATCTGGATTTGACATATTAAACTGGGTCATATTTCCAAATAATTCTGCAATAGCTACACAAGTTGGGAGTGTGGAACTTCAGGCTGCAATGGGTCCCACCATCACCATCAATGACGAATCTCTGGTGTGGAACAACAGAGATAACCAGGTCAATAACCTTGTTTTTCGCATCTATATTTTTAAGTATAAAAAAGTAACATTAAGTTCAGACTGTAAGACGCAAATGGTAAATGGCTTCCTTTGAATTCAACTATTCCATTTATTCTGTGGATTCTGGTATTTCTTTTTCTTTAAAGAAAAGCCCATGCTCTAAACACTGGAAATTTTGCATACCAATTCCCAGAAAAAAATTCCCTCCAATGAATGAAACGCCTAAACATTAGGAAGAATTTCCTAACTGTGAGAGCTGTTCAGCAGTGGAACTCTCTGCCCCGGAGTGTGGTGAAGCCTTCTTCTTTGGAGACTTTTAAACACAAGCTGGATGGCCATCTGTCAAGGGTGCTTTGAATGCAATTTTCCTGCTTCTTGGCAGAGGGTTGGACTACATGGCCCACAAGGTCTCTCCCACTTTTATGATTCTATGATTCAGGAGGATTACCTGTGGTAGTCCAACCTTCTTCCATATTACAAAACCTAGAAATAATTAACACTGATGTCTAGTTGTTATTCATTTAAATGGATCAGTGAGGCTGTTTCAGCTGAGACTAGCAATAAAATTTAGACCAATATGGCAGACCAAATTAATGTTGCATTTCAATAAATATTTTGCTTTAGGTGCTATTCTTGTATTGTTAAAAATGAATTTTAATAATTTTAATATAAATAACTGATAGTTGTGTTCTTAGATTCCAAGTTCTGTGTGCAGTGAAAGTTGCCACCCTGGATACAGAAGATCTCTTGTATCTGGGAAGTTATCATGCTGTTTTGATTGCGTTCCATGTACAAAAGGAACAATCTCTAGCCAGAAAGGTATGTGTCCCTGATGTAAATCTTTGACTGCCAAGATAAATCAAATGTATATTGGTGAGGCCTGGTGAACAATTAAGCCATCTAATACAGATAAGAACTGCTATGATGGATTTGTTGATATACAACATCACAATTATCTGTATTTTGGGTCTTTGATTAGAAATCAGCACTGAAGTGCATTATTTACTTTGCAGTGTTACTCTGCTACTCTACCGAACTGCACATCTATTTTTCTTCTTCAACAGTTTCAGTTCTACAGGATATATTTCTGACCTTAGTCATTAGGTTAGAACAGTGGCTCTTAACCTGTGGGCCACAGACCACCAGTTGGCCGTGAGGACGAAAATCTGGTCTGCAATCCTCCTTCCTCTTTATTTTATTTATTTCTTTATTTATTTCTGCTCATTTCACACCATCTGCCACTCCTTCCCTGTCACTGACCATGACATAGTTCTGTATCAGGAAGTAGAGCTGATTTGGTCTATCCAATGCAATTTTCTCAATCAGCACCCCAAACTGAATCTAAAGTTAACCAAAACTGATTTGTAATCCCTTTGGTACTAATGTTGGAGAGTGGTCCCTGGTCAAAGTGGTCCCTGGTCAAGTTGTTCCTCTTCGATGCTTTCAATATGTTCATTATATATTGACTCTACAGGAAAAGATATTATCACAACAATTACCTCAAACTCTCATATAATATTAGTGGCATAAAAGACCCTTTTGTTGGTTTCTTTGTAAGTTTTAAACTGTGTCAGTGTTTTCCTGCCATCCTTTGTTAGTGTCATGTTGTGAAACTTCTTTTTTCTTCACACATGGCCATTCATTGCATTTTCTGTATGTATTTTCCAAAACATCCACATTTATTTAAGCTGCACTCATTAAAGTATATATCTGCACATTTTTCAGTTGTGTGCATCTCTATCTATTTGTTTTAACCACATTGTATGAATTTTATCTTTCCAAAAACATAACAAACTCCATGCAAATCTGAATTGAATGCAATTGGATGCAATTTTCCTGCTTCTTGGCAGGGGGTTGGACTGGATGCCCCATGCGGTCTCTTCCAACTCTATGATTCTATGATTCTATGAAATATCATTCCATTACAAAATATGTGACACCTCCCACAAACATTTAAGCAAGATGTGTTTTGTTTCTGTGGAGAAGTGAAATGGATAGTTTTGATGAAAATCTCATCTTCACAGAAATGCTTGACCAGAAACCAAAACTAGCAGAAAATGTGTTCATAAATTTGAAGCCTACTTAACTTTATTATGAGCATTCAATTGCATTCTTAATTCTTATAAGGACATAGATTTTAATGCAGATGAGCAACATTATATTGCTTGGACTGTGATAAAAGTCAGTATTAATATTTCTTTTTTTTTTTTTAGATATGGATTACTGTGAAAAATGCCCAGAAGATCAGTATCCAAGTGACAGTCGTGATAAATGCATTGCAAAGTTGGTTGTGTTCCTTTCATATAAAGAGCCATTGGGAGCTCTTTTAGCTTTTATATCAGGTTTTCTTTTCCTTGTCACAGTTTTGGTTCTAGGAATATTTATCAAGTACCGGGACACACCCATAGTGAAAGCCAATAATCATGATCTCACTTTTATTCTTCTCTTTTCCCTCCTCCTCTGCTTCCTTTGCTCTTTGGCATTCATTGGTCAGCCAAGTAAGGTTTCTTGCCTCCTACGCCAAACATTTTTTGGCATTGTATTCTCAGTTGCTGTTTCATCCATCTTGGCAAAAACTATCACAGTAATCTTAGCTTTTTTGATTAAAAATCCAGGAAGCACTTGGCAACATTGGACAGGGAAAAGGCTGACAAATTCCATAGTTTTCTTCTGCTCTTTTATTCAGGTTGTAATCTGTGGCATTTGGTTGGAAACATCTCCCCCCTTTCCAGATATGGAAAAACCATCAGGGCAAGACTATGTCATTCTACTTTGTAATGAAGGGTCTGTTTCCATGTTTTATCTTGTACTAGGCTACATGGGCTTTCTCGCCAAAGTCAGTTTCATTGTAGCCTTCTTGGCCAGAAAGCTGCCTGGGGTTTTTAATGAAACCAAACTAATCACCTTCAGCATGCTGGTGTTTTGCTCTGTTTGGTTGTCCTTTGTGTCAACTTACATAAGTAATAATGTCAAATTCATGGCGGTAGTGGAAATTTTTGCAATCTTGTGTTCCAGTAGTGCTTTACTGGGCTTTATCTTTTTCCCTAAATGTTACATTATCGTGCTGAGGCCTGAGTGGAACAGAAAGACAAATATACTTGGAAAATCAAATTCCCACTTCAAATTATTATGAAGTGAATGTTTCATTTACCAAACAGATTTTGTTTGAAGTGAAATTTTTAAAAATATACCTTACTTTAGGCAATCTTGCCGGCCAGGAGGTAACAACACAGGCTCCCTGGCTTGAAAATTGAGAAAAAAGCACCTTCCCAGAACTTGACATGAGCACCTCTTCCAAAAGCCAGAAATGAAAGGAGAAGCCTCTGCCATTGTTTGTGTTTTTCTGTCCCATTGTTTATTATTGTAAAGGCACAGAATGTTTACCTATGAGTCCTCTAGTGGAGAAGGGAAGAATAAAGTGTGTTGTTGTTGTCGTTGTTGTTGTTGTTGTTGTTATTATTATTATTATTATTATTATTATTATTATTATTAGCTGTCCCCTGCCACATGTTGCAATGGCCCAGTCTGGTGATCTGGAAAATAAAGTAATGAGAAAGTGTTGGTTTCTAATATATGTAATTTTTATGCCTGTGGGTAAAGAGTATTTCTTGCTGTTTCTTTGTCAGTGTTGATGTCTTGTTTGCCTACTTTGGAACATGCAACATATAATTGTCCTTCTTTAGGGGTCCCTTTCAAATCTATGATACATAGATTTGTGTGTGAATCATATATATTTTTATAGTTGTATATACAAGATATATATACTAGGGCTGGGCGGTTTCGTTTCGTTAATTCGTAATTCGTTAAAAATTCGTTATTTTTTTTATAACGAAGCGATAACGAACCATTCTGGAGCAACTTAAAAACGAAACGAATTTTTTAATTCGTTTCGTAAATGCTTCGGATTCGTTATGTATTCGTTTCGTTATCGGTTTGAGGTCGTTTCGTTATTATTTCCGCATGTCTGGGGCAAGTTTTATAGTTTTTTTTTTGTTTAATTAGTGAAAAAAAATTATAATATCACACCAACAGTCAACAACAGAGGGAGAGGGAAGCTTCAGAAGTTCCCCCTGTCCCATTTGGAGGTTTTTTAGCGTATTGCGCGGTCGCGTCCGCCATTAACGAATCGATTCGTTATTGTTTCGTATTTGTTTCGTTAATGTTTCGTAATTTTTTTACATTTACGAAATTTCGTAAATATCGAACTTTTTAAAAGAAAAATTTCGGAATTCTTTTAAATATCGAAACGCAAAACCCCAAAAAACGAATCGATTTTAGAAACAAATTTTTCCGTTGTTACCCAGGCCTAATATATATATATATATAGAGAGAGAGAGAGAGATCCGCACATTTACCTGATGGGATGGCTCTTTGTCAGGATTACGTTTTCTTGCCCTGGTGAAGGGAGTTGGACTGGATGGCCTTAAGTATTTTCTCTTGGTCATGGGGGTTCTGTGTGGGAAGTTTGCCCCAATTCTGTTGTTCGTGGGGTTCAGAATGCTCTTTGATTGTAGGTGAACTGTGAATCCCAGTGACTACAACTCCAAATGTCAAGGTCTATTTCCCCCAAACTCCATCTGTGTTCATATTTGGGCATATGGAATATTTGTGCCAAGCCTGGTCCAGATCCATCATTGTTTGAGTCCACAGTGCTCTCTGGATGTAGATGAACTACAACTCCCAAACTCAAGGTCAATGCCAACCAAACCCTTCTGGTGTTTTCTGTTCTTCATGGGAGTCCTGTGTGCCAGTTTGGTTCAATTCCATCATTGGTGGAGTTCAGAATGCTCTTTGATTGTAGGTTAACTATAAATCCCAGCAACTACAACTCCCAAATGACAAAATCAATTTTTTTGAGTGATGGTCACTCCATGGTTTGGTAGGTGTCTTGTGGCCAAATTTGGCAGCAATTTGTCCAATGGTTTTCGAGTTATATTAATCCCACAAACGAACATTACATTTTTTATTTATATAGATTATTAAGTATTATTTAAAAATCTGCTTTTTTTTTACTTCAAGAGGAACTATTCAAATCATGTTAAAGGTTACTTGACTTTCAAGAAACCGGAATTGTGGTGCAGCTGGCTGAGTGTCAGCTGCATTAAGATCGCTCTGACCAAAAGGTCATGAGTTCGAAGCCAGCCCGGTTTGGAGTGGGTTTCCAACCAATTGTGTAGTCTGTTGTCGACCTTTGCAACCCGAAAGACAGTTGCATCTGCCAAGTAGGAAAATTAGGTACCACCTTAAAGTGTGGGGAGACTAAATTAACTAATTTATGGGGCCATAAAAAAGACTCCAGCAAAGCACTCCAGCAAAAAAGCATGCTGACGTTTCGTCTGCATCTATGGCAAGCATCCTCTCCTGAGAAATGCCTCTAGAACATGGCCCTATAGCCCTAAAAAACCCACAAGAACCTAGCTTCTTCTGCATTTGAGATTTAAGCATAATTCTTTTTCATGCTTTCAGAGCACTTGATGAACCAACTTGGACACAGAATATTATTTGAGAACACAGAAATGCTGGACCACTCTGACAAATATCATGTCAGTCTACACAGATAAGCCATTGGTATCCACAAGCATGTGAACAATTTCAACAGAAAGGCAGAAACTATGAAAATGAACAAAACCTGATTACCAGTACTAAAAAAGCACCAGAATCAAGACAGTAAACAAAGAACACCACACATTAAGAGGGGAATTCCAGACAGCAAACATTCAAGTGCCAGTTAAACAAAAGATGCCTCCAGGCAAACAACAGCCAGGCTATCTCTTGGCAAATACCCCCACTGGATGACCTTACAGCTGCAAAGCTACTCAATGCTAATCAAGCTTGTTAATTGCAACATTCACATTTCAAACAGAGAAGGGTTCTTTCTCCCATCCTGGACATTTCAGATATACATATACTCCAGTGGCCTCATTTCCAACAGACCTCTGAACATACCGGACACACGAAATGCCAAGAGGGAATGTTATTGGAACATGGCCATAGAGTCCAAAAAAACTCACAGCAACCCAATACATAGTTTATTCCTAAGACAATTGGCACTTTCATTTGTCACCAGTTATTAACATGGGTATCTGTTTAGCTATTGGGAGCCAGTTGCTTGTGGTCAGTTTGGGACTATTATCCAAAAACAGATCAAGAAAATAGGCAGCAGCTAATGTGTTTGGAAGATTGGGTCAAATTAATCGCAGATGAGAATACAAGTTCACATGTTATCCATGAGAGTACTGTGGACTCAAACAATAATGGATCTGGACCAAACTAGGCACGAATATTGCATATGCCCAAATATAAACACAAATGGAGTTTGAGGGAAATAGACCTTGACATTTGGGAGTTGTAGTTACTGGGATTTATAATTTACCTACAATCCAAGAGCATTCTGAACCCATCCAATGATGGAATTGAACCAAATGTGGCACACAGGACTCCCATGACCAACAGAAAACACAAGAAGGGTTTGGTGGGCATTGACCTTGAGTTTGGGAGTTGTAGTTCACCTACAACCAGAGAGCACTATGGACTCAAACAAAGAAGCATCCAGACAAAACTTGGCACGAATATTCCATATGCCCCAATATGAACACAAATGAAGTTTGGGGGAAATAGACCTTGACATTTGGGAGTTGTAGTTATTGGGACTTACCTATAATCAAAGAGCATTCTGAACACCACTAATGAGAGAATTGGAGCAAACTTCCCACCCAGAACCCCCATGACCAACAGAAAATACATCCGGTCCAACTCCCTTTACCAGGGCAAGAAAACATAATAAAAATCCTCCTGACAAAGAACCATAGATATAGATAGATATATATGACTCTCTCTCTCACACAGATATAGTATCCTAGATTTGAAAGGGACCCCTAAAGAATGACCATTATATGTTGCATGTTCCAGAGTAGGCCAACCAGACAATCTCCACATCAACGCTGACAAAGAAACAGCAAGAAATACTGTTTATCCACAAGCATAAAGAAATTACATATATTAGAAACCAGCACTTTCTAGTTACTTTATTTTCCAGATCACCAGACTGGGCCACAGCAACGTGTGGCAGGGGATGGCTCGTATTCTCTAAAATCTCCACCCCAGACTCTACCTCCATCAAATGGTATGCATCTGAAAGAGAAATACTGGTATGTTTTTTCATTGTGTTTGTTGTGGGCATATAAGCACATTTAAAAAACAAATGACCAAGATATTGTTAGCAGAAAGTATAATTACTATACACACAAAATATGTAATCATCCAACTCACCAAAACTTCATTTTTATATGTTTTATTTAAACTGTATTATTTGTGTCTAGACAGAATAATTTCAAAAATATGATGGTATCATTTGTCAGCTCCAGTTTCCCATGCGGGAACATGAGAGAAGCCCCGCACAGGATAATAAAGCATTCGGGTGTTCCCTGGGCAATGTCCCTGCCTATGACTAATTCTCTCACACCAGAAGTGACTTGCAATTTCTCAAGTTGCTTCTGACATGAAAAAAAATCTTACCTTAAATGTATACACCATCAGAACAGTAAAGGAATTGTATCCTCATGCATGCAATCCCAATTTCTACTATCCACATTTTGGCTTGTTTAGATCACGACTTAATGTTATGTCCAAATACAGCTACTGGGTGCCATCTGTTATTTTCATTGAACCCAATTAATATCCTTATAGTCTTTCTCAAAGATTCCTTCACTTCTTTATTTCTCAGACTGTATATAAGAGGATTAACCATGGGAGTCAGTATGGTGTATGGGACTGAAAATACCTTTTTAAGTGCAATAGAGTTTGGTAGTAGGTAAACAATCATTAGTGTTCCATAGAAAGTGGTGACCACAATAAGATGAGAAGAACAAGTAGCAAATGCTTTTTGTCTTCCAGTAGTGGATGGAATTCTCAAAATAGCACTAATAATGCAAACGTAAGATATGATAGTCAATATAAATGGGGGCAGGATATCAAATGACCCAAATATAACAGCTAATAATCTAATGTGGGTTGTGTCACTACAAGAGAGCTGGAGTACTGGACTGAAATCACAAAAGAAATGGTCAATTTCTCTGACACCACAAAAGGATAACTGTGACATCAAAGATATGATGACAATTAAAATGGATGTTGCACAGATCCATGGCATTGCCATACATTGAAGAATGACCTTGCCATTCATAATAGTTGTATAGTGAAGCGGTTTGCAAATGGCAACATATCTATCATAAGACATCACTGACAGGAGATAACATTCAACAATTACAAGACACCCAAAGCAAAAAAGCTGTGTGAAACAGCCCAAAAGAGAAATGGATTTGTCACCAGTTAGAAGATTTATCAGCACCTTTGGCATGATGGTCGAACTATAGCAAACTTCCAAGCAGGATAGATTAGCTAAAAAATAGTACATAGGAGTATGAAGGTGTGGTTCAAATACAACCAGAATAACAATGAGAATGTTTCCAAACATAGTCAGGATATAGATCATAATGAGTGTGAGAAAAAGAAACATCTGAAACTCCATAAGGTTTCCAAATCCCAGCAAGATGAATTCTGTCATATCTGTTTGATTTTTCCATGTTCCATAAATAGTGAACTGCATCTGTTGGGAGAAACAATGCAAATGGATTGTGAACAGAAAGAAAGTAATACTGTCTAACACTTTTTTTAAAATGTTGCAATACATTTATTATCTGCTTTATTGGACTAATGTAAAACATTTCTGAAATCAGGGAACTCTATATACTACTCTGATCTTTTTTGAGGGAAAGTGGCTTGAACTGTAAAATTATAAGGATGACATCATACACTAACATTCCAAAGTAAGTGCATGTTGGGGAGGAAACCTAACAATAGATTTAATGGATAAACTTTGTGGAATGTATAGAAAGATATTAGGCCTGGGTAACAACGGAAAAATTTGTTTCTAAAATCGATTTGTATTTGGGGTTTTTTTTTTGTTTCGATATTTAAAATAATTACAAAATTTTCCTTTTAAAAAGTTCGATATTTACGAAATTTCGTAAATGGTAAAAAATTAACGAATCGATTTCCGAAACAATAACGAATCAATTCGTTAATGGCGGACGCGACCGCGAAATACGCTAAAAAACCTCCAAAAACCTTCTGAAGCTTCCCTCTCCCTCTGTTGTTGACTGTTGGTGTGATATTATAATTTTTTTTCACTAATTAAACCATAAAACTGGCCCAGACATGCGGAAATAATAATGAAACGACCTCAAAACAATAACGAAACGAATACAATATCGAAATACGAAGCATTTACAAAACGTTTTTGAAAATTCGTTTTTTTTATAATTGCTCCAGAATGGTTCGTTATCGTTTTGTAATTGAAAAAATTAATGAATTATTAACGAATTACGAATTAACGAAACGAAACCGCCCAGCCCTAGAAAGAATTACTCAAGCCCAATTCTTATTTTAAGCTGTTAAAATGTGCCTTTGTACATGCCTTCTATACCTAGGATGTTGTCCTCTTCCACCAAGTGCACAGCTTCTGGGTGCGGGGACACACACATGGAGCAGTGAGGGAGGAAGGGGAACACACACCTAGCCTGCCAGATCAGCCAAATCAACCCTGGTAAATCAATGGGGTGACAGATATCACAGCCAGATTGCCCTCACATCCAAAATGTTCCTCTCAATGAGGAGTAGACCTAAAATGTCATTCCATGTATGAAAAAAATATTTCTTGAACATTTACCTTTTAAACTGTGAATGTGAAAAGATCCAATATCAGAAGCTGGCAATTATATATTACAGGTGGAGAAATGAATTTCACTCAAACAGATATTGCAGATGGGAAAAAAAGTCCACATGAAAGCAAACTGAGCTATTACAAGACTGTTTGTAACACATTTTCCCCTTTTGTCCCTGCTTGCAGAAGAATTCTTTTTATAATATAGTCAGTATCTCAGAAGTGGTATGTTCATATCACAAACCGATGCTAGAAAAATAGACTTCACTCCTGCCTCAGAGTTGCATCAAACTGGAATGACATATTCTGCAACATTACTGAAGTCCCAATGCATAAAAGGAAAAAAAAATATTGGACAGATATCCACCAGGAAACAAAAAAAAATTTAATATTCGAATGAAGCTGGAACCAGAATATCTACTTGGGATGTTAGATCTAGAAAAAGAGAAAAATAAAGATATTCTTTTTTATTTGTATACAGCAGCAAAGATAGTGTATGTAAAAAACTGGAAGTTAAAAGAAATACCGTCGATAGAAGACTGGCAGCATAAAATATCAGAAATAATGAATATGGATAGACTGACATTGGATAACACCAAATCAAGGTTTACCTAAAAAAACAGACCAATTGGGACTTCGTAATAGACTATTTTAAACAGTCAAGATTGAAAAGAACACTGAAGAAAAAGAAATAAGAATCATGAGTGAAAGTTTCTCAAGATACTAACTGGATAGGCGGGGTTCTTTTTGTATTTTACTTTTTTCTCTCTTTGAAGTATTAAGAAGATAAAGCAGCAGGAAATTACATGAATACCCTACCACCGACGTCACAAACAAATATTTTATTTATTTTTCTCTCTCCTTTATTCCCTTGCTTTTTCATTTCTTACTTTTCTTATAGATTATTGCTCTCCCACATTCTTTGTACACAAAAATATACTTCCCTGCCCCTTTTTTTCTTTTTTAATCCCTTAATAAAAATCATTGAACAAAAAAAACAAACAAACTGTAATGACATATTCTTTATCAAGCAACACTACTGAGGTCCCAATGCATAAAAGTAGTACAGTGAAATTATACCTGATGAGAGGAAGGGCCAAAATGTATTTTGTAGTCTTTTGCATCAAAGAGCCACAGGTGAAAGGCTTCTTGAATCAACCTTCTTTGTTGTTTCTAGAAACATTTAATGTTTAACAGAGGGAACTGATTATCTGTGTTTCTGAGCATACAGGCTCACAACGGCAAATTCTTGTGTAAATACTTCAAATTGTCTTCTTCTCTCCCATGTGACCACCCATCTTCACACCACACTGAAAATTGGCTTCCTACATAATTAGAAACACATCATAACTCAAGGGCATTTCTAAAACTGGGAGGGGAGGGAAGAGGCAAGAGAGAGACTTCCAGGAATTAATTATAGTACAAAACTGATAGAAGAAATAGAGCAAATCTTGGCTAAATTGGTATTAGGGAAAACTACCCTAAAAAAACAGAGCACCCCCCCCCCAAAATCAATCAGGCTATAAAAAGTTGAGCATCAGCTCATCATCAAGCAAAGCGAGAAATGCCGTGTGATGTGTCTATAAATAATTTAGACAGACCTAGATGCAGAGTCCAATCTTTAAAAAATATAATTTACAATAATAAAGAAATAATTACTAGGGCTGGGCAACCACGGAAAAATTTGTTTCTAAACTCGATTAGTTTTTAGGGGGTTTTTGTGTTTCGATTTTTAAAAGAATTCCAAAATTTTTCTTTAAAAAAGTTCAAAATTTACGAAATTTCGGAAATTACGAAACAATAACAAAACAATTACGAATCGATTCGTTAATGGCGGACGCGACCGCGCAATACGCTAAAAAAACCTCCAAATGGGACAGGGGGAACTTCTGAAGCTTCCCTCTCCCTCTGTTGTTGACTGTTGGTGTGATAATTATATTTTTTTTTTCACTAATAAAACAAACAACAACTATAAAACTTGCACCAGACATGCGGAAATAATAACGAAACGATTTCGAAACGATTTCGAAACAATTATGAAACAATTACGAAACGAATTGAAAAATTCGTTTCGATTTTTAGTTGCTCCTGAATGGTTCAATATCGCTTCGTTATAAAAAAAAATAATGAATTAATAACGAATTACGAAATTAACGAACGAAACTGCCCAGCCATAATAATTACATTTCTTCATTGTTAAGATCTGGGTCTGAGCTGCTCTAAATCCTATCTCTTCTAAAATTTCAAGAGAGGGGAAAAACACCAATCACTACATCTCTCTGACTCAAGCACAGAGATCTCAAAGCACACAACACATGCTCTCCATACTAAAGATGTAAGAAGGCAGAAGTCAGATTCAAAAAGCTTGCAGTAGAGAAGTATCAATTTTAAACAACCAATCAAAATGAGAGCAGAAACACACAGAGAGAACAAAATAGATACCTTTCCAACTGAGGGAAGGGAAACCCTTAGTTCAAACTGTTCCTCATTGAGGACTTGAGTCTTGGGCAGTGTGGGGTTGAATTCCAACAACTGGAACCCTCTAGGACTATAACTAAGAGCTGGACAACAACTAAGGATGTACTTACACTGACCACTCTGTTGGTTTTTATGTGAATCAACCTCATAGTGACTAATCACCACATAGGGCTGAACCAGCATATCATGGGAAAGGCCAGGCCACCTTAATGCAGCCTTGCTCCAAGTCAGGCGTAATTCTAATTCAGAATTGAGGCTTTTCCCCATCTTGGGCACTGTAGAGACAATTGGGCCAGTTCTTACCTGGAAAGAGCTGTAGCCTGTTACTGTCTTCATTACCGTCCTGCATTCTCTGGGCTCAGGTAGTCTGGGACATGGGATGGTGGTCCCTTGTCATTACACTCCTCCCTTCATGTATTGACTATTCCCAGCCAGAACAGTCCACCTACCTTGTCCTTGGTGCTTTGGTCAACATCAGCCAGAGTGCCAAGGAGCAGTTATGTGGCATGGCATGGCTTGGAACAGTGGAGACATGAGGGGCAGGAGGGAACTCCTAGGGTAGCTGTCCACTAGTGCTGAACCATGTTTGGTGCAGCTAGGCAATTGGAACTCCCTCCAGCCTCTGAAGCGGTTAGGGAGACCCAACCAGAACATTATGCAGAACTGACATCCCAAGCACCAGGTTGGGCCCGCATTGCCTGCCATATTAGAAGAGCCCTGAGAGCTAGGGAAATTGATAGTGTAGAAAGCACAAAGTCAGAGATGATTGACCTGGAGCAGGGAGACCTAGCTGGTGTGAGAGACCAGCAGTTATTTTATCCCCAATGTACCAAGGCCATTGCAACATTTGTCTTTTTATTCCAGAAAACTCAGCGCCAATTTTGGACAATCGGTGGTCCATGGAACACCATTTTGAATATCACTGAGGCCCTTTCTACACTGCCATATAAAATCCAGATTATTTGCTTTGAACTAGATTATATGGCAATGTAGACTCCTATAATTCAGTTAAAAGCATATAATGTGGAATACCTGCTTTAATTATCTTGATTATATAGAAGTGTAGAATGGGGCCTGAGTAAGCCTTACTATCTTTTAGGATGATTCTGTACAATTAGGCATGGTAAAATCTTCCCAGGCATGTACCCGGGGGGGGGGGGGCTTGAGGGGCTTCGCCCCCCCCCCCCGAAATTCTCATGGTGGTTCGCGAAAAGGCCTTACTGGTGCATTATTTAAACTGTTATGTTTATTCATATCATGATCTGATCACCATACTCAATATATCCCATATGCATGGGGGTATTGGGGTAATGATACAAAAGGTTTGCTAGGCTAGACCCTCTTTCACTCAGACTCAGCCCCCCCCCGAAACTCAGCCCCCCGAAACCCCCCCTGAAAAATTTTAGCCCCCCCCCAAAACGAAATCCTTGCTACGGGCCTGCATCTTCCCCATTGTTGAGATTCTACTATAGTTGATTGTGGCCATCCCAATAGAGTGAGATAGCATTTTGAATGTTTTCCAACTGCTTTGAGCGATTTCTCTCCAACATGAACTTAGATGGGGTTTTTGTCAACATTTCTGTAATTTGTGCAAAATATATTTAGCAAGAATATCTTACCTTTGGAAAAAAAACCTAGAATCTTGGAGATTGTCTTAACATTCTTGTTATTCTTGTCAATGATCTAATGTACTAGATATTTCTTTTAAGTTTCAGATCTCTTCCTGTCAGCACTAAGAAATGGTGATGTGACAGAATCACAGCATCTCTTAATGTATTTTTGAATACATTTTAAATTGGTGTAAGGATTTTAACTGTTCTTTTGAAATTGATGTTTAATTCTATTTTAATGTTTGTATATCTTTGGGTCTTAAATCGTATTGAAATGCTTTTATTATAAGTCACTTTGAGTTTCCTTTGTGGAGGGAAAATGGGATATAAATAACAACAAGAACAACAAGAATGAATTTTTAAGTTGCCATTTTATCAGTTTGCAACAGAAAATAAATATGCTTTTAGTTTTGATTGGGTACAGGGAGCACACCACTCCACTGTTACTCGAACTCCACTGGCTGCCGATTAGCTTCCGAGCACAATTCAAAGTGCTGGTGTTAACCTATAAAGCCCTAAACGACTC
>NW_026847660.1:25834398-26052235 GCF_025583915.1 Anolis sagrei ordinatus | reverse complement strand
AAGTAGCCTTCTTAACCCCCAAAAACCGTTGAACCCTGCCCGTCAAGTCTGCCACTTTACTATGCGGCAACCTGGAATATTGCTGCACCGTATCCACCTCAATCCCCAGAAAAGTCAAAATTGTCGACGGGCCTTCCGTTTTTTCTTCCGCTAAGGGAACCCCTAATTCCTGTGCTAGCCCCTGAAATGACTCGAGCAACCCCTTGCAAGTGCCCGACCCGGAGCGCCCCACAAACAGGAAATCATCCAAATAGTGAGTGACTCCAGACATCCCAGATTTCTTCCTAACTGCCCAATCTAGGAAGGTGRTAAAATTGCTCAAAAGCCYCACAAGAAATGGAGCACCCCATGGGAAGTGCTCTGTCCATGTAGAAAAAACCCCCAAATTGAAAACCCAACAGCTCAAAATCGGCCGGATGAACGGGAAGCAGACGAAATGCCGACTTAATGTCGCATTTTGCCAGCTCCGCCCCCAGCCCAAAGCGCCGCACCAGCTGCACAGCCGAATCAAAAGATGCATAATGAACAGAG
This sequence comes from Anolis sagrei ordinatus, assembly GCF_025583915.1. NCBI lineage: Eukaryota > Metazoa > Chordata > Lepidosauria > Squamata > Anolidae > Anolis > Anolis sagrei. Next base: position 26,051,704 of record NW_026847660.1, on the reverse strand, counting down.
CATTGTTCATCGGGAATCGCATCATTCACCGACCCGCCCTTAGGATAGGACAAGTGATGAATGAGGCGGTATTCCCCCTGTGTTTTCTTTGGTACTATTCCCAAAGGTGATACCCGCAACGATGGCGTCGGTGGCGCCACAAATGGGCCGAGAACCCTGCCCTCTAAAACTTCCTTATCAATTTTGCGCTGCACCAACTCCTCCATCCCAATAACTGATTTTAAATTAGGGGCTGAAGTGTGAAATCGGGGACCCAGCGCCGGAATCCTAAAACCCTCCAAAAAACCTTCCCATAAGTATTTCGCTGATCCCCTATTCGGGTACCTATCTAACCAAACTTTCAACTGATCTAACCTAATTGGGCTGGGGCCCTTTTGGAACTGCAGCCTGCCCTGCGGGCTTTTTAACAAACTGATTGTCCCTGGGACTACCTCTCGCTGCCCTCCCTTTGGGACAATTTCTGGACGGGTGCGTGCCATAACAGATTGCACACGAATGGGCATATCGACATCCCTTACGTGAACAGGCTCCCTGAGCCACGAATTCCCAGCATAGAGGCTTTTGCCGCTGGGACTGCGGCTGGGGAGCCCCCTGCCGAAAGGGCTGCCCCACTTTGTTCTGGATAGTATGGCCGCTGTCGGCTTTCAAAGAGGAAGAAGCCCTAGACGGATTCATTACTTCAATCCATATCTGATCGTCGATCAGATCCCAACGCTTGTCTGGATGACAAGCCGCCTCGGATCTAAACCGCCGATCGTATTCCAGCCAAGCATTAGGAGGGCCACTGACATACGCCTTGTTAATAATATTCTGATACTGCCACAAGGCCGTAGCCCTTTCCGGGGCAGCATCAGAAAGCAAGTTCGCGTACATTGTAAAACAAGGGAGCCAATTTTCCCAATTCTGCTCAACCTTGCGCTTCTTCATTTTTTCTTTACTGTCGTCATCTAACTCATCTTTCTCCTTCTTATCCATATCCCTAAAGTATAGGGAAAAGATGTCAATATACTCATTCCTCAAGATCTTTTCCATCGTTTTGTTCGCTAAATGTGAACCTAAGCCAGACAGACTAACAGTAGGCGTAGCCTGCGGTGGCCATCTGGCAGTACCCCAAAACTTGTTAGCCTCCCCGGTTCGTGCTGCTTCCAATGTGACAGAAGCTGGTTTGGTCGACTGAGCAGCAGAATCATCCTTCCTGTCTGCTGAGTTGGACTCAGACCCCCCCACCGTCTGGGCCGCAATTACATTGGAAACCTGATCCCTCACCGCAGCTCTCCCCTGATCCCAGGGCCATACAGGTGATGCGGAAGTGCAGGACGGTGTGAGTGCGGTAGAAGTACCTGCTGGGACAGCCGTCGCCAACTGCTCACTCCCCGCCGCATCAACAGCAGCAGCCGACAACCCCACTGACTGAGTGGACCCGGCCGCTGCACTAGCCACGGAGGCCAGCGCTGCGGGCTGACTGGGTCCGGCCACAGCAGCCGCTGAGGAGCCAGGTGAGGCTTGGACCGCTGGAAGTGCTTCGGCGCCGGTGATGGTCTGCCCAGCCGAAGACACCACTGCTGATCCCTCCGCGGCACCCGAGATCGACAACTGTTCCGGACACCGGACTGCCCTTTCTGCCCCTGCCACCGATGTCGCCTCTATAATAGAAACCCGGGACAAGAGAGACTTGAACAACTGCTTTTTACTTGCCCTGCGAGTAGGGGCTGCAACAGCCCTACCCGAACCAACCCCCCTATTCTGCTCAATCTGGTTAATGCGCTGCAGAAGGGCCTCCAAATCCTCCATGGACACCCCATCTTCGTCCGACGACGACCCATCCTGCCGCAAAGGGCGCTTATGACCCGTCTTCTCCATGGGGCCCTTCCCCTTCGGGCCACCCTTGTTCTTCCTCGATGGCATCCTACGAATAAAGAGAGTAAAATGGCAATGAGAGCCCGCTCGACACACCCAGCGCAAACTCCTAATCACCTATCTACTCCCTCCAGAATGTAACATGCTCATCGCACCAAAGGAACATAGAATCAAAGAGTCGGAAAAAACACGGTGCCAACATAGCCTCCACCTCATCCTGATATAATCATAGTATCCCCAAGTAGGAACAGACCCCTCTTCGACTTATAGAATCAAAGAGTTGAAACAGACCACCCAGAGAATCATAGAATCAAAGAGTTGGAACAGCCCCCTCTTAGAATCGTAGAGTCAAAGAGTTGGAATCACCCCGTTATAAGAGGCCAGAGCAACTGAACATAGAATCAAAGAGTTGGAAAAAACACGGTATGGTCACAGCCTCACAGAGTTGAACAGACCCCTCTTAGAATCCCACTCCCAGAATCATAGAATCAAAGAGTTGGAACCGCCCCCTTCTTAGAATCATATAATCAAAGAGTTGGAATCACCCCGGTATAAGAGGCCAGAGCATGGTCCCACCCTAGTAACAGGAGAAGGTGACACAGTCCCCGTACCCCGCACGGCGGTGTAGGATCAAAGAGTTAAAAGAGATACTATTCAGCCAGCCCCCTGTCCTCCCAACAAGGTCATTAATGCTCCGTAGTTCCAACGCGTGAAGAATAACTGTGGGGAGGGGGTAAATAATTAGCCCTAAGCTGGCTACCTTAACCCCCCCATTAGTCCCAAATGTGTGTTGAAAGCATGGGAGGGGGGGGGGGGGTGATTGACTTCGTACTGTCACATGGGAAACACAATGGGTGAAACAACTCATGCACACATAACCCCCCCAAAACCCGTAGCTGAGAAGCACTAACGTAAATAAATAAATATTATTGCGTGCAAAAGCACTCAATACCCTGCCATGAACGAACAGCAGCCATACAATGGCCAAAGGAAAATGTGGCGACCAATGCCATTGTTTAAATGGCGGCGGCTGACAAAAAGCCGAATAAAATGGCGGCTTCGGCCATCGCCAGGCCCCCGCCCCCGTAACAGACCAAAAATGGCGGCTATTCCCGCCAAATCCCCAAACCGCGCCACCGCCATCTCCCTGGCCTCAGGCCCCAAACTAATCAGCGTCACGGACGCTGACAAAATGGCGGCCGCAACCCTACGGCCCCAAGATGGCGGCCGTTGCCACCAACAAAATCAAAATGGCGCTAAATTTTTAAAAGGCGCCAGCAGCGTCAGTCGTCCGGGGCATTAGGGCCACCGACATTTTTTGCCCCCTTAGCCAGGCGCGCCGCGCGCCCTTGCAACGGCGCCATGGAGCACTAGCCGTGCAGCCCTGGAGGCAACTACAACGGCGGGGGCGCGCGCCCAGCCTCCCATGGTCCTTCTCGAAGGGCCCAAAGCCGAAAAATAAAAGAGGACGGCGGCCGAAGCAGCTGCTCCGCGCGCCGCTCGCCTCGCGGCCCCAGCCACCTGAAAGGTAAAAAATCGGCGAGGGAAACAGCGTCTGCCGTTCCCTCGCCCTCTTCCTCTCCGTGCAAAGCTCCATGCCTGCTCCCCTAAGGGAGGAGGAGGAGCGGCCTCCTCCCTAGAGAGCTCCGAGACCGACCTGGAGCTCAGTTACCCACGTCTGTCCTTGCGAAAGGTCTAAAAAGACTGAGGGGCAGAGGCTGGCTCACGTGGTTAGCCAGCCCCCGCCCCTTTTTCCAGGAGGTTCTAAATGGAACCTCCCATTCTCTTTCTTCGGGGGGTGGGGCAAATTGCTCTCCCCACCAACTTCGTTGGTGTGGAGAGTCCCCTCTTAATGTATTTTTGAATACATCTTAAATTGGTGTAAGGATTTTAACTGTTCTTTTGAAATTGATGTTTAATTCTATTTTAATGTTTGTATATCTTTGGGTCTTAAATCGTATTGAAATGCTTTTATTATAAGTCACTTTGAGTTTCCTTTGTGGAGGGAAAATGGGATATAAATAACAACAAGAACAACAAGAATGAATTTTTAAGTTGCCATTTTATCAGTTTGCAACAGAAAATAAATATGCTTTTAGTTTTGATTGGGTACAGGGAGCACACCACTCCACTGTTACTCGAACTCCACTGGCTGCCGATTAGCTTCCGAGCACAATTCAAAGTGCTGGTGTTAACCTATAAAGCCCTAAACGACTCCAGCCCTGTTTACCTCTCCGAACGTATCCTCCCCTATGAACAATCAAGACCACTAAGATCGTCTGGAGGAGCCCTGCTCTCGGTCCCACCGCCTGCACAAGCACGGCTGGTGGGGACGAGGGACAGGGCCTTCTCGATGGTGGCCCCTCGACTTTGGAACTCCCTGCCATTAGAGATCAGAACTGCCCCCTCCCTCATGACGTTCAGGAAACTAACAAAGACCTGGTTGTGGAACGCGGCATTTGACAACTGATTTAATTCTTTGCCCACATGAAAGGAGGATGATGAATGGGATTGTGATGGTGTCGAACGATTTGGCTCTTTTAACTGGGATGATAATGTTTTAATGTGTATGGTGCTGATATTTTAATCGTGTAATGAAGTGGCATTGTGTTGTTATTGTATATTCTTTGTATGTTAACACATGTTGTGAACCGGTCCGAATCCCTCTTTGAAGGTGAGAGGGTCAGTATATAAAACCTCGAAATATATAAATAAATACATTTTCAAAGGATTAATTTGATTTTAATCTGAATATCTCTCAGAAGGACAGAAAAATGTTGTTAAAAGCCTCTCCGAGTTCAAGAACCTACATCCCTTTTCGTTTTGATAAAACAATATTATTACTTTCTCCCAAATGGGAAATGATTTTCATTGAATAGAAATCACATCTCAACGCAATTATTGCTCTTGGGGGACTTCATGGTATTTTAAAAATAAAATTGGATGGTGTAGTTTTGTTCAGAATAGGTATGAATATACGAATATAATATGACTGAAAGAACTTTTTGGAATATTCTCTTCTCAATTGAAGACACAGGTACACAGGTAAGGCAAAGATTTTTCAACTGGCCTTTTAGAGATCATGTAACAATGATCCTTCTAGGATCTATATGTGAGTAAATTGATTAAACTAATGTTTTTCAAGGGACAGTATTGAGCTTTTGAAGTAGAATGGTCATTCTTCCAGTACGTTTCTATGCAATTCTCACACACATGAATGCACATTCACAAACACATATTTTCTCTCTCAACCATGGACATCTCTTATATGGGTTTCCTTTTACTTATTTTGATGCAAGTGTTTTCACAGCATTCCATATTATGGAAATGTACTATTTGAAAATATTGTTTTTCCTAACATTATTTCATCTTGTCGGGAGGATGGATAGCTGCAATGAAAAAGTCTATGTGTTGGATAGAAGGTTTAAGAGTTATGAAAAGATCCCTAACTTTTCATATAATCATAGATTTGGAAGGGACCTTATGGTTCATCAGGTTTAACCTCATGCCTAATTAAGGATTTCCTTGTGTTTTTTATCCATGTCTCTTATCATCCTTCCTCTGAATCTGTTCCAACATACCTATATTCTAAATGAAGCACCCAGAACTGAACACAGACCTTATTTGGATGCCTGACAGATGCAAAAAATTGTGGGACTATTATTTATTTATTTATTTATTTACGGCATTTATATGCCGCCCTTCTCACCCCGAAGGGGACTCAGAGCAGCTTACAATATATTTTTTCATACAATATATTATATTATTAGCATAGTACAATATCAGTATATATTACTATATTGCACTATACCATTATATTGTAATATTATTAGTAATATTACATGTAATGTAAATATATAAATATAATTATAATATTGAATTATTATTACTAGTATTATATTGTATTACATTATAATATTATAAATATTATATGTATATACAATATACTATATTATATTATTAGTAAAGACAAGATGGAAATGTCTTCTGCTCCCTTCTGTCTTCGCTCTGGCCAGAGCAGCCGTTGGTGCCAGAAGGGCTTCCTTTGGCTTAGAAATTATGCTTCTATTAATTCAGACTAAGATAAGAATTGCAGCAAGATCACACTTCTGGCACATATTCCATTTAGGATCAACAATAATCCCCATTTCTTTTCACATGTAGTATATCTGAAGCAAGCACCCTCCCTCAACCCCATCCTCCACATGTGCATTAGGATTATGTGTCCTAAATGTGGAATTTTGCACTGGTCTTATTTTATTTATTTCAGTCAACTTACCTAGTTTATTAAGGTCTTTTTGAATTCTGATCTTATTTTCCAATGTATTAGCTACCCATTCCAGTTTGCTAGGGTTGTGCGAAATGGCAGAAATCCATTTTCAAGTGCCCCCCTCTCCCATTCTGTTTTCAAGAAGATTATGGGAGATTAGGAGGGGGCTGTTCAGATTTGCAATTCGGGATCTGGAGTTCTGTTTCAGGAATAATCTTCCCGAAAACAGAACATGGGGGAGGGGGGGCAGAGCCAAAAACAGAGCAAAAACAGAATGGATTTCTGCCATTTCGCATATCTGTAGTTTGTATCATCTGTAAATTTGATAAGACAATCACCTGCAAATATGACAGTGATTTAGATTGTATTTAATTTCAGAAAGATATTGGTGTGCTTCCAATTTGACTACTATCCAGTTCTGACTTCAGGATTTGTTCAATAAAGGAAGTTAGTCAACATGGTCTATATAAATTTCCATAGGGCACTCCTTGTATGCCCATTGTAAAGATGCCCCCTTTCCCCAAGTCCTCACACATTTTTTTCCCTCTCAGACAAAGAGGAAAAAAATTCCAAAATTTTTTTTGGCTGATCCTACCCTTAAGACAACTTTTCATAAGCACAGGGTTCTTGTTTTTCTTTTCATAAACAGATTATAATGATACCAAATACTGCATGCTTAAACGAAACTGGTATCTCGGAATTCATCATCCTGGGATTTGGAACACTGAAGGATTTGCATTTGCTGTTTTTCCTCTTTTTTCTGGTGATTTATATGACTACCATGGTTGGAAACCTCACCATTATTCTCCTCGTGGTGTCCAGTCAGCATCTCCACACACCAATGTACTTTTTCCTGGGAAATCTATCTTGCATGGAGACATTTTACAGCTCAACTATCCTACCTAGGATGCTGGTTAGTTTGCTAACTGGGGACAGGACCATTTCCGTTACTGGCTGTGTGGTGCAGCTCTACTTTTTTGGATTCCTTGTGTGTACAGAGTGTTACCTTCTGGCAGTGATGTCTTATGATCGATATCTAGCAATTTGTCAACCACTGCATTATGGAACCCTAATGAATGACAAATTTTCTATTCAGCTTGCAGCTGGCTCTTGGATAAGTGCATTTTTACCAATTAGCATCATCATAATCTTAATGTCTTCTTTACTTTACTGTGGCTCTAATGAAATTGACCACTTCTTTTGTGATTTCCCTTCAGTTATAAAACTTGCACATAGTGACACTCAGTTGATTCGGGTTTTAGCTGTCATACTCTCTTCCTTTGATATTTTCCCCCCATTTATTTTAACGCTGACATCATATTTTTATATTATTGTCACAATTATTAGGATCCCATCCACTACTGGAAAGAAGAAGGCATTTTCTACTTGCTCATCTCACCTCATGGTGGTTACAATATTTTATGGCACCTTAATCGTTGTATATGTTTTACCCAAAGGTGATGCTCATGGAGATCTGCACAAAATATTTTCCCTCTTTTATACTGTTTTGACTCCCATGATCAATCCTCTCATCTACAGCCTAAGAAATCAAGAGGTCAAAGAGACTCTGAAAAGAGGTATTAATAAATGGGCAATTTTAAAGACAGAGAGAATGGGATCCAAAAAGTGAAATTTAGTAATTTTGAGCTGAATTAGGGAACATTTGCCATGTTAGGGAGAAGGCTGCAGGTATCAAGGTGGCATGAACATCTGAAGAGTTATAAACAGAAAGGATATGAATATAAAATGTGTGCATTTATAATGAAAATTTATAACAGATGTAATCATGAAAACAATATGTTGTCAAAATTAACACTACACAATCCACAAGAAGCCAGAAATGTTTTGCTAGCAGTCCACAACAGTGGCCAATATAAATATGAAGTTCTTGAATATTTCTTCCAAACAAAAAGTAACCCCCCTCCCCACCCACGGAACTGATCTCTGCAGTTTAATTTATCCACATCTGACAAAATTGATCCTAAAGGTAAGGTAAAAGTTTTCCCCTGACATTAAGCCTAGTCATATCCGATTCTGGGGGTGGTGCTCATTTCCATTCCTAAGCTGAAGAGCCGGTGTTGTCCGTAGATGCCTCCAAGGTCATGTGGTCTGCATGATAGCACGGAGTGACATTACCTTCCTACTCACATTTGCAAGTTTTCAAACTGCTTGTTTGGTAGAAGCTGGAGCTAACAGTGGGAGCTCAGCCTGCTCCCCGGATCTGAACTGCCATTCTTTCCGTCAAGCTAGGCATTTTTTAAAAGTTCCTCCTAATTAAGTTTATAGTATTATTGGGTCCTTCTTTTTAAATAGTTTATTATTATTCATAATTATCCATATCCACACAAATCCCCATGAATATGCAAGTTGATTGAGACCATCTGGGAGAAGAATGTAGAAGATATGAGCTGGAGGGAAGCTATGCATTATTTCATGGCTCAGGTGTTGACCTGAACCAAAGGAAAATTTGGTATACTTAAAGATTTGCTGAAGGTGCCACCTTAGGCACCCATAAACCTACAACTAGAAAACAACCGACTGCTTAAAACTAGGATAGCTGCATGAATAGTGTCCACATAAATGTCACATTGTCAAAGCTTAATGTTATCATTGTAAACTTGTCCAAAAGTTGGCTCATGTTTAAAATGGTTCTGCAAATATCTAGTTATAGATTTCACCAAAGCCCTAGCTTTGTAGACTAAGAACAGCACCTGCATTTTTGTTTATATTAATGTTTTTTTTATTTCAGTTGTTATGTTCATTGTAAAGAGTACACACGTTTTTTGTACTGGTGATGATAGCTGTAACTGTGGGGAATATATTCAAATAATTATCATTAGATATAAATTGAATTAAAATGATTTCTGCACTCCTCAGCATAGCCTTTCCTGCTATTGTTTGCTATTATATAGTAGGCTTGGGTAACCACGGAAAAATTTGGTTTTAAACTCGTTTTGTTTTTAGGGGGCCCTTGCGTTTCGTTTTTTTAAATAATTCCGAAATTTTCCTTTAAAAAATTTCGAAATTTACAAAATTTCGTAAAATCATGAATCGATTTGTTAATGGCGGACGAGATTGCATAATATGCTAAAAAATCCTCCAAATGGGACAGGAGGAACTTCTGAAACTTCCCTCTCCCTCTGTTGTTGACTGTTGGTGTGATAAAACAAACAACAACTATAAAACTTGCACCAGACATGCGAAAATAATTACGAAATAATTTCGAAATAATTACGAAATAATTACGAAATAAATTGAAAAATTTGTTTCGAATCTTAATTACTCCTCACACTATTCCTTCATGGCTCAATATTGGATCGTAAGCTAATTTAAATACGAATTAATAACGAATTACAAAATTAACGAACGAAACCGCCCAAGCCTATTATATAGGTGTCCTGGAATATGGACCAAGAAATGTTTAACCAGAGAAATCCCCCCATCTTTATCCTTTTGGATTTTAACAATTATAAACTATGTACATTGTTTTTTGGGTTATTCCTATCCATCTACATTGTTACTGGAAATGCCCTAATTATTATTCCAACAGCTCTTAATCTACATTTTAATCCACCCATGTATTTCTTATTGGGAAAATTGGCTTTCCTAGAGACTTGCTACAGCTCAGCCATCATGCCATGGTTACTAATCTTTTGAGTGGGAACAAAAATCACATCTTAAGGTTGTTTTGCACAATTGTATTTCTTTGGGTTATTTGCTAGTGCAGAATGTTACTTCCGTGCAGTGATGGCATATGATCGTTATTTAGCAATATGCAAACCTCTCCATTATGGCTCATTTGGCTCATGAATGCCAAAATCTGCAATGTCCTGATTGCAGGATCATGGTTCACTAGCTATTATTCTCATAATTTTGTTGGTATCTCAGCTACATTTTTGTGGACTCAACAAAATTTTACCGTGATAAGACTGCTCCACAAAGATACTCTAGTAGTTGAAATAGCAGCCTTTTTAGACTCCTTTTCAGTCACTTTGTTTCCACTTCTAATAACCCTGGACTCTTACATTTGCATCATCAAGACCATTTCAGAAATGCCACCCACCATTTTCTCTATATTCTAGAGTCTATATTGTTTACTGTACTGGTAAATCCTCTTCTATATCTCACGAGTTTAATCTGGAAGACAAGCCCTCCTAAAAACTATTTGACAAGATTTCAAACTACTTGCAGGTCCATTCTAGATAAATCACCCAGGGTAAATAGTTATTATGCGATTTATATTTTCCATCTCTCTAACTTAGTCTGAACCAAGTAAATTCAGCTTTTACTGGGTGTTAATGGCCTCACCTACACTGGCCAGTTATTCCTGAGATAGTCTGAAACAGAAATTCTCCAGATTGGCCTTGAATCTACAGATTGATATCTAGCCAATCTAGCTGGGCCCAAACAACATCAGCTGCCCACTTTGCCACCTATGTGGCCTTAGTTCTTCAATATGGCCACAAGCTTCATGTGAACTCCTGGTCTCTGCAGGCACTCCTTGCTCACATCAGTCGAGGTGTTCTTACAACCCGGAAAGCTCGGGGGGGGGGTTATCATATTTAAAATCATCTATGATAGTGCGAGCCACGTGGAAGGTAAGTGATTACTCAAGGTGGCAATCTATTGTGTGGACTGTAGACTGGTCAAATTCAATATGCTCCTTCTATCCACACTGCACCAAAACCATGAGATTGTTAAAACTTCAGGCAAAGTCTGTAGTATTTCCCTACATGTTAATCTGGTTTAATGTCAGGTTAAACCAGATTAACCTGTTTTATCCCATGATTCCTACCAAAAGTGGAAGATCAAACACACACTGAGCAGATTAGTCTCATATAGATGAGCCTATTGAGGTGGTTTAGGCTTTTTGTTTTTTGTTTTTTGTTTTTGTTTTTTTACAGCTAGTGCTATGTCCTCTATTCTCAAGGTCTCCAGGTCAAAATTCACGATTAGTAATCAAATAATCAAGTGCTACAAACACACATACACTAAAACTAAAGTTGAAAAATTAATATTTATTTACATTTATTTATTTAGTTTCAAAAGCATTGCATAAATAAGTACAAAACTGATAAAATACAGGGAGCGCAAGCAGCTAAATAATTTTAGACCAAAAAGAGTCAACAGCAACCACATTGCTTGTAGCTTTAAACAGTTCTTCCTCAGTGCATGAGGCAGGGCATATGGGCAAACATACAAATTCTGAGTTGTTTGTTCTGCTCCACAATCACACAAGGTGGAGGATTCTGGTGTGCCATTTTGTCAGGTTATCTTTTGATCTGCCCACTCCACTTCTGAGTCTATTCAGGGACTTCCAAGTTGCTCATTCTTGGTTTACCACTGAAGTAAGATCCTCATAGGGGGCCATCCAGTTGAAATGCCTGATTTTGTCTGCCCATAGGGATATTCTTTCAGTACATAAAGGAACATTAAGAGGAGTGGTAGTTCTCATGAAACTGTTCATTGATTTAAGTCTACTGGGAGTAGGCTGATAGCTATACAGTGAGTGGCTTTCACAGGGTTCTACCTTATTTTACTTGCAGTTGACAGCAACATCCCAATTACAGCATTTATTTACATTATAGAATATGAGACAGGGCATGTACAATTGACACAACTATAAAATAAACAGATTACAGACCCATTCAAGAATCTATTAATCAGGCAAGAAAAAGTCATAATTATCACCCTCATCTCCCAGCTCTTGTGCTTTCCAAATGCATGAATATGGACTTCCTAGCAAAGCAAAGTCTGAGTATGCAGTATTTGCACAAACAAAATGGTGGATCCAGTAAGACAGGAACAAAGAAGCTCTGTACAAGATTATAAGACAAAGAATTGGCCAAGAAGCACATTTAATCACTTGTGAACCTTATGTACCCAACCTTTCTAGCATCTTAGCATACTTTTTCCAATCATGTTGACAGGATCACGATCACAACAAGTATACATAACATTCGAAGGCCCTGAAGATTGCTGATTATACTGGGGGTTTTTTTCCATGTCAGGTGTGGCTTGACAAACTGCAAGTTGCTTCTGGTGTGAGAAAATTAACCGTCTGCAAGGATGTTGCCCAGGGGACGCCCGGATGTTTTGATGTTTTACCATCCTTGTGGGAGGCTTCTCTCATGTCCCTGCATGGGAAGCTGGAGCTGACAGAGGGAGCTCATCCATGCTCTCCCCGGATTCGAACCTGCAACCTGTCAGTCTCCAGTCCTGCCGGCACAAGGGTTTAACCCATTGCACCACTGAGGGCTCCTTTTCAGTGTTATTATACTTTTATTATACTGATTAAGAACCTGGTAAGTATGTATATGCTGGACCCACATTTTCTATTTATTTATTATCTACTCAACAATGAAAAAGTTTGTTTTTTTCTAAAAGCAATGGGTTCCTTTTGAAAATGAAAGAGTGGCATTATCTTCTTTCACCAGAAAGGAAGTTAATTTATTATATGTGGCAAGACAAAAGAGCTGCATATTTGCTTCACACTTAAAGGTCAGAATCAAGGAAGACAGGGAAAGTTCAGGAAACGCTGTTATGCTCTCAGAAGCTTAAGGAGGTGGCAAGATGGCATGAGTAGCAGACGAAGTTCTTATATAAATATATTGTCTTTTTCTGTGTGATCATTAATTTGTATAAGATTGAAAGTACAAGAACAATTTCTCTCCTTCAGACTATTTTTGTCTTTCAAGAGCATGTACATAGATGTTGGAGTTGGTTGGAATAAACACACACAATTGAGGCAACAACTTGAATTCAGTCTCATGATAGTTTCATATTTATTTCTACACTGGGAAAAGAAACATTACATCTTTGAAAGCATTTTTACAAACAACAACAATAATAAAGCAAAAAGACCCCCCTTCCCATTACAGTTTATGATGCTATTGAAACATATAATACTAAGGGGAAATTATGTGTATATTAGATCATAATTTATACAATATTTAGTCAATTAAATAATAATTTTATACACTACAGGTATATAGATATAATATCAAGGTAATAATACAGAACATCTCAGTACAGTGAAAGATGTATTCCCCAAAATGAACATATTTGGAGAAAAATCATTGAGAACATATTTACATTTCTATAGTTTTGTCATTAGAGAGATGCGTGTAAAAAGGCAAACAAATTGAAAAATGTCTATGTCCTTATATCAGGAGAAAAGCAGGCAAAAATAAATAAACACATAAAATTAAAATATAGAAAAATAAGAGGGTTTTTTTGGAGAGAAAAAAGAGAAGCATATGCAAGTTGAATAACCTGAAAAAAAGATGTGGAAAGAAGGCAGTGGAGAGAAATAGATTACTAGATGTTCTGACTTGGTTCTATTTCCCTTAAAGAAATAAAGTAATGTTCTGACTTGTCTTGGTGTGTTCTTACAATGGCTCAGTTGCCGCAACTTTCAAAATACATGTTTTGTATTTATAAGCCTTCTCAAAGCTTCCCGCACTTCCCTGTTCCTTAAGCTATAAATAAGGGGATTAATCATGGGAGTCACAATAGTGTAGAAAATGGAAAAGATCTTGCTTGTATCTATAGAATGTTTTGCAGAAGGAACCACATACATTGTAATTAGTGTTCCATAAAAAGTTGTAACTACAATGAGATGAGAGGAGCAAGTAGAAATAGCCCTTTTAGAGCCAATACCAGAAGATTGTTTAAGAACAGCTGAGAGTATATAAGCATAAGATATTATAGTGAATATAAATGGGATCAAAGTTAAACTTGATGAAAGGATGAAGGAAGTCTTTTCAAAGAGATAGGCATCTGAACAAACAAGCTTCAGCAGTGGAGAAAAATCACAAAAGAAATGATTTATTTCATTGGGGCCACAGAAGGATAAGTGAGTCATAAGCAGCAGTGTAATCAGGGTTATTAGAAAACCAGAGATCCAAGAGCCAGTTGCTAGTAAAAAACACATCTTATCATTCATTATATTTGCATAATGAAGAGGGTTGCATATGGCAATATAACGGTCAAAAGACATCACTGATAGGAGGAGACATTCAGTACCACCCAGTGACCCAAAGAAATAAAACTGGACCATGCAGCTAATGAATGAAATGGATTTGTCATCAGAGATCAAACCTACCAACATCCTGGGAACTATATTAGATGTATATACAATCTCAAGGAAGGAAAGATTCCCTAGGAAGAAATACATTGGGGTGTGCAGGCTGCGATCCACTGACACAGTGATCAAAAGTAATGAATTTGCAACAAGAGTAACTAAATAGAAACTCAGAAACGTAGCAAACAAGAAATTTTGCATTTCAGGGATATCTGAAAACCCTAGTAAAATAAATTCAGCAACTGGTGTCCCATTGCTTGGAACTAGGAATGCCATTTGACTTCAGTCTAGCAGAAACAAGAAGAACAATAAATAACAAATCTTTTTTATGCACAATACAACATTCAGTCCTGTGAAATCAGTCAACTTTACTGCCAGAAAACATTGCAAAAAGAAACACACTGAATTCCATTGGCAGAATGAGGCCTTTCCATCAAAGTTTTGAAGCTGAGGTTTCTGATAAGCCAGTCCTGAAGATTTGGGGTATTTCCAGAACAGCATTTGACATAGTACTGGGTTGGAAGAGAAATGACAGGAATCAGATTTCATTCCTGACCTTACTGGAAATGCAACTAGATCAGTTCAATAGCAATCAATATTCTGGTATGGATTACCATCTGAACTTTTTTTGGGTTAAAACCGGAGATGAGAATGTGAACATGCACACGTGTACAATATTTCTAAACACCTATAAATAAACTTAATGATCCGAATACAAATATCTGCAGAGTTGGAAACTCAGTAATTTCATGGGATCTCCGAATCTACATTCATCTGACTACAACAGCAAAGCTTTCTACACTGCTGTTTGATGCAGTTTGAAATTGCATTATATAGTCAGTAAAGACTCATATAATGCAGTTCAGTGTGGTTAAACCATAGAATCCAGTTTCAACCTGTATTATATGGCAGTGTAGATGACACCTAACTTACATCCAAGTCTAACTGTGCTTAAAGAAAGTTTGACTGGAGGATATGGGCCATCACATCCCCAGTTTTGGTCTTACATGTTTTCAGGAAAATACTTCAACATGCCTAATCTATAAAACATACCATTAATTTAAGGAGTCACCTGTGACATCAAATAACCATTAAACTTAAAGAAATAACAGGCTTGGGGGAAACCCAGGGGTTTCAGAAGTACATAAGTGTTTTAAAGAGAACCGATCACACACATTAACACACACATTAAGCATGCTGTGGCATTGTGATGTATAGAAATTAGAAGATGGAAACATGGGCAGGAATGGAAAGCAGTTTGTTGAAAGAAAGCATGTGTTATTCCACACACTGCGATAAGTCTAACAAGCCGATAATATAAGATAAAATTTGCTGTTTGACCAAAAAAGACCACCAACAACAACAAAAGGAATTCTGTGTTGAAGTAGAGAGGAAATGATGAATTGAAACACAAAACAGGGGCATACTTGTTCTTCTTAATTTTGTTTATATTTAAGCCATGCTGAAATGGTTGAGTCTTTCAAAACCCATGAAAGTACCCGTTCTTACACTGTGTTTTCAATTATGTGGACTCGTCGGCCAATATATGTGTGCAGGAGATGGTAATACTCACATTGTCTTCTTTATTCCATATAAGGTTAAATAGAGTGGCATTATTGGTACTCTTGCAAAGACTCTTTCAGAAGCTGTTATATTAGTTTTAAAACCAGGTGTTTCACACTTTGCCTTTTAAAAGTTTGATATACTAGTGTATCATCTCCCTTGCTGACTTGTATCAAGGGATGATTAGTTAGCTGTGCTGAAAAATTGATAATTTTTCCTGTCTCTTTGAATTTAATAGACTTCAAAAATAACAAGGTTATTATTGGATTATAACTGCTACAAGTTCCTGCCTCCAGGGAGCAGGGATCTTGATAATGTCATATGTTGGCATTTATGTGTGTTCTTTAAAAAAATATACACTTTGATATTTCTTAGGAACATAGAAAGCTGCATTATATTGTGTTAAGTCATTGATTGTCTAGACCAGTGGTGTTCACAATAACTAATAGGAACTGTGCATGGTCTTAGAAGGGAGGTTTCCATTTTCCACATCTCCTTTGATCCAGGATATCGGGGTCTGGACATACGTAAAGGATGCATTCCTCTTTCCCCTAAAATCCTAACCTTGCTATTGAAGCACCACCTAATTCTCAGTATCATAATCTAAGGGCTTTTCTACATGAGCATTAAAAACCAGACAAACCCCGAGTTGGCTCCTGACTAACTTCATTGCATTACTCCTCCTCCAATTAAGATCACAGGTTCTGCTTCAGGAAAATTCAGGGGATGGTCAAAGTGTACATAAAATTCTTTGGCATGTAGTGATTTAGGAGCAATGTGAATAACTGGATCTGGCTCATTTTGGACCAGTTCACTGTTCACATAAGGTACCATAATATTTTTCCTTATCAGTTTGAGGGACAGAGGATGGATCACTCTTGTGATACCTCCATTGTCATTCACAACTGGCTGTAGAATTCACTTGGGCACACCAGCCTCACATCAACAGAGGCACTCGATGACCAGAAAGAAAGTGAAAAGATTGGGTCCCTTTTTCCTCTTGGTCACTCAGATGCCACTGTTGATTTTGGAATAGGTCATCCACAGCAGCCAGGAGCTGACAGGGAGCTTTATAGTCGGCAGGGTCTGTAGCAGCCCACAGTAGATTTGGAAATGTGTAGATTTGGGAGCATTTTTACTCTGCACTGGTCCAGAATTTATCAGCTAGTGTAGACATAGCTTAATTAAAACATGAAAGAACATGGACTGTAGGGGAGGGGACTGAGTCCAGCTGACACTTCCATAGGCATGTAGGGAATGAACCTTGTCTCTAGTTTCACAGTTTACATTTTAACCATTAGACCACAATGGATCTTCCAAAACAATTCCACTTAGTCCCAAACACTGGTAACTGGATTAAATACCAATACAAGAAAAGAATGTGAGAGGGTCAGAATAATATGGCATCCAGTGGGCATGTGGCAGACTCTGATTGGTTTACTTTCCTTCATATGGGAAAAAAGTTACTGAACAACAATTGAATAACAAGATCTGACACAGAGAACTGGATTAAACAAGGGTACTTTATTTAACCTGAAATGTATTCAAGCCATGTTGCAATGAAAAGGAGCAAGAGGGAAGTTGTAAGATCAGCTGTCACCCTTGATTTCCTTCTCAGCCTCCCCTGGCAAAACATCTGAACCTTAAGGGCAATCCAATAACTGGAGTGCTCCCCACTGGTCATCTACTGGAAGGCAGACTCAAGACACTTTCCCAAAGTTACAGGATTTAAAGTGTGAGCAAGACCTCCAGGACCACACCTCCAGACTCCTTCTCCACAATAGGGTAACAGAACTTTGCCCTTCATTAAAAGAGTACCAAGGTATTCAGAAAAACTCTTATTTTATCTACTCCCATCACTTACCATGACTGCTTAAATCCAGTTTTTGAAGTCCCCTGGAATACAGTGTAAAGTAGGCAAATAAGCCATAACAGGTAAAAAAGAGACCAGTGACACTCACGCTGCCCTGGAGGATGTCCAAAGAGGCTGCATGGAGGTTGGGGCAGGGAGACAGATTTTAAGAACCTTCCACCTTGAGACACTATTTATCAACATTTAATTTTTTTAAAAAAAACACATTTTTGAAAAATTGTATGAAAATAAGTTTTTAACTCTCCTAAACTGACCCTAAGTAACAACAACTTTGCCATATTTTTCCAGGATAATTGCAGCCATCTTTGTGAAATGAGAATCTTCCAATTGGTGTGGAGGAGATGGTATTTGCATGAAATTGGCAAACATCAGACAGTTGACCCCAAAAAGGGAGACCTTAAAGTTCATAGAATATAGGTGTAACAGTTAAGCAATTCTGGTTTTTGAAATAACTTTAAGCTGCTTTGAAAAACAATGAAGACAAAGGAAGGGATAAAATTTTACTACAGAAGTAAAATCCTTAATCATAAAGGGACAGAGTCATTTTGAGTCACCTTTGTGGCAGGAAAAAATGGAGTATTAAATAAATAAATAAATAAATAAATAAATAAATAAATAAATAAGAAGTAACTGATAAAATTAATTGGAATGTAGCCCTTTCAGTGATCTCAGTTACCATCCTTCCAGGAAAGGGAGGGATCATACTTTGTTCTTCATCTGCCCTTCTTTTCTGAATCTTAACTCCACATGAAGCTTCCTCTGGTATCCAACTTCTATTACAGACAGTCCCCAAATTACAAACATCCAACTTACAAATGACTCATAGTTAAGAACAGGGGTGAGACAACAGAAAGTGAGGGGAATCTACCTCTAGGAAGTGAAATTCACTCATGAAAGATTTATTGTGGGGGAATGGTGTCTCAACTGAAGCTTTATTACCAATGCTTGTTTCTACAACAAGCCAAATGTTTAGAAATCAAATTATCACAGAGACAGGAAGTGAGGTGAAATCTTCTGAAAATGGGCCCAGACAGCAAAACAAACATTAGAGGGATATTGACCTTTCCCGTTGCTATCCAAAGCTTTAAAAGATCATTTTTTTGGAGTTACACTTAAAATGAGCTTTCCATACAAATTCATCTGAAGAACAAACCTACAGAGTGCGCCTTGTTTGTAACATGGGGACTGTCTGTATATGAGTCTTCAGTGAAAGCCTGCTTCACTTAGGAAATGACCTGAAAAGGTCAAATGGGGTCTGACTCAGCTTGGGCTTTGTCCAAATTGGGTACAAATTTTAACATCTAATCTGACTGAAGTTTTCTTTTTTTCCATTTACACAGAGCTTAAAATTATTTTTGATGTCTGCCTTTAAGTCATTACTAACTTCTGGTGGCACCAAGGTAAACCTATCATAGGGCTATATGGCAGTATAGATGGGGTTTCAGTGGCTAGAATCCTGTTGATGTCTTACTTAAGTACTGTATAAGTTGTTGTTGTTTTTTTTTTGCAGAAACATTCTACCTTTAAGGAGTGTCTACACAGGAGGTATCCTTGTGTATCTAGATGTGTGTGCAGAAATGGGATTGTGTGTGCTCATATACCTTCAGGTGTGTATTCAGTTGTGTAACTTAAACATTAAAGGCTGCATAGAGCAGTCAATTACTCATAAGATGAGATTTACACTACACAATCCCAGTGTAGGATTTCACGTAATATCCCACTGTAGAGCCTTGGAAGTGGCAGGTGGACAAAGAGGAGGAGGATTAGACGTTCATGATCTCTTTTTGCTAAAATTACTTTTAAATCATGAAGTTCTAAGCTGTAAGAACACTTTACATTTTCTTGACCTGAATGAACTGATTCTGTATGAAAATAAATTCTATTTGACAAATCAAACAGTTATCAGCAGCATTTTATTTCTAATTCCACCAGAAGCATTCCTAAATTGCTTTTATTGTTTTGAGGCCACATTTACAGTAAAAATGAATGTCTGAATAGTAACAGAAATAGCAATAGAAATGAAAGGATACAAATGTTTACTACCACTATACCTGTTTTTTGAAAAATTCTCAACACAGAGTTATTAAACATACACACATATATTCTGCTTTCCCACAAATTTTCTCAATGCTTCCTTTATATCTTTATTTCTTAGTGTATAGATTAATGGATTTAACATAGGAGTCACTATTCCATAGACGAGAGAAATGGACTTGTCTATCTCCATTGTGCTCTTAGTTTGGGGTTTAACATACGCAAATATAGCAGTACCAAAATATATCAACACAACTGTCAAGTGGGATGCACATGTAGAGAAAGCTTTGAACCTTCCATTTGTTGAGTGGATTCTCAGAATTGTCACAATAATCCTCAGATATGAGAAAAGGATAAAGGCAAAGGGGACAAGCAGTGAAAGGCATGAACTGAAAAACATAAGTAATTGGCTCAAACTGGTATCTGAGCATACAAGCTTAAGAACAGCAATGAGTTCACAAGCAAAATGATCAATCACACTTTTTCCACAAAAACGAGCTGGGATGGCATAAATGGGAATTACCCCCAAGAGCATGCTACATGTCCATATTCCAGTTGCCAGCTGGATACACAATCTTTTGCTCATAATTAGCATATAATGCAATGGACTGGAAATTGCTATGAATCGATCATAAGCCATAATGGCTAAGAGGAAACATTCAGTTATGCTCAGCCAGACTGAGCTGCTCATTTGAAGGTAACATCTTGCAAATGTCAAGGTGGGTTTGTCCACTAGCAGGTTTGTAATGGATTGTGGGATTACAGCTGATGAATGTCCAATGTCAATAAGGGACAGGTTACCGAGGAAAAAGTACATGGGGTTGTGAAGACGAGGATCAGCTGCAACTAACAGGATGATAAGACTATTTCCCACCACCGTTACACAATATGCAATTGTTAGGAAGACAATTAATCCAATCCTTATCTTTGGCCTACCGGCATATCCAATGAGGATAAATTCAGTGACCGCAGTCTCATTTTCACCTTCCATTTTCACAGTAGGCTGTTCTCTACAGTGGAAATACCAAAGGAATTATAAATCGCATCATAAAACTGAATATAACAGGGATATCACAAGAAAAGAATATAAAGAAATAGTAAAAAAAAAACCACAATGTGAAATCTAATCCAAATGAGAATAAAATGATAGAAATGCAGAAGAAACTGACAGTTAAAAGTGTTATGTGATAAATGAGAGCTATAATTTCATTTACTTATCTGCAACAATATAGATAAGTGCATATATATTTAATTGTTTGGGGAAACCATTTCAATATATTTACAAGGTTCTTGTGGGTTTTTTCGGGCTATAGGGCCATGTTCTAGAACATGGCCCTATAGCCCGAAAAAACCCACAAGAACCTAGTGATTCCAGCCATGAAAGCCTTCGACAATACAATATATTTACAGTCAGTAAAATGTTCGCTAAGAAAAAAGAAAAGGGATGAGAAATTGTCTATTTACCATATTTCTTTAATTCTAAGATACCATCAATTATAAGAAGCACACTAATTTCAGTACCACCAAGAGAAATATGTGTGTGTGTGTGTGTGTCTGTGCATGCACCTGCAATTCTAAGACATGCTCTGTTTTAGAAGATTTGTATGGAAAGAAAGTTTATCTTAGAATTGAAAAAGTACAGTATTCATCTTTGTCAATAACTTTAAAATAAAGGTATATGAATGGCAAATACCTTTAAATGTCTCCATCCTTGAGATATTGTAGAATTCATTCATCAGCAGCAACACTTTGAAGCAGTAAAGCTTTGTTTTTAATCTGGTAGATCAGGATCAACTGCACTGGCAAAGGCTGAACTGTAAAGGTTTATGAGAGCAGTGGTGCCACCATAAAATACAAAGGAAAAAATAAACAATGCGTTTCCAAATGGATGATTGAGCTAAAAATAGGATAGTGATCTGAAAATGTTGAGTACTGCTTTAACCTGATAAGATATAGATCTACATAGTAAAACTTTTGTATCAATAAAAAATCAACACATTTCAGATGCAATCATGCTAGTCAATGTAGAAGGCAGATTCAACGTCTTTTATTTTTCCAACATCAAAGCTAGTGAAAGCAAAAATCTAATAGTCTTTATTTTACAGTGTAGTCAGTCCAACACAAATGCAAATATTTTCTTTGCTACCAGAAATCTCCTTCAGCAAGTGAAAACTGTTCCCTCTTCAAATTGCTAATATGCCAACAGAACCATCACCTGGCTAGTTAAATTCTAAAAATCAAAAAAGAGACAAGAGAAGAGAAAGCTTGAGGAGCTAGACCACGCTTTCTTTAACCCAAAACTATGATGCCAACACAAATTTAGGCCAAAGTGAAGGCCATCCTCAGTAATTTCTAACAGCCCTAGTCTGTATTATTAGACTTTTGAACATCTTAATGATTTAGAACTGCATCTGTTACATGATTGGTTGGTGCTTTAAATCATATTCGTTCTCTGCAATCTAATTCACACATCATCCCAAAGGAATCCTTGGTTCAATGCCCTCAAGAAGATTCTGCAATGAAAAAAATACACATAGCTTAGTTTTTCAGGTGCAGGCTTAGAAGACAGGACATGGGCTACCACCTCTTTTCTCAAATGTCACAATTGTTGTGTTTCATGGCACATAAACGGAATCAGTTGCCTAACACAAGATACTCAATGCCTCCTTAGAAGAGTGACAGTTTCAGTCATCTTGACAGAGAGTATGTCTCTCTATACTGTAAACTTAATGCAATTTGGTACTACTTCAATTCTAGAGTTATCATGGGGGCTGTACTTTGGTGAGGCATGATACTATTTTCCATATATACAAATCCAAGGATTCTACAGCATTGAATCATGATAGCTAGTGCTGTCAAACTGCATTAATTTAACTGTGTAGATGAACCCCAAGTCTTGCACTGATAAAAGTTCTGGCTCCATGCATGGGCCAGACCCTGATCTGACACTGATTTAGGTGTCAGGTCTGGAAGTAATTATCAATTTCCTTATGTATAGGGAGTCAAAGAAATTTATTTATTTATTTATTTGGGGTTCTTTTACCCCGCCCTTCTCACCCCGAAGGGGACTCAGGGCGGCTTACAAAAGCAAGGCACAATTTGATGCCTGCATCATAAAACAATCATACACAAAATTACATCAATACACAGTTAAAGAAAGACTTAGTACTTTACATAATTCACCTACACCACCAAATCTCTGTCTGAAAGCCTTTCTTACCTGGATGCTAAGATGTAATTGACAATCTCATGGATATCCCTGTGCCCTACATTATGATCCCAGTGTTTTCAACCAATTGAAATAATTCCTTTCTTGGATAACAGTTAGAAATCCTAAGGTTGCCATCCTCCCACAGAATTAGTTCAGGTGAGCAATAAGTATCAATCTCTTCACTCTCAAAGATTGCATCCATGCTGCAGAATCATTTGACACCACATTGACCACCATAGCTCAGTGCTATGGAATCCTGGGTTGTTGTTTTTTTTTAAGGTGACGACCTCACCAGTTGAGGGCAAAATTGGCAACATGCACCGGTTTGCCTTCTCCTTTATGACAGAGCCCACTGGCTCCCATTACAAGATGCAGTGCAACCTCTGCCGGGTGAACCAGCGCATGCTGCGGCAACATGGGAGACTGGGATCAACATGGGGAAGCTGGGCAGTGGAATCCTCCCCTTGTGAGATGGGGATGTTGGTGAGTCGAGCAATGCGAGGCACGGGCAACAGCTTCCCCATGCTCCCGGACAAGCAGCATTCGAATTGCCATGATCCTTGTGTGAAGTGTGAAGAGGTCCTGAGTAAGATATTCGTCTTCTCTGTTATAAAGTTCTACTAATCCCAAGATGTTGTGTGTGGAGGTTGGTATTATCATCCAACTTTTGCAATATTCCAAAACCCTCCCCTTACTCATTATTTAGCTGGTGAATTTCAGTATCATTTCAGGTGTTGTCTTCAAATCAGCTATCAATTCATGGTGACTCCATGAATTTCATAGGGCTTTTAAAGAAAGAAATGCTAGAGATGTCAGTTCCTTTCCCTGAAATATAGCCGAGAGCATCTTGTATTCATCAGTTTTCTCCTCCCAGTATTAGCCAAGGGTGATTCAGCTTATTTTTCAAGAACAGATGGGATCTTTTGCAAACCATCTACAACAATTCTGTGGCTGGTGGCTGGTGGGGGTGGGATGAGGCAGGACTGGAGAAGTCTTTGACTATATCCTCATAGATAACTCTTTCCCCCCTGCCAGGGGAGCTACCAAGATCCAAGGACCCTGCCATCTGGATAAGGCTATAGAGGTCAGAGAACAAAACAGAAATTCTTGACCTAGATCTCAGTGACTCACTGGAGATGTAGAACAGTGGTCTCATTTTATTTTCCCCAGCTATATAACTGCAGCCACGATAAGCGTTGCTGCCTGATTCCCTCCCTGTTCATTAGGTAAGAGCTAAAGTATCACTTCCAGGGCTTACCAGATGTCTGAGAAAGCAGTTGAGTGTTAGACAAAGAATTAGAAAATGGGACCTAAGACAATGTCCCAAATACCCCAAGTTACCCATGTGTATGTCACTAACAGGATTCCAGCCTTTTTTTTCTCTCTCTCTCTCTTTTGCATTTTCTCAAGTTGTTCCTGACATGAAAAAAAATCATATTTTTCTTCTTCTTTTTTCTCCTAAGAAATTTAGGTATTACAATTTCCCCCAAGTTGTATACAGTTCTAGGCACTTTGAGTTAGGTTGAGATAAACACTGTCTATGCACATTCGAAAGCAAATCCCACTGTGCTCAAGGGGGCGGGGGAAGGGACAACAAAATATATACTCATAGCTAGCCTACTTCAATTAATGTTAATAGAAATTAAGTGCAGCTTTGGGATTGACCGTTGCTTATACAATGAGACACACTACTGAAGTCTGAAGGGATTTCTAGTCAGGTTCTCTGAATGTAGCACTCCATTCTACATAACAGTAATCCCTAACATATGTAACGTAGCAGACTTGTTTTCTCCTATGTGTCCAAGGGATCATTATTTTATTTGTACCTAATGATTATAATTCTTCCTTCTTTCCTCTCTTAGAATTAAACAGAGACCGGGAACCGATAGTTCCTGGACCTGAACTTTTTGTAGGACTGCTTCACAACAAATTTGATATAAAATATCACTTTAAAAACAATAGGAATCTGCTGCAATTTAATGAAGTACAGTTTATCTGTCACAAAGGAAAGGAATTTAAAATACTTATGCATGTCAACCAACGAGCCAACAAGACAAAATATATGAAGATATGCTTAAAAGTCACAGTACAAAGTTTAAATCAAGTTGCCAGCTGGGTCTAACGTGAATAAAACAGGTAACTATATCATTGGATTGTCTTCAGAATTAAAGAAAGAAAATGCTAATGAAGGTAAGAGTCAATGGGAACATCTTTAATCATAGTGAGTAGAAATTCTAAATTTGTAGACATTGGCATGTGTGTGTATGTGTATAATCTCTCTCAGGTATCTGATATCTGTATAGGTAACAGAAACTACTATACTCTTAAACATTCAATATAAAAAAGAGGAGCTGAAACATACATTTTTGAGACCCGTACATATTTTATGTGCTGTAGAAAAAAACAAATTTGTGGATAATTCGTGATTACATAAAATATTAACTTCATAAATATCTCCTTTCCCCCCAAATTAGGACATTTTAAAAGATGGTGTTGTACGTCGAAACAGGACAACAATGACTTTTTTAATACTCCGTGGGTTTGGAAATCTACAAGAACTTCAATTTCTTATCTTTCTGATGTTTTTAGGAATATATGTCTTAACAATAATTGGGAATTCTTTCATTTTAGTAGCTGTCTTCTTTAATAGGAGACTCCACACCCCAATGTATTTTTTTCTCAGCAACTTGTCATTCCTGGACATATGGTATACTTCAAACATCACCCCTAGGATGCTGGCCGATTTATTGAGAAAGGAGAAATTCATTTCAGTTACAGGTTGCATGATACAGTTGTATGTTTTCTGTGCCCTTGGAACTGTTGAATGTTTTCTTCTACTGCTTATGTCCTATGATCGCTATCTTGCCATCTGTAACCCACTTCACTATACCAAGTTGATGAATTGGAACATTTGCTTTAAATTAATTGTCTGTACATGGTTATGGGGCTTCTTCTCAGCTGCTGTTTTGAATTTGATTGTATCCTCATCTTTAACACTTTGTGGTCCTAATCATATTGATCATTTCTTTTGTGACTTGACACCCTTGTTGAAATTGTCTTGTTCTGACATCCACCTGGCAGAAGTAGCCATCTTGGTAGCATGTTTTGCAGTGTCCTTGTGTCCTTTCATCTTGACCATCACATCATATGTCTGTATTATATTGTCTGTTTTCAAAATACCATCTTCCTCTGGAAAAAAGAAAGCCTTTTCCACTTGTAGTTCTCATCTTATTGTGGTAAGTACTTTCTATGGAACACTAGGAATTACATATGCAGTCTCTACGGGGACAGAATCAGTAGAATTAAACAAAATATTTTCCTTACTATATACTGTCCTGACTCCCATGTTTAATCCAATCATATATAGCTTGAGGAATAAGGAGGTTAAGGAAACTCTGAGTAAACTACTTAACAATATTTCAGCTACCATACACGAGTCCTATACAATTCCAAATTATTAAATTGTCATCCTGTCTAAAAATTTGTTCAGCTGGAATTTTTTGTGAGCAAGTTCTGACATACAAAAATTAATTCTTCATCAGCAATAAATTCTAATATTGAACCTGACACTCAGAATGGAGGAACCGAAATGTTCTTTGTTACTACTATACTGAGTTCGGTGAAATAATCAGGAAATTCTTTGTAATAGGAGATTATTAGAAATAGGTTCAGGCTTCTGATGGAATGCAACAAGTCACATTAGAAGGACGTTTTGTTTTAAATAACCCCAAATTTGCCATTTATTTTATGGTTTACTTATTTTTAATCTCCATGGATATGAAGAATTTGTTGTTTTGCCCTATTTAACTATTATAAATATGATTACTTTAATATTTTTAAGTATTGAACATTGTGTTTGTGTTGTTGCTTTTAATTGTGACTATATATATCACTATCCTTTGTATATATCACTGCTTTTTTATTGTTTAATTATTGCATGCTGCTCTGAAAGATTTAGTGATAAAATGACTAATAAGTGGTATGAATGCATTCATTTTATTTTATGGGTATGCTAACTGAAAAAATCCATTATCTCTTACTTTTTTTATAATTAGCAGTATGCTACTGAATTTGATTCTTTGTATGATTTATTTTGTTGTTTTAATATCTAAGAAATAAATATCCATGCAATGTTTAATTATGGTTTATATAGACTGGAATTCGGGAGTCTTTTGCTCAATTTGTAGATTCATTAATGATGTTGCTTAAATAAAGGAAGTGGAATTATCGTGCATGCATATGTCTCCCCTGTTGTGTTCTATGGTCTTCATAACATAGACAGAACTGTATTTCATAAAGTTGCTTTCTTCATGAGGAGATCTACAGAAACACATAAAGTGGGGATAGGCCCAGCATACTTGTGTGTGCATATGTGCCTTCAATCACCTGTTCATTTATAGTGACTCCATGCATTCTATAAGATTTGCTTATGTAAGGAATACTCAGAGGTAATTTGGTCAGCTCTTTCTTCTTTTTCTCTGTTTTAGACCACTTAAGTAATAAATACTGTCATAGGATTTGGCTTGTGGCAACTGATAACTTCTGTGTCTCTAGATGGTGAATGTAGGACCCTTCCAGACAGGCCTTTAATTCAAGACTTGTCTCATTTTTACCAGAGGCATCCAACTGACACCTCCAGTAAAAGTGAATTAATATGAAGTAAATCAGATTTTACAAGTTTGCTCCACATTAACTGAACACCTCGACGAATCTGGACCTTACTGAAAACCCAAGTTTGTTGGGATGTTGGGCTTGTGGGGACCAACTCCTGGGACTGCTTCCTCAATCTTGGAATTCAGTCCCCATTGCTATCATGCTTCTTTGGCCTCCTAAAAGTGCCCACCTCCAGTTCCCCATTTGGGCTCCAAAACATACCAGAGAGGCTTGCTAGCAGCACAGACCTCTTCCTACTGTCCTCCTGGTGTGAGTAAATGATGCATCAGAAGTTGCAGGGGGTGAGGAGGGATTTCAGGGTGGCTTCATGTCATCCTGATTTGACTCGGGATGGCATGTAGACACTCTCCCCTAGGGAAAGCCAGGGTTTAAGTTGGGAGTAAGGACTAGAACTGACATGGAAGCAAGGTATTTTAACCCATTTCCACATGGGTTTTAGCTACGTCTGGAAGCACCCGTAGTCCACATTGTATTTAATGGAATGTGTCTAGAAGTTGAAGCCATGCAGTCTGATTTCAGACATTAGGCTGTTGAATCCCCAATGGGACTGGTCCTCCAACAACTTGTGAGACCACTGTAGAAGTATGCCTCCTACTGCCCTCCTAGAGAAAAATCCCACAAAAATAAACTGTATAAGGGCATGATTTGAGCCTAATGGTTAGGTTGTTGAAATCTCCCTTAAAATCAGACCATCCTCCATATGTCCACTGGCGAAAAAATTAGATTCATATGTTGGAACAATGATGTGGTGAGGCTCATGTCCTGAGCCAACCCCATAAAAACAGCCTGAGTGTATATGTTGAAATCCCCCCACCCAAAAAAAATTGCAGTCCTAGGGTTTTTCAACACAACCTCCAAGATCACCTGAACCAGGGAGGTAGATGGCTGGGCAGCAGGGTGTGCACAGTACACTAGCAACATCACTGTTCTGTCTTTCTAGCCCAACACAAGGTAATTGGTTTGTGCTGCCATCACCCTTTCCCTGCACAGAGAAAAGGGAGTGGGTCATGCAAATGATAAAGATAACACAATTCCGAGGAGTAGTCCAAAACATCTGGAGAACAAACATATTGACACACTATTTTACTCCTTTACTCCATAGGTCTGAATTTACCATTCCTTGTCTACCCTTTAAAGTGCAAAATAATTTCATTACTTTAATTGGCAACAATTTGCTGTATAAAATGCAGATATAAAAGCCAAAGCAAAGGGTAAAATTACTGCTTTGCTTTGGCCTTAATTGATCCTATGCAAGAAGGAGGATTGAGGCCTCTGGGTAAAACAAAAATAAACATTTCTATGTTGTCAGTATTTTTGTAATTTAACCCATACTTTTGCAATAATTCACAATGCATAATTTTACAATATATAAGTTTATATTTTCAGTCACACTTATTGTTAGTGTGCCTTGGCAAAAATAGAAATGCAGTTTTATACATATATATATATATATACATACTCATATTATTGGGGTTTTTTTCATCACAGGTATTCTTGCAAAAAAAAAGGAAAAAGGGGGGAAAAGAATAATAAAAGATAATGGATTCATATTACAATGGCATTTATCTCCCTATATCAAATATAATATTGAAGCTTAAGCTGTATAACTCAAGTGCACATTTTTTTGTCTTCATTAAGTTGTACACATTGATTTTTTAGAACACCTTTATTTCAAATAATAAAATGGAGTAAAATCATGTTTTATATTTGTGAGTATGTGTGTGTACTTATATGTGGAGAGTGGTTCAACATTCCTGGACTTTCTGTTCCAGTACTGAACAAAATGTATTCAACTGAAAAAGTACTGTTTTTGCTTGCACACATGTATTATTGCTTCATTGAGTTCTACCCACTCAGCAAAAGCTTTATATATATATTGGCTTGTTGTATCTACAAATATATCAAGGTCAAACGTACACAATCTGTCTTTTAAAAAGGGATATCCCAGGTTAGCTTGAGCTAGATCCAGTGTGTGGAATTGACTTCCCAAATGCAGGTCAGAAATGCTACTTTGGGAGTTAGAATTTTTTGTGACTAAAAGATACAGAATAAATTGTGAGATGTAAATTTTAATTCATATACCTAGACAAGAGCAGAGCTAGCCAGCAAAATTTTTCTCAGTTCCCTTCTACACTGCCATATAAAATTCAGATTATTTGCTTTGAACTGGATTATATGGCAATATAAATTCACAGAATCCCTGGTGGCACAGCAGGTTAAACTGCTGAGCTGCTGAACTTGCTGACCGAAAGGTTGGTGGTTCGAATCCAGGGAGCGGGGTGAGCTCCTGCTGTTAACCCCAGCTTCTAGCAGTTCAAAAACATACAAATGTAAGTAGATCAATAGGTACCACTTTGGTGGAAGGTAACAGCACTCCATATAGTCAAGCCTGTCACAGGACTTTGGAGGCATCTATGGACAACGTTGGCTCTTCAGCTTAGAAATGGAGATGAGCACCACCCCCCTGAGTTGGACACGACTAAACTTAATGTCAAGGGGAAACCAATACCTTTTTATAGACTCACATAATCCAATTCAAAGCAGAACATTTGGATTATCTGCTTTGATAATCTGGATTATATGGCAATGTAGATCCAGCTAAAGTGACCACTTTTTCTTTGCAATCAAAGAACATATTTGGAAAGGAGTATGTCGCCATATTTAAATGGTTCTTTACAAGCCCATAGCCAGGATTTTGATGGGAGGGGGGGGCTGAGTTTGATTGGGGGGGGGGGCTGAGTCTGAGTGAAAGAGGGTCTACCCTAGCAAACCTTTTGTATCGTTACCCCAATACCCCCATGCATATGGGATATATTGAGCATGGTGATCAGATCATGATATGAATAAACATAACAGTTTAAATAATGTACCAGTAAGGCCTTTCTGCAGACCACCATGAGAATTTCAGGGGTCCCGGCTACATGCCTGGTTCTTTAGGATGAGGAGGAGGGTAATAAAGAGAGGGTGTGAAAATGGAAGTTCAATAGGATATGGAGTGATATTGGTACTTGGCTATTTGGCTTATGCCAGTTACTTAGTACTGTAAGCATAGCTGTGGTAAATACTGTCATTCCTCCATTATATTAATATAATCTGCAAGGGCTACATGGACATCATGTGTTCTGCATGGCTCCAATATGACAATGCCCACCATATGGGGGCTTTGATGAAGCTGATGGGAGGGTCTGATTTGTATGATTGTGGCCCATTTCCAATTGTGAGCAGCTGTCCCAGCTGCTCAAACTGCAGATTACGACTCCTGCTGAACCACAGTGAATCATTTCATAGTACTACCCATTGCTTTTTAATGGGGCAGGAGGTTTAACTCTATCTCTTATATCGGGAGTTTAGGACTCAGGGCTTCCCATCATTTTTACCACTGTTAGAGTGAGTGTGCCATCCCTTCACAGACTATCCCAAAATAAAGGAACGGGATTGAACAGGTCTTGAAATGTGAAGGGTAAAATCCTAGAAAGAGGGGTTGAAATCATTTAAATTGCCAGAATTAGACACTTGGCTAGCCAATAGGGCAGATACATTTTTAAGATTTACAATCAAATTTCACTATCTATTCGAAGGCGTGACATGCTCCTACAGAGTACAGAACTTGTAATCTATGGATAGGGCAATGTTCTAGAGGCATTATTTCCTGACGTTTCACCTGCATCTAAGGCAAGCACCCTCAGAGGTTGTGAGGTCACAACCTTTGAGGATGCTTGCCATAGATGCAGGTGAAACATCAGGAGAGAATGCCTCTAGAACATGGCCATATAGCCCGAAAAAACCTACAACAACCCAATGATCCCAGCCATGAAAGCCTTCGACAATACATTGAAGCGGGTACCATTTCTTTGCCTGCTTTTCAAGCCATGTGGTGCTCCTCCCACAGCCGAGAATTGCTGAGTGTTATTTCCCTCTGAGCCCTGCTTGTTGGGCCAATTGGAGTAGAAGAACAACATTCACCTCACCTGCTGTCTGCTGAGCCTCATCTTCAGCTGCTGGTTTTCTCTGCAGATCGAGGGGAAACCACCACAGCAATAGTGCTATCTTAAGCCCTGTCTTTAAACCCAGTTCTCTTTTGCACACAGAAGGGAAAGCATCTCAGGAGAAGTGGTATCTTAAGTAAATCTGATGCTTTTAATCTGGGTTATAATGAAGGATATAAGGACAAACCATGCCATTGTCAAAAATGATGGGAACGGGAAGGGACCCCCCCCCTCCCATTGCCACCAGTTAAAGAAGAAGTGAAATAGTTTGACATTTGGTAGGAAGGAATGGTGCCCTGCCCTGCCTCCCTCCTGCTGCTGCTCCTTGAGAAGTTAGGGAGGGGGGGGGGGAGAGGGAATGTTTTTAAGGATATTTTATTTATAGAAAGAAAATAAATCCCTAAAAATCAGGGGATGACTCAAAAGTTATAAAACTTGGTGGGATAAAAGTGGTAGATGTGCCCTCCATGTGTGGCAATTTTCACCTCTCTAACTCTAAAACAGAGGGGAAGAGGAACCCTAGGAAGCCTGCACATAGTGGCCAATGGGTCAAAATTTTCATTTTTTCAATGTGGAACAAAAACGCCCATTTGGAAAGGCACCTGTTTTCAGGAGGTGTGTGAAAACAAATACGAGGTGCTTACAAATGAAACACAGAAACAGATATCAATTCTACACAAATGTACAAGACTATAAAACAGGGGCACTTTATGATGCTAGTAGTTTAGGTGTTGAAACAGACACAGCTTGAAGGTTTGAAGGGTTATTTAGATGCTTTTACATCTTAATGCAAGATTATGTTTCATGAAGTGTCATAGTTATTCAGTGATTTGAACTTTGTAAACTGCTTGCTCCCAACCAGTCTTTACTGCATTGATGTTACAATGCTTTGCAAAATGTCAGAGTCTTCTGTGTGTAACAGTGGAAATACGATGAAAATGTAGGTCTTTGAAAATGATAAGAAAAAAGTGCTATATTCTTAATGAAAATGATTTTATCATGAATTAAAGTGTTTGGTGTTAACTTTTCATTTTGCACATCCTGATTTTCTCTCCATCTTCTGTTCTTTTCACAACTTCTTATGAAGAGGATATAATCATTATTCTCATTCCATCACTACTGAGTACTCCGTAGATCATCGAGGCCAGCTGCTTTGCCATTTTTACATTTATTGAGAGCCATGTCCAATTCAGTAGATGTAAAGGGTTCATGAAGGTTGTTCTCATCTCTGGTTGTCTGGCTATTGGTTTCTTTCCTACTTTGGTGGCAAGGTTGGGTTTCCCATTCTTCAGGAGTTGGTGTGCTATCTGATCTGCCTGTTGGCTCTGTTATTGCAGTTAGGCCTGGGTAACAACGGAAAAATTTGTTTCTAAAATCGATTCGTTTTTTGGGGGTTTTTGCGTTTCGTTATTTAAAATAATTACAAAATTTTCCTTTTAAAAAGTTCGATATTTACGAAATTTCGTAAATGTGAAAAAAATTACAAAACATTAACGAATAGATTTCTGAAACAATAACGAATCGATTCGTTAATGGCGGACGCGACCGCGAAATACGCTAAAAAACCTCCAAAAACTTCTGAAGCTTCCCTCTCCCTCTGTTGTTGACTGTTGGTGTGATATTATAATTTTTTTTCACTAATTAAACAAAAAACTTGCCCCAGACATGCGGAAATAATAACGAAACGACCTCAGACCAATAACGAAACGAATACAATAACGAAATACGAAGCATTTACAAAACGTGTTTAAAAATTCGTTTTTTTAAAAAATTGCTCCAGAATGGTTCGTTATCGTTTTGTAATTAAAAAAATTAACGAATTATTAACGAATTATGAATTAACGAAACGAAACCGCCCAGCCCTAAATAGTTTGTGAGGGGTCATTGCTCAACCGTCTCAGCAGCCTCCACGCCTTCTGGCTGCTCCTGCCCATGTCGACCTCTGTGATCAGCTTGATCCACTGTTCTTTCTTGGCTTCAGAGATGGAGGACAAAATGCTCTGCGCTGCCTGAAGGGTTTGCTCACTAAATGGGTCTTCTTGCAGCAACACCAGAAGTACTCCAAGTGGCCAGATACTGGTCAAAGGACATTTAATCAACTACCAAACTCACAAATTTTGTATTCTGTCTGTTTGTTTGCTTTGTTCTGTTAGAAATGTAATATAATCGACTGGTTGCCCTGACACGATAAATAAATAAATCCTGAGTACTCCTTAGTATTTATAAGGGAGGTATAAAAATAAGATAGGCAGAGCAGCCTGATCACAGTTTTCTGTTTTTATTCACATCAACCTACATGACAGTCCACATTTTGTAATCTTGCACATTTATTCAGTCCCAAATAGAAACACAACAAAGCCGCACTCACAAATTGTAAAGATGGACACTGAGCTGATGATTTTTTGGTACTTGGACTTAGGCTGGATTTACAGGGCCACATATCCCAGGATTTGATCTTCTTATCCCAGATTATTTGACAGTGTAGATTTATATAATCCAGTTCAAATCAGATAATTTGGGATCAAATCTATAGGGCAGTGTAGATCCAGCCTAAGGCCCCTTCTACACTGGATTATATGGCAGTGTAGACTCCAGTTGAAAGCAGACAATGTGGATTATTTACTTAGATAATCTGGATTATATGGCAGTGTAGAAGGGGCTTTAGAACGCTAAATGGATTAATGTGTGAATAGTTGTATTAAATATCATTGGGAAAATGTATTTAACCTGTTTCTCAACATGGATTTTTCAAACACCAGGAGTAAAAGAATATCTAAAATATTTCACAAAGAGATGAAAACTTGAATTTCCTTAAAGACAGAAAGCCCTGACCAGTGTCCCATATTCACATCACCCTACATGACAGACCAGTTTAAGATTTATTGTATAAAGGGAATGCATGTGTGCAATATTTCTTACTTAGGAAAATAATGCATTTCTTCACAGTAAATGTCATTTTTTTTCTGCCTTCCTAAGAACTGCAGGGTTTTATTCTCTCTACTTCAAGACAATCTCCAAAAAATTGCAATTTCTGAGGACTGCCTTGAAGCAGAGAAAAAAAATTAAATTATCTTAATTATGAAAACAAAAACACAGTTTTACATCCCTAAAATGCAAGTCATGCTAGCCTATATGTCTTCCTTTTTTGCAGATATAGTTATAAGCTTGGCAGATCAATCAAGATATTGTCATGGGAAGTTGAATCTGTTGACTGCTGCAGTGTTTTCATGCATTTCCTATTTAACTGCACAACTAAAAACAGCATGACTAAGTTTATCTTGGAACTTTTTATTTTCAATACTGATTTTCATGATTGTTTAAAATCATCTGGCACATGTTTTGCGAAAATAAAAATGCAACAAACGTCTCAAGACATCCTTCACTTCTTTGTTTCTTAGTGGATAGATGAAAGGATTCAACAATGGAACCACAATGAGGGTGAAGACGTTCACTATTTTGTTGGTTTCTAAAGATTGGTGTTAGGTTTGGCAAATAGAAAGGTGGTGGAGCCATACCAAATAATCAGAACAACAAGATGGGAGGAACATGTGGAAAAGGCCTTTTGTTGACCTTTGGTGTTAGGAATGTGCAGGATGGTAGAGATAATGTACATGTAGGAAATGAAGGATACTGAGCAGGAGCTCAAAATCACAATGAGCGCTATGACAAAAGCTGTTCTCTCAATGACGTAAGTGTCACTGCAGGATAGAACTAACCAGGAGTCAATGTTGCAATAGAAATTATTAATCACATTGGTTCCACAGAAGGACACAGTTGTGACCAAGTAAGTTAGTATAGAAATGGCAAGGAATCCACCCAGCCAAGAGCCAAATGCCAATGTGCTACATAGTTTAGTGTCCATTATGATGTTATAGTGTAGAGGGGAAGATATGGCCAAGTATCGATCATATGCCATGGCAGACAGCATGAAGTGTTCAGTGCTTCCAAGAGAAAAGATAAAATACATCTGCGTAACACATGCAGTGAAAGAGATGCTTCTACTCTTCCCAAGAAAGATGGCAAGAATTTTGGGGATGGGGGCTGTGGTGTACCATATCTCGAGGAAAGAAAGGTTGCAAAGAAAGAAATACATGGGAGTATGGAGACAGCATACTCCCATGTTATTACTAGAAGAATAATGGCCATATTCCCCAAAAGTATCAGAAGGTACATGATGAGAAAGAGCATGAAATTGGACATCTGTAAACTTTGAGGTCCAGGGAAACCGAGAAGAATGAATTCTGTCACTCTTGTGTCATTGTGTCCTTCTTGCTGGTCCTCTCTCATCTGTGTTCTGCTAAAACAAATGCTGCAGTAAGACCAAATAGGTTCCAAACAAAACAAAACAAAGCCCCTTGCTGAAATTTCACAAATCCTCCCCTTCCCATTATGAACATAGAGTAAAGCAAACATACTAAAACCAACTGGCTTTTTGATATTATTTTTTTTCTCAGAAAGACCTATTTTTTTGTATAAAAAGAGCTATATTTTGTATTATTTGTGCATAATGAATTCCAAATTGTTAACAGTGGGGAGAAGTACTCAAAATTCAGCTCAAGCCAAAGTTGTTCCAAGGTGCACCTACAGTGTAGAAGTAATGCAGTTTCATATCACTTTAATTGTCATGGCCCAATACTATGAAATTATGGGATTTGTAGTTTCATGAAGCATAAAGACTCTGTGGCAAAGAAAACCAAATACCTCATAGAATTAAAATTCTTATGATTCCAAAGCATTGAGCCATTTCAGTTAAAGTGGTGTCAAACTGCATTAATTCTATACTGTAGATGGATCCATAAAGTACAATTCAAATTCAGGCTTTTAATAGGCCAGTAACCAGTTTGTCACATATAACAAAGCAGTTACTGTAAGTCCCAAATAACATGTAAATATAAAGACTATAATTCAACATAACATTAGACTTTCTTAGAAGATACTCATTTAAAAGAACAAAAACATTTTTTCACACGTCATGTAAGTTCCATTGAATTAAGTTTGTCTACTCCAGGTTTTTGGATTTAGTCATATTAATTATTTGCATGTACAGTTAAATAAATAAATAGGTCTCAAATTATCCAACAGTTTCTGAACTGTTAATTTGATTGTTTCCAATGAGAATGAAGTATAAGTTCAACAGAAAATTTCAAACAACAGCTTAGGTTCTATTCACAGTAATGCAAAAATAAGAGTTCATTTTATGGTTTTTATCAAATTCAGTTTGAACTCTGTATGCCTCTAAAACCACTATTATTTATACATGCTTGGATTCAGAGTTGGAAGGACAGAACTCAGATCAATACCATTCTCTTATCCTGGATTTTCAGTGCAACTGAGGGTCCTTCTACACAAGCCCAAATCCAAAGAGGAAGCGGGATTTTATATTTATTTATTGTTTATTTACTTACTTCATTTCTACCCTGCCTTTCTCGACCCGAGAGGGGACTCAAGGCAGCTTACAAATCCGGCAGAAATTCAATGCCACACAAGTAACAATAAAACACATCTCATGAAAATATAAACAATCTAAGCATATAAACAATTAAAATTCATACCAATCTATCAAACAGATTAAAAACGACATATAAACTGCCAAGTCATGGTCTCATATCCAGACTTATATTCCAGTTCCTCTCAGGATTGTAACCACATGGCTGGCTGAAACCCTGTGCTTTTGAAGGGGGGGGGGGATAGCTACATGCCCTCCCAGGTCAACCCAAGAGGGCATCAAGCTAACCCCAACTCCACAATTTGCTCCCTAAACTCACCGGATAAGCCCGGCTGCATACTCAGCCCCCCCCCCCTTCAAAGCTTCTGATGTATTAAAATGATGCATTAGAGGTTTGGAGAGGGTAGCCCCCACCCCAATTCTCCTGATGTGTCATTTTGATGTATCAGAAGCTTCCTTGAAGGGTCTGGGCATGCAGCCATTCGCCTCCAGAAGGTTTAGGGGGGAAGTGAGGGCTGGAAGGCTTTGGGTGCCATCCCTCTCCTTCTGGCTTTAAGAGCCCGAATAACCAGGATGGCAATGGGGATTGAGCCCCAGGAACATGGAACACAATCCCAGGAGTCAATCTCCACAAGACCAGCACCTCAACAGATCCGGACCTTTCTTGAAGATGCTAGCTACAGATGCAGGTGAAACGTTAAGAGAAAATGTTGCTAGAACACGGCCGTACAACCACACAACACTCCAGTGAATCTGGCCATGAAAGCCTTTGACAATACAGAAAACAACTTCAATATATGCTTCAGCCCAACAGAGTGTTCTGTGGAATCTGAAATCTGCCAAAGTTATAATTATTATCCTTCATCAGACAAATTGGTCTTAGTAAAAAAAAACTCAGATAAAAATATTGCAATGTTTTTAATCTAATGTTAATAATAAAGTTAAGTCACTTACATGCTATCTGCATTCATTTGGAATCATTTGTTGGCAATACTTTTCCAGTTGACATAGTTATCCTTCCATTTATTCTATTTTATGTGCTCTTTGGCTATCTCAGGTTTCAAACATTTTGATTAAAATATCTTATTTTTATTCATGTTTCATAAAGCCTAATGCAGAAAACTGAAATGGAGGTGCTTGATTTATTTCATCATAACAAATATTCCCTAATGGTATCATCTCTGAAGAATTTCTCTTATGAAGTTATTGTTGTGGTATGCGGAAGTTTCCAAGGGCATTCCTTTTTAAAAAAAATAGCAACAACTTAGTTATGATCCTAAGTGACCCTATAAATGAGACATCTCTAAAGGCTATAGTCATCAAGAGACCTGCATATTCAGGACCATGATTTTCTTTGTTGAGTAAATATTGTCTTCTCTATTTCTTAAATTACATATGATGTCTTGACACCAGTGTTGCAGTGGCCTTGAATATGATGATGGATGGATATCTGTCAGCAGTGTTTTGATTATGTTTTCCTTTATGGCAGGGGATTGACTTTTGGTCTCTTTTAACTCTATGTTCCTATGATTCTAAGATGTACATCTGGTTGGAAGATATTATTAACATTTTAGGGCAATCATTACACTGTTTTGGTGTGGATATATTTATTTTTAATGAAATAAACGAGGGTCCTTGTTCTCTTTTCTTTCTTTCATTGTAAAGAATCCTTCGTCATCACGTCAAGTAATAATCTTTTAAACAGTCTTGTTCTGCTCTTGAAGCAGAATTCACATGGGAATGATACAACAGGAACAGAGTTTCATTTTTTCCTGAGTAGTATTCTTGGGGGAAATCACAGCTGCCTTCTTAGTTATACTAAGAATGCCCCAGGATCAGTGTTATATCATCACTCCATCACTGCACACAAGAGGGCACTAAACACAGGTGAGATTGTTCCAATAATTACAGAATCATTCTACCCTTATAGTTATTATTAGGTTCTCTCTTCTTGATATCATCAAAAAAAACCCACCTCCTGGTGAGAACATCAAGTATAAGAAAGCTGTGTATTGTATGTGCTTGTGAATAACAGCATTTGACTGGAATGTCTTATGTATGCATCTTTTGTACAGATGCAAAGATACCTTCTGCAAAGGGGAAGCATAACACTTTTTGCACTTGTGCATCCCATATTATATTTGTTTCCATGTGTTATCCCACTACTATATTCGTGTATGCTCAAGGCCACTGGTCTGAATGATTTGTTTCCTTGGGGCAAAAACAATTAATTCTGTATGGAAGCAAAAGTAGAAGAGGATGGCAGTGAAGAAGAAGGAGAGCATGTTACTATCATTACACATTTCTTAGAGTAATTGTTTCTAGAGTTGGAAGAAAGCATGCAGGAATATGCAATTAAAACACTCCTGACTATCAAGTCTCTTTTTTAGCAGCTCCAAAGAAGGTTGGTAGACAGCTTGTAGCCCCGAAAGCTCTTGTGGCTCTCAATTTAATCTTAAGTTGTCTATAAATGCCCATTCAAAAGACTTCTAAAGGAAAATCTATTTAGATTTGGTAAAAGCAATCTGTTGCAAGTCATGGGATGAAGAAGTGGGAGAGAGGAAGATAGAGATGAGAGGTGACAGAGGAATGAGATAAAGGAAGGAATATGCAAACCAGCCTCTTATGATAATTTAATATTCTAGTGTTGATTTTCTTTTTTTTAAGAAACATGCTTTGTGTTTTCTTTTTTCCAGAGAAAGCATCAGTGAGCATGCAGGGAAATGTGGAACCAAACATCCCACGTTGAATTCATAATTGTGGGTTTTTCTGAACTTCCACAGCATCAGTTAGTATTGTTTGTCTTATTCTGCTTCATTTACCTCCTGACCCTGCTAGAAAATATCCTTCTCCTTGTGATTATTTTGAGTAACAAAAACCTTCGCACACCCATGTACTTTTTCCTAGGAAATCTTTCTCTTTTAGATGTCTTCTATGTATCAGTGACAATGCCCAAGTTGTTTTCCAATTTTTTATTGGGTGAAAAAACTATCACACTGAATGGCTGCATCACACAGTTGTATTTCTTCCAATCCTTGGGTTCCTCTGAATTCTTCCTCTTGGCAGCAATGGCCTATGACAGGTATGTAGCCATTTGTCATCCACTACATTATACCTCACTCCTGACTTATAGAGCTTGCATGATCCTGAGCCTTGGTTCTTGGTTTGGTGGTTTCCTTGCATCATTGCCATCTGTAGTGATGATATCCAACTTAGAGTTCTGCAGACAAAATAACATTAGACACTTCTTCTGTGATGTTTCGCCATTACTGCTGTTGTCATGCACTGACACTTCATTCATTGAACGGCTAGACTTCGTGGCAGCACTAGTAGTCTTCATGCCTTCATTGGGGATGACTGGAATGTCTTATGTATGCATCTTCTATACAGTTGCAAAGATATCTTCTGTAAAGGGGAAGTATAAAGCTTTTTGCACCTGTGCATCCCACCTCATAGTTGTTTCTATGCTCTATGCCACTACCATATTTGTGTATGCTCAACCAAAGGCCATTGCAACTTTTGATACCATGTTCATGTCCATTTTCTACATAACGGTGATCCCAGTTCTTAACCCAATTATCTACAGTCTTAGGAACAGAGAAGTGAGGCAAACTTTAAGCAGAGCCTTATGTTTTTTGGATGTTTTGAAATTGAAAGACTAATTTAACTAAAACATTGTAAAGATTAGTTCAGAAAACTATCTTTCCTAATGCCAAATGCAGCCTGAGGAATTGTGAAAAATAAATGTCTCTTAAACTGCATGAAGATGTTTACTTTAAAGTGTGCTGGTATTAGCTATTCCTTAAAGAAAATAATAAATATGGTGTGTTTAAACAAGCCACACTTGGCTGAATTTTCAATAACATTTGGATACCTTTATATAACGTGTTTTGACATATATGTCTCTTAGATGTAGCCTATTTATTTTCCATTACTACAAGCAACAGAGCTTGAGAAATCTTTTCAAATACTCATGAATGCTCTTATATGACTACATGTTTAAAACTAAATTAGAAAAATTATATCTGGAAATTTTTAAATTAATATTATGATGAAGAATGGTGGTGGTTTGACCTAAAAATCCCTATACAGCTTGATTATTTGAAGAATTGCAGCTTTCTTTATGAGACCATTAGAGCTCTAAGATCATCTAGAGAGAATCCTGTTTCTGTCCCATCAACATCTCAGCATCTTGTGGCATGCCATTTTTAATTTGTATTATTTTATATATGTTTTCAGTCAACTTGACTCCCCATATTGGATGAAAGAAGAATATGAGTGAATGGAATAATAAGAATTTGGTCAGGAGAACTGCAATAGCAATGCATTCTGTAAACAAGCAATGTTTATTGATAGCCAGGTGAACTGTGTTAAATAATATTATGAATGTAATGCAACTATGAATCTATTAGGTGACAATTAATTAATAAGCAAAATCACAGGCAAAAGAAAACTAATGAGATCTCACTAGTCCAGTACCCTATATGATACATTATAGAAACCCATAATGAGCAATTTAGAAAATTGTGTTCCTGTGAATAGTGTGCATATATTTTTGTTTATGAACTTCTTGAAATGTGAATTTACCTTTTACAGAAACAAAAAAGTATTTTAATGAAATGATGTCAAAACTCTGAATGAGTCTATGAAAGCTCATGTCACAAGCAATGTGCTGAGTCCTTAAGATGCCATGAGATTCTGAATTGCTTTTGCTGTTAAAGGATAGGATGGTGTTGTGTTTGTTTTTACAAACAGTTTACTTTTCTTATTGCCAAGCCCAAATATAAGTCTTAAGAAGATTATATTTTCTGTGGAGAAGACATCAGTATTTTCTGTTTGTATGTTTTTCCAATTGTGTACATGTTAGCAAATTCAATTTGCTTTGATAGAACAAATCAGAAATCTTTTAGAAATGCTTTTGATGTGATCCTATGTACATGGGTCAGACTTTGGGTCCTCTGATAATGTAACTAGTTCCTTGAATTTTTACTTCAGATTCCGATTAAAGAGAGCACCCGGAGGCATGGGGTGGGATGCCATCAGTATGCTGATAATATCCAAATGTTTTTCTCTATGCCTTCAAAAAATAACCTTGGCTAAGGATACTAATGGGTGAGGAGTGAGGATGGTTGGAAGAGGGGAGGAGTTTAGAGATTCCTAGGATTGGCCAGAGCAGTGGTGACGAGCCAAGTCTGAGGAGGGAAAGAAGGTAGCTTCAGTGAGAGTTGGAGCTGGGAGCTGGTGTGTGAAGGTGTAGAGTTGGAAACTGGGTTTGAGGGAGAGAGCTAGGAGAGAGAGTGTCTGTGTTAGACAGTGCTGTGAGCTGACAGGAAAAAGGTCAGACAGCAGTCTGATCTCTTGTGAGAGTTAGCACAAGAGATTAGCTCTCCAGACTGGGTTAGTTAACAGGAAGAACTCTAGGGTAGAGTTCGTTAATAACCCAGGGGCTACCTAGATAGGCTAGTCAGACTCATCACTATTCTCCGAAAGAGAGCGAGGGTTTTGTTACCAACAGTTAGTTCTGTTTGGTTAGCTCTGTCTGGAACAAAGTGAAGAGGACTGTTCACAAGAGATTAGCTCTCCAGACTGGGTTAGTTAACAGGAAGAACTCTAGGGTAGAGTTCGTGAATAACCCAGGGGCTACCTAGATACCAATCAAGCTGAAGTAGTTTTGTAACAAGTCACGCTTTTTGTACCTCTCAGGAGTGCTTAGTTGTCTATTTTAAAAATAAAACTTATTCTATTTGACTTTCAACAAAGTCTCTATGGTACATCATTCCATCATCAAGCCTTTGGGATAGTTCCAGCATTTTTAACACCCTGTTACTACGGAAAAGCCTCTCAACAAACAGCTGTTTGGCAGCCAGGGATAAAAGCAGGGTTGGCAGGAGTGAGTAAAGTTCACTCAAATATATTGTCGAAGGCTTTCATGGCTGGAATCACTAGGTTCTTGTGGGTTTTTTCGGGCTATATGGCCATGTTCTAGAGGCATTTTCTCCTGACGTTTCGCCTGGATCTATGGCAAGCATCCTCAGAGATAGTGAGGTCTGTTGGAATTAGGAAATGGGTTTATATATCTGTGGAATGACTGGGGTGGGGCAAGGAGCTCTTCTCTGCTGGAGCTAGGTGTGAATGTTTTAACAGAAACATGGCCATATAGCCCTTCACTCAAATAGTTTTTTTTAAAAAAAAAAATCCTAAAACACCTTAGGTTGGTTGCAGCTTTAATTCAAAGGAAAGTTTAAAGATGAGTAGTGTTCACTTCATCATAACACATATCCATCTACGTCTCGCTATCATATTGGAGGCACAGGGGTGGGATTTTTTTTTACGAAAGA
Organism: Anolis sagrei ordinatus; assembly: GCF_025583915.1. NCBI lineage: Eukaryota > Metazoa > Chordata > Lepidosauria > Squamata > Anolidae > Anolis > Anolis sagrei. The sequence continues at coordinate 26,008,366 of NW_026847660.1, read as the reverse complement.
AAACCCTCTGACATGATCCATCCTGCCCGGGCATAAGATTAATAAGCCTCCAGCCTTGCGTCTTTTGTTATAACATGCCTTCCTCTTGGCATATTTCTCCCTTTCTCCCTCCATTCATGCCTCTTTGAGTTCTGCAGCACTGCTGGTCACAGCTGACCTCCAGTTAGAGCACTCTCAGACCGGTGTCTATGCCACAGTTTTTGAGGTTTCCCGTCCACCAACATTCGGTTTCCTATTGTTGAGTTTGGAGTAGAGTAACTGCTTTGGGAGACAGTGATTAGGCATTCGGACATCATGGCCAGTTCAGCGGAGTTGATGGCATAGGAGCATATCATAACCATATTAAAGTCACCGCACTGGTTTCCACTTAGTTTCTGGCAAAGTACAAACTATGTAAGGGTTTTTACCAAACCCCTACATAGTTTGGCTCTAGGTTATCTACAGTACAATGAGCCACGGACACTGAGGTCCTCTGTGGGGCATTTACTCCAAACAGTCAGAACCTGAATGGCAAAAGTCATTGAGAGGACTTTTCATCAGCTGCTTTTAGACTGTGGAATGGCCTGGTGGGGAGATTTGATAACTAAATGAGCTGTCAGATTTAAAACATGACTAAAACCTCATCTCTTCTGGCAGGCCTACCCAGTCAATTTTAAACCATGTATTTAAAATTCGAATTCTGTTACTACTATATTTTAATCATTGTACTGTGTGCTTTAATATATGTAATTTATTGTATTTTATGTTGATATGTTTTGTTTGTGTTGTACCTGCCTCAAGCCATGAGATAACAAATAAAAAATGTTATTTATTTATCATGATGGTTCACACAACACATGTGCATTATATATTAAATGCAATATTAAATATACCTAGAATGTAATGTTAAACAGATCCACTAACTTAATTGGGATTTATGTCAGTGTTAAAGCAGTGCTATGAATTTAGTATAAGAAGTTCCATTGGATTTAACTCAACGGTCACATAATTCTGGATATCCCTTAAAAGTCTAAGAAGCATTCAAAGCCCAGAAAACTATGTGGGATAACATGTAAAAGAAGTCCAAAGTACTGATACAGCATGTTATAATGGAACAAGCCGGGAAGAGAAATGAATATTTTATTTATCTGTTGTTGAACCTATGTTTAACAATACTGGGCAAAATAAGTAACCTAAAGTTTAATTAGATCATTCTGGGTACAAACATTTGAGATTGTGTGTTAAAAATTAAACAGCTCCCCCTTTCTCTCCATATTTGTATATGATTTTGCTTCCAGTGGTATATAATCATGATAAAAATAAAAGTATCAAACATTAAAATCATTTCATTATGTTTCATTATCAATGAATCTTCAGTTGCAATTGCTTTCTTAAAAAATGTAACACATGTAATTAAACACAGGGGGCAGCTGCTTTGGGATTGAGAAGATGCGCCTTCCCATTGATTTTTTTAAAAAGTTATTGTTCTCTAATAACCCTTCAGAGAATATGCAATTAGAATTGTGATGATTAGGCCCATGGCGATCAATTCAACTTTACCCCTGTGGCCAAGAAATCTGGAGATTTTGATTAATCCCCTGATGTATGAAAGTTTTCATAACTCTAATAGGATCCACAAGGACTTGTTAGCAAACTTTGTTCAATGACAAAATGCTTCTCCAAGCAAAGGGTATATTTCATATGGTTTAAAAAATAGTTCAGTGGAATTATATTAAAATGATTTCTTTATGAAAAAATTGATTACTGGTTTTTGTGTAAGAGTTCCATTTTTAAAAATTCTATTGTGCATGTTTAAAAAGAATTACAAAGCAATATATTGAATACATCCTTTTACACACTTATACGGTGGATAGCATCCTCTACACATGGCTACCTGAATGGCTAAAATTAACCAGGAGCAACCAAATACCCTTTGTGACCTCAGGTTGAATAGTATATGGTGGCTTCCACTCTCCCAAATGTCACGGACTTTCAGTTAACTGGAATTCAAGTAGCCAGAATTCTCATGCAACCAGCAAAAACAAAAAAACAAAAAAACAAAGAAATTATGTTTTAAATTTTAAAAGCTGTTTTTATAATAAAGCAAAAACAGTAAAACTGTATCATATTAATTACTGTGTTTCAATGATAATGTCAAGTCAATACAGAGTTCTGATATGGTATAGTATATGGAATTTTATTAGGCCTATTTCTAATAGTAGTGTTCAAACAACCAGAAACTACATTTATCTGGCATCTATCAATCCTCATGGGTGCCGGTTAACTGAGAGGTCTAATAAGGTATTAGAATGAACGATATGGAGGGTCCGGTGTAGGGACTGATTTTTGGGGTCACAAAATGTGATCCTAGGGGTCTGTCTTCACTGCCATCCCACACCCTTTGGGTTCCTGGAGCCCAAAGTTTCGACAGGATCCCACCCCCTCGCCCAGCCCCCCATTTCCCCCTAAAACTTACTTTAAAAGGTCCCTGGCTGTCATAAAGCCTCTTTTTGTGTCCTCCTGGCACAAGAAAATGATGTGTGAGGAGACAGGGGGGGGGGGGAGAGGATGGATTTTCCTCCTCACTCCTCCCATTTCCTCAGGCATCATTTTTTTGTACCAGAAGGATGTGAGAAGAGGTTTTATGGCACCCAGGGAACTTTTAAAATACGTTTTACAGGGGCTTTGGGGTGACAATTGTCTTTGTCTAAATTAGTAGTTGTTTCCATGGCTTGGAGAATTTATTTATTATTATTTATTTAAAACATTTATATTTCACCCTTCTCACACCAAAGGGGACTCAGGGCAGAGCGCAACATATATACGGTAAACATTCAATGCCAGGACAAGAATTCATATACGTATACATTAAAACCATTTATCCCAATATTAAAATACACCATTTAAAACCGGAGAAGGCATAGGTCTGAGAGAAGTTGACTTCATCCTTACTCCAACCCTTCTCTGCCCCCATTTTGGGCTTTTGCTGTTACTGTTGTTGCTGACTAGTCTCTGGGATCACTTAGTAGAAGGGGCTTATACTGACAGAAGGTCAATTTCGTTAACAGAAAGCTATTTCAGCCATCCCAAATAGTTTCTTCCTATGCATAAGCATGGTACAACCAGGTACTATTGACAGTCCTACTATTGTGCTGGTCTCACCTCTATATGATAAAGTCCAAACTTTTGGACTGTCACAAAGTTCATCTGTTCATCCATGTTTTGTCTTATGCTGCTACACTGTACTCTCTTTGGATATTGAAGTGACAATGTGATAGATGGAAGAAGAGTATGTTTTGTAGCAAGGATCATTGCCTGCCCATCCCCGAAATAACAAGACCACACAACAATGTTTGGGTTAAATTGTGGGCAACCTTTATTTAATGTTACCTATTTAATTTTATGCCTTAACCTAAACTAACAGGTGTCATGAACTTGGTGTATCAAAGCAAGGAAGTGTCCCAGCCGGACACACCCCCTAACTGGGGTGAAAGATCTAGGTCTCCTGGTAACCTAACCCGGGCAACCGCTAAGGGAAACGTGAAAGAAGTCTTTCTCAAACTTGTCGAGCCCAGACTCTCCCATTTCTGGGCCATCCAGTTTCACCTCACTGAATAACGTCACTTTCAGGTGAGTGTTTTAGCAAATGGCCCACATCCCTAAAAGGTGGGTGCCTTGGTTGAACTCAAACTTTTGTATTTCCCTAGCTATTTTTCGCTAAGGCCTATTTATATAAACCCACCATACTATCTAGCCCCTAAACAGTATAGGGTAAGCAAAAATTCCTTCCAGAACATGGGAGGGGAAAAATTCCTACTCAGTCCCAAAAGGCAACCAATATTATACTGTTAATGGGCAGGTGTGGCGGGCAACATCCAGGTCTTGAATGAGCGCAAGGAGGCTGGCCAGCCTATTAGCTGGGCATGCCCCCTTTTCTGGATGGTTCCATTTGGAACTATCCTTTCTCTGCTTCGGGGGGGGGGGGGGGGGGGGGAGGGAATGCAAATTGCTCTCTCCCCCCAGCTTTGCTAGGGGTAGAAAGTCCCATAGCTCAACTTCTAAACATCCACATGAGGACAGGCCGACTTGAGTGAAGTCTACATTAGGGCCATTCTGGTTAGTTCTCCGGGATTGCACCAGGATTGTGGCGCAGCTGGCTGAGTGTCAGCTGCATTAAGATCACTCTGACCAAAAGGTCATGAGTTCGAAGCCAGCCCGGGCTGGAGTGGGTGTCCAGCCATTGTGTAGCCCATTGTTGACCTTTGCAACCCGAAAGACAGTTGCATCTGTCAAGTAGGAAAATAAGGTACCACCTTGTGTGGGAGGCTAAATTTAACTAATTTATGAGGCCATAAAGAAAAAAGACTCCGGGGAATGTGGAATGCGGAAGAACTTCATCGGTGTCATTGATGGACGATGAAAAGCAGCAGCTCCCCTGGTGGCCAGAAAAAAAAAAACTTAAATAGCCTCGGTGTATTTGTCTGTTAAATATATTTGTCTGTTAAATGTTATTTGTCAAAGTGGCATTGAATGTTTGCCATATATGTGTTTACTGTAATCCGCCCTGAGTCCCCTGCGGGGTGAGAAGGGCGGAATATAAGAACTGTAAATAAATAAATAAATAAATAAATAAATAAATAAATAAATAGTTCTCCTAACCCATATCAAACCTAAATTAAAACTCATTGGCTGGTGATTTCTGTTTCCTCTGAAGGCTGGGTAGGGCATGCAGGTTCTTGGGATGAAGGGTCAAGGATGGCCTCATCTGCTTTGTTCCAATGCACAGACTCTCAGCATAGTGAGTCATTCAGTTTTCTTTGTAGCACAGGCATTTATAATACTGAGATATTATTTCTTATAAAAAGAAGCTAAAGGAATAAGTCCTAATTACTCTTTTTTACAAAGATGACAGTAACAGCTAACTTGAGGAAGATTGCATGTAGAAAGAAACTTTATTGCTTCATTGAAAGAAAGTTTCCAAGTTTTCATTGTTGTATTTCCTCAATCAAGCTCCCTTTTAAGATTTGCTATAGGACATCGTGAAGAAGTGTTCATTATTTACTCAACATTCAAGAGATAACTATGCCCATGAGGTGGAGATAGTACAGATGGGTCTGTGAATATCTATTGGAAAATATATCAGGAGACACTCTTATATTCTTATGTTATTTTAGTTATGTGCCTTCAAGTAATTTCTGGCTTACAGTGACCCTAAGGCACACATGTCAAACACAAGGCCCATAGCCCACTACATCATTTTATGTGTCTTGCAAGGCTTTCAATGCCAGGATCAACATAGTTACATTTATTGAGTCTTACAATTACAAACAGCTCTTTAAAGGCAACCATAAGCCTGATGTGTCCATCAATGAAAATTAGTTGGACACCTCTGTCCTCAAATCTATCACAAGATTGTTTTTTTTAAGGGGATGGGATGCATGCTTACTAGGCTTGGGTAACAACGGAAAAATTTGTTTCTAAATTCGTTTCGTTTTTAGGGGTCCATCGCGTTTCATTTTTTTAAAGAATTCCGAAATTTTCCTTTTAAAAATTTTGAAATTTATGAAATTTCGTATAATTACGAATCGATTCGTTAATGGCGGACGCGATTGCGCAATATGCTAAAAAAACCTCCAAATGGGACAGGGGGAACTTCTGAAGCTTCCCTCTCCCTCTGTTGTTGACTGTTGGTGTGATAAAACAAACAACAACTATAAAACTTGCACCAGACATGCAAAAATAATTACGAAATAATTACGAAATAATTACGAAATAATTACGAAATAATTACGAAATAATTACGAAATAAATTGAAAAAATTGTTTTGAATCTAATTTACTCCTCACACTATTCCTGCATGACTCAATATTGGATCGTAAGCTAATTTAAATACAAATTAATAACGAATTACGAAATTAACGAACGAAACTGCCCAAGCCTAATGCTTACTTCTTTGGGTGTTTTTTTAATGGAGCTGGATACGTCATGTGCTTTGCTTATGAATTTGTGCATGGAAGAATTGGGTTAGACTATATGGCCCTTATGGTCTCTTTCAACGCTATGATTCATTAATCTATTATTCTAAGATTTATTCAAAGGGATTTTGCCAGTGTCTACCTCTGAGACTGAGAGAATGTGGCGTCTCCAAGGTCACGCAGTGGTCTTCCAGTATTTGGGTATCATAATTCAATGTTCAAACTACTACAACACACTAATTCAGTACAAAGAGCATATTTTGGGCTGTGAAACTGTAGATGAATCTGTCAGTGTTTGAAACAGGTAGACCTTGGGGATAATAATGATGCTTACAAAATGCACTTCAGTGAGCATCAGTGGCAAGCAGAGAACATATTTAGAAAATAAAAATAAAACAGCCATCTATTAACAAAGGTGATATAATAACCTGGCCACAATAATCATGATTGTGGCCAGATGGAGACAAAGTTCAGGCAAATGCAAACTTTACTGATAAAATTCTTCTTTCTTTCTTTCCACAATTAGCTGATAAAATAGATTCTACAAATGTACAGTGTTAATTAAGTGAAAGCAAGCAATAACACTTCTAATGACTATCGCTTGGCAGTAAGCCCAGAATACTCCTGGCCCTCTCAAGAAATTAAAGACAAGTTTAAAAACTGTCACATGAACACCAAAATAATAGGTTCCAATGGGAATCATTAGTGGGAAACTACACAGTGATCCCAGTGAGCATGATTAAAAATAAAAATGTGATTCATTAATGGAACATAGACGAGTAAGGCTAACAAAATATGTGTTGCCACATGAGCATCTAACACTGAGCCGCTTGTGTGTCTCTCCGATCATTTAATTTTCTCTCCTGTGTATAAAAATGCTTCCATTAAAAATGCCATTGGTTGCTCTTACAGTGAAGGAATGTTTGATAGATTTGCCATCAAGAATTATTTGTATTCATAGATGAATAGCTATGGAAGATATATTTATTAGGCCTGGGTAACAACGCAAAAATTTGTTTCTAAAATCGATTTGTATTTGGGGGGTTTTTTTGTTTCGATATTTAAAATAATTACAAAATTTTCCTTTTTAAAAGTTCGGTATTTACGAAATTTCGTTATTATTAACGAATCAATTCGTTAAAATGGCGGACGCGGTTGCGCAACATGAAAATATTAGTTTTAAATAATAGTTTTAATAATAATAGTTTTTAATAATAGTTTTAGTCCGCCCCCTCTCTATCCCTCCCTCCCTCTCCCTCCCTCCCACCCGCGCGGTCACCTCCGTCTCGTTGCTGCGCCTCCTCCTGCGTTTCCTTTTCCCGGCGGGGGAGGCAATCGGGGGAGTCAGCAACCGCAGCGTCGTCAGCCTTGCCGCTGCTGCTGGGCGGGGGTCTTTCCCAGGGCGGCGGATGCCAGGGCCCCGCCGAGCGGGCACGCCGGACCACCCCTGCGCCGGGCCGGGCATGTGTGGGGTGTGCATGCCCAGGTGAGCCAGGAAAAGGGGGAAGAAGGGGGCGGGGGGAGCCAGGGGAGCGAGGGGAGGAAGCCAGGCCGGGAAGGGAGCTTGCTCACTCAGTCTCTCTCTCTCGCCTGCCTTCCCTTCTCCTTGCCCCTGCTCGGGCCCCTTTGCAGCCCGGGAGCTGAAATAATAACGAAGCAATTACAAAACAATTACAAAATAGCTTTAAAAATTCGTTTCGTTTTTTAGTTGCTCCTGGATGGTTTGTTATCGCTTCGTATTCAAGAAAAATAACGAATTATTAACGAATTACGAAATTAACGAACGAAACCACCCAGCCCTAATATTTATTGCTCTTTATGCTACTGGAAAAGCCAAAATAAGCTAATATTTGCATTCTGCATTCAAGACACCACCTGTTTGTTGCACACAAATGAAAAATAAAATAGAATTCACAATTTTATTCTTTATTCCTGGCAATAATTCCAAACATATGATGAATATTAAATACAGAATTGGGTGGGGATAAATGTAATCCTTCTTTCTACTTACAAGACTCATTGGAAAAATCAATGTTGTTAAGTGAATATTTGAGATTAAAATAATTCTAAGTTATTACAAGGTTTGTTTTTTTAGTATAATTGAATCAAGTGTAGAAGTAATACTTGTAGTACAAATTAGTTTTTTAGATTAAGATTTGGTGATTTTATAATAAACAATGTAAAATAAATTCAGGAACTACAATCAGGACCTGGCAAGTAGAAAGTGGCAATGAGAGTGCACCTACACTATAGCATTATTGCAGTTTGACACCACTTTAACTGCTATGTTTCAAGGCTATAGAATCATGGGAATGATAGTTTGATGAGTCACCAGCACTCTTTAACAGAGAAGGTAAATACTGTTTTCCACTTCCACTACCATATCCCAGATTTCAGACAAACTCCATGAGCCAAAGATAAGTTTTCAAGAACACTCACGAGAATATTGATGTTCAACAAATACACATTTTAAAGAAAAATTAATAATAAAACACACAAAGACACATTTTAGAGCTTATTTACACTGACCCTATGCCAGGCATGGACAAACTTTTTTGCCTTGGGGCAGCATTGTGGGCCCAACCAAGAGAGAGTCGGGCCGGGGGGGGGAGGGACGTGGCTGGGCACGTGCTGGGTGGGACAGGTCTAGGAAGGGGCAGGTCTGGGAGGAGGTGGGGCAGGGCCCGGGTCATCCTTAGGTGGTCCTCCTGGCATAAGGATGGGGCAGCTCACCTCATCTTTATGTTGGGAGAAAAACAAGACATGCAGCAACTGCCCCAATCCTCCTCCCTGATCCTCCTCCCCTGATCTTTGGACTGCCAGGAGGAGGACGAGGCAGGTAAAAGTCAAGAGCACTCTGGAGGGCTCTTAGCTGCTGCATGCCTTCCTTGGCCTGTCCTCTCGGCATAAGGACAGGACTATTCACCCTGTCCTTTTGCCAGGATGAGAGCAAGACATGTGGTGGCTGAGAGCACTTCAGAGGGCACCTGAGAGCACTTCAGAGGCACTTCAGAGGCCTTCCCCTCCTGTCCTTTCTGCATAAGGATGCAGTGGACCACCATGTACTTATGTTGAGAGGATACAGAAAATGAGAAGGGCCCAAGGAAAGCATTCAGGAGGTCGCATCTGCCACCTGGGTCTTAGTTTGCCCATGCCTGCCCTATTCCCTAAAGTGGACCAGACATCACTGCTGGATATCCAAAGGACGTAAAAGGTCTTCTTGTTCTCAATGTAGGGTAAACAAGGTTAAACAAGTTTAACCCAGCATTAACAAATTGGGGAAGGTGTCTGGCCTGCATGACCAAGCAGAAGGCTAATGACTCCAAGAAAAGTAATAATTCAATCCCCGGTGGCGCAGTGGGTTAAACTCCTGTGCCGGCAGAACTGAAGACCAACAGGTCGCAGGTTCGAATCCGGGGAGAGGTGGATGAGCTCCCTCTATCAGCTCCAGCTCCTCATGCGGGGACATGAGAGAAGCCTCCCACAAGGATGATAAAAAAATCAAAAAAATTATCTGGGCGTCCCCTGGGCAACGTCCTTGCAGACGGCCAATTCTCTCACACCAGAAGTGACTTGCAGTTTCTCAAGTCACTCCTGACACAACAAAAAAAAACAACAAAACTATTCTGGACATAGGGTGGCAGGAAAGGTATAACAAATGCAAATGTGATGCCTCCACTAAGGCTGACAAATCCACTAATTTGAAGAGCACTGTGAAGTTATTTCATAGATTACAATGGGGTTCTTACTGGGGCCAATATTCAGGCTATTTTAATTTCTTTCTAATCATTCCAAGGAAATTGTTGCTTTTTTCACTGGTGTCTTTACATTCCATTGATTTGTGATTTAAAAAAACAAACAAACATTGATACTAAAATTTGTTAATATTTTAAAACACATTTTCTTAAAAATATGTATAGATGAATACATTTTATATCAGGCTTTGCAGTCATGTATGCTTTTTGGAACGGTTTTTAAGCATCGCGACATTCAAAAACATGTAATCTGAAGCATTTTTAACACAGTATATGAAAATGGATGATGACTGCTCAATAGTCTAAACATTTTCTCCTGTATTCCTAGCTATATTACATCTTCTTTTTAAAATTAAAATCTAAACATCCTATATGCAGAAACGTCCAGTTAATTTATTAATAACATGCTTTGTTTCTTCATTTATTTATTTAGATGTAAGGACTCCACAGCATAGCTTATCCTTACAATATAGACAAAGAATTGTACAATTAATTAATAAATAATACATTATCAGAATACCATACAAGCAATTCAGTGGTTCCTTAACTAGGATTCAAGTATGTGAGCAAACATATTAGAAACTTTTAAGAACTGACAACTTCTGATTCAAAGGAAAGATTTGCCTGGATTGTCTTTTAAGTCTTGCAGAGCAGCTTTCCATAGAATGTTATGATCATATCATTCTTCAGACATCCTCCCTATTCCCTACTATAATGATTAGAAATATTATGATATGTTTGCTACTCAAATACAATATCTCTCAATGTTGTACTGCCAGTATTTCCAAAAAAAAAAAAAGAGGAAACTTTAAAAGACTTCACTGCCATAGCTCCATGTATGAAATCACATGAGTTGTAATCTGGTGAGGCATCAACACTCTTTAGCAGAGAAATCTAAAGACTTTGTAAAGCTACACCTCCCAGGATAAATAAATAACTCCTGTTCCATGTAATGGCATTGAGCCACAGTAGTGAAGAGATATCAAATTCCATTTATTCTGTGGTGTAGATGTACCCTAAATCATACATTGTATTGCCAAATTAATGCCAATGTGAATGTCTAACTATAATTCTGTTTTACTTTTCCAATATACAACATTTCAGAAACATGGCTTTGCTTTTTGAATGGAAATTGAATTGCAATATGCACATGATTCAATCACTATGCATTGTTCAATCAGAGGAAGATAACTAATCTTTCTGGGAGACCCTTTTGACTATCAGCTTTATGAGTACCTCTTTAACATCAGTGTTCCTCAAAGAGTAAATGAATGGGTTGAGGACTGGAGTCAGCACCGAATAAATAATAGCAATAACTTTGTCTTCTTCCAGGGAGTAAGATGAAGCAGGCCAGAGGAAAGTATAGATTATTGTCGAATAATATAAGCTGACTACCAAGAGATGGGAAGAGCATGTAGAAAAAGCTTTTCTCTTACTTTCTGTGGAACGAATTTTTATAATATCTCTCACAATAAAGCAATACGAAGTTAGTGTCAGAGCACAGCTACCTATTAAAATGATCACAGAAGCAGTGAAAACCATTGTTTCATTCGAACTTGTGTCTGAACAGGAGATGTTGAACATGGGTGAAAGCTCACAGAAAAAATGGTTGATGATGTTGGAGTCACAGAAGGAAAGCCGTGCCACAAGTCCTGTCTGAATTGCAGAATTAGCCATGCCTATGAGCCACAGACCTGCTACAGTTCCAAGGCAAAACTCCTTCCTCATAATGACCATGTACTGGAAAGGGTGGCAAATAGCAGCATAGCGGTCAAAAGCCATGAATGCCAGGAGCATAAGTTCAGTACCTAGCATTAAGGTGAAAACATACACCTGTGCACTGCAACCAGGAAAGGTAATGCTTTTTCTTTCAGCTAAAATGGTTTGTAACATTTTGGGAACTGTAACAGAAATTGAGCAAATGTTTATTATAGATAAATTGATGAGCAAGAAGTACATTGGTGTGTGGAGTTTGCTGCAAGTGCCGATTGCGAGGATGGTGAGGATGTTACTGATTATAGCCACAGCATAAATGAGAGAGAATAACCAGAAGAGAATAATCTGATGTTCAGGTGAACTGGAAAGTCCTACAAGGATGAACTCTGTAATAACAGAATGATTCTTCATTTCCAATATTATGTGACTGTAGACCTGGACAAACAAAACAAAACAAATGCATGTAGAGATAATCTCAATTGATAGGAGAAGAATCATCACTCAGTAAATTAATACTGCAACAAGCACTAATTAAGTAATAACGAATAAGGACAAATTTGCATTTGCAGAATAGAATTGACACCTATGGATACAACTGAATATATGTACTTTCAGAGAAATGTCTCATATCTCTAACCATAAAATCAAATCATTTAGCTTGATGGCCACAGTTTGCTTTTGATTTAACGTATCTTCAAGACTTCATATATTTCATATACTATATCCCATTCTATCACTATAAGTAGACCATAGTTTATGAAAATTCATTTCACCAGCAAGATGTATTCCTTGAAGGTGCCACATGATATAACAAATTGCTTTTGATTCCAGATACATTTAAGACCTCTTCACATGGCCTTTTCAAGCCATGCAGTTTTGCCAGTGCACCCTCCCTCCTTCCCCCATCATATGGTGGGGTGCATTGGCACCCCGTCCCTGTCCCCAGGAGATTAGGAGAAAGGGCAATAATGCCATCATACAGATGGGAGAAAGGGTGGTAATGCCATGAAAGGGTGGCAATGCCAATGCCAGGGAAAAGTGAGAAAAAGTGTGGGTAGCTCCATTAGAGCTACCAAAAGGACACTTTCTTCCCCATGATGGAGGAAGAAGCATCTTTCCCTCCACTTTAGGAGGAATGTGGGTGGGGCCTGCCATGTATCATCTGATGGTGCTTGGCAGGCTCAGTTTGGACTCAGATAACCCAGTTCAAAGTAGATATTGTGGGATTTTCTGCCTTGATATTCTGGGATATAAGACTGACCTTTATTTTGGTCATTAAGTCCTAAGTTATTTGAATACATAGCCCAATTTCTCCCTTGATTAATCTTTTGTTAGTTAATGTCAACATTTTGAGAGGAGCCTGGCTTTTTCCAATATTTGATATGTCTCCACTGTAAGTCTGTACTGTAGAATCAATGCAGTTTAAGACCTCTGTAACTGAAATAGATCAATGATAAGGAATCCTGGTATTTGTCTTTTGGTAAGGCACCAGAACTCTTTAACAGAGAAGGTGAAAGAACTTATAAAACTACAACTTACGATTCCACAGCATTGAGCCATGAAAGTTAAAGTGGTGCCAAATTGCATTAATTCTAAAATGTAGATGTATCCCATTATCTGAATAATAATAAAAAAGATGTTTATTGATTAGTCCACTGACCATATCAACAGTAAAGACAAAACAAAAAAGAACACAAGTAGACAAAAATATCCATTATCTGAATACTTTTCTGGGAGTCAGTCAGCACATTTATCTAGTTTCAAATGTTGCACTATGTGTCATTTTGAATAGTGTACTGCCCTGTCCTACAAGATACAATCTGAGTAATACATAAATGAGCTAAGCTTTTTATTGTATTTCTAGATATAGTCCTTCAGTTTGCCAATGGGCCAAATAACACTTTAACTGACATTCCACATATTTCCTTGCAAGGTAATAAAGAGAATAACCAAGTCAAATTCATTTAAAAGAACTTACAAACCCAATTAAATAAGGTCCAAAACACACTTCAGATCTATTAAAATCTAGTAAACCTAATGGCGAAATCTATTAGCAATTTCAGTCCAACAATACATGAAAGACCACAACTGGCTGACCTCTGGTCTTAATCTTTTCATACAATCCACTTCATTCTTTGCACTTAGAAATGCTTAAAATCTTGGTTTCTTCATTGAAAGCAAAGGTCTTCTGGCATTTCTGTTCATTCAAAAGAAGGAAATTATTTTGTAGCCCTTTCTTCTCTGATTTAGTCAATCAAGTTAGGCATCATACCTGGCTGTTGTTCTTGCTGTTGGCTGTAGTGCTGGTATAGTTGCTTTCCTTTCTCACTGCCTGAAAGCAATTCCTTGTCTGTAGGAAGTTCTAGAATTCTAGTTTACTAGGCAACCCTCCCAACCTTTCATTTACAAATCATTGTTCTTACCTATGTTCCTCTGTTCATGCCTTGTGCGCACTGCCACACTTTCTTTTTTCTTTCCTATACATACATCTTATACCCTACACAGTCAATCTGTTTGGATGTAGAACCAACACATAAAATAATTAGTCTCTCTCCAATCCACTACCATCTTTGGCACATTGCATAAATTGTATGCAAGTGTGAAACATTCTCATTTTTAAAAAGTTCTCCATACAATGTGAAAACCTAGAAAATCAAGGTTCTACATAGTGCTCATGAAGCCATATTTCTAAATTATGTGGTCTTCTTCTTCTTCTTCTTCTTCTTCACTCTGCCACCATCTCCCAAAGAAACTTAGGGCAGCTCACAAAGCGCTCAAAGGTGTGAACACACAAAATAAAACAAGTGCATAGACAACAACACAAAAGCAATAACAACCAACATAACATCATAACTCACCCCCCCCCCCCCCGGCCTGATTAAGATCAAGAAAATGCAACAATAGCTGAAGATATTCTACACAAATGGAATGCCAGCACAGTGCTCTAAAGTGTCAACTATTTCTATTAGTATGCAAAAATTCTTACATTTCAAATTACTGTTATATTACATTTTGGTATCATCTCTGTCCCTGAGATGCTGTGAATTTTTACCCTCTTTATTTTAAAGACAAGTAATATTTGTGTGTGATATCATATTTTCAAAGTCAGACTGGTCATCTGGTGATTACATTTTTTTCATATTTCCCAGATGTATCTTAGAGGCACAGCATATCTCCCATATGAAAATTCAAGATAAATACATTAAAAAAGAGGTACATGAAAAATAAACTATCATAATCCTACTTGTTGCTATCCTTGTGACCTTAGAGACTAATGATAATACTACTTTTGAGGTGTACAAGATAAACACACAGTATCCTAGGGCAAATATCACTGCTTTCTTGTCATGTTGAACGTCTAAGAGGAGAGAGGCACACTGATAGATAACATGGAAATGTAGACCACTACTGCAGGAGGAAGCTATATGTTGTATAATGCTAGGGGGAGGAAATGCAGAGAATCTACCAGACACAGCTATCTCACACAATCAGTTAAGCACAAACTATTACATGAACTTCCAGTTATCTACCTCATGGCACAAACAAACAAGCAAATATCAATATGAAACAAACAAGGAAGTAGTAATATTTGTTGGTGTTTTTAAAAACATTACAACTGTACCCTCTGTTTGCTTCTGATATGATAAATAAATACCTCATGACAACCCTGTGAATGAACAATCAACAAGAAGAAATGCATAAGCATTCATCTTACAGTATATGACTCTCCAAAAATATAGCTGAGGTCCCTAAAACATGTAGTTTTCATAGGATTAATAGTTAGGGACTCTCAGTAGAACGATACTTCACTGGAATGTGAAGGAGATAAAGAACATGGCACAGCTAACAAAGATTGTCCCCTATGGAAAGCAAGCCAATGAAGCTATCAACAGATTTAATAGAGACCACTCTGTGTATGACAGAGAAAGAGAGAGAGAGAGAGAGAATTTTGACTGTTCCTCAGTAAGTAGAATTTATGACAGCCTGAAATTATCTATTGATGGAAAGTATTTTTTTTAATATCTAATGAAAAACAGAGATGAGAATGGGAGACATAAGGTTTTGGCTTGATCTCATTATCTTATGAAACCCTTTGAAAACTTCTCTTCTTTGGCTTACTCTCAGTTTTTTCAATAATAACAATAACAACAATTCCACATAACCAGAAATCACCCAATATTGAATTCATGGTTAACTGTGTGTGTATATATTATAAAAGATGTTAAAGCAACACAGGAGTGGAAGAGGAAGACTGAAATATTTACCTGCATTCCTATTATAATGTGGTGCCTTCTTACTGATTTAATAGATTATTTCTTGTGGATTAAAATGATTTTCTGCTCTGGCAAATTATAAGAATAATGCTTTTTCATCAGTAAGATAGTTAGGATAATTTCTCTGATCCTTTTGTTGATACACCTTGTTTTGGGGAAATGTACTATACAGTTTAGAAATCTTTCTAAGCTGTTCAGCTGGGAAAAGCACCTCTGAGGTATTGTGAGGAAGATAATGATTTTTCATCATACTGGTGAAGAAAAAGTTTGTACCAGTACAACAGCTGGCACATTTTCAAAATTCAAGCTTAATGTTCATTTTCATAAACACCAGACAAAATCCATTGATTTATAAATTATTTTAATTTTCATTGTGTTATCCAAGGGATAGTTGTGTTTCTACTTAGTTAAACAGCATTCAATAAGAATTATTTCTGGATGTGTGTAGTTCCTAAATTTCAGGCATTCTCAAATGGTTGAAGAGCCATTACAGTTTTTGTGTGACTGTAGGGTAACAAGTAGGCCTGGGTAACAACGGAAAAATTTGTTTCTAAAATCGATTTGTATTTGGGGTTTTTTTTTGTTTCAATATTTAAAATAATTACAAAATTTTCCTTTTAAAAAGTTCGATATTTACGAAATTTCGTAAATGGTAAAAAATTTAACGAATCGATTTCCGAAACAATAACGAATCGATTCGTTAATGGCGGACGCGACCGCGAAATATGCCAAAAAACCTCCAAAACCTTCTGAAGCTTCCCTCTCCCTCTGTTGTTGACTGTTGGTGTGATATTATAATTTTTTTTCACTAATTAAACCATAAAACTGGCCCAGACATGCGGAAATAATAACGAAACGACCTCAAAACAATAACGAAATGAATACAATATCGAAATACGAAGCATTTACAAAACGTTTTTGAAAATTCATTTTTTTAATAATTGCTCCAGAATGGTTCGTTATCGTTTTGTAATTGAAAAAATTAACGAATTATTAACGAATTACGAATTAACGAAATGAAACCGCCCAGCCCTAGTAACAAGGTTAGAATCCCTGCTCAACCATAGAAACCCACTGGGTGACCTTGAGCCAGTAAAACTTGCTTTGTTTCAGAAGATGGCAATGCCAAGTCTCCCATGAAGAAACCCTACCAAATAAACCCTATTGTAAGGTTGCCATACAACAACAGCAGCAGCAGCAGCAGCAGCAGCAGTGGCAGCGGCAGCAACAACAACAACCCTAATATACAGAAGATGATAGTTGTAAAGCTCTTGATAGAATTTCCTGAATTGTTCTACAATCTCCTTCTCTTTGGTATAATTTTTATTTCCTTCCTTGATTTGGGTTATAAATCTTTGTTGTCTTCTCTTAACTAGTTTTTTTGCTAGGTACTTCCCTGGTTTATTTGCAGTCGCGAAATGTTGCGCCCTAAGGTAATTCATTTTTTTTGCCATTTCTTCTATTTGTGTTGATTCGATTACCTTTTTGATCATCTCTATCTCCAATTTTATTTTTTTGTTTCCTAATCTTTTTTTGAGTATGTCTTCTTTTTCTTTCAGTTTTTGTTCCAGTTCTGTTACTTTTTCTCTTCTTTTCCTGTTTCTTATGGCTCTCTGCTGTATGAAATGGCCTCGAATGAATACTTTGCTTGTTTCCCAAACTGTCTCTAATTTAGTTCCTTTATTGAGGTTGTTGTCAAAGAACTCTTGTAATATTTTTTTGTTGAGCTTTATATCTTCCTCTGATTTTATTATTGAGTCGTCTAGTCTCCATATTCTGTGATGATGATTTAGCTGAATGTCAATTTTTAGTGGGCAATGGTCCGTATGTGTCATTGGGAGTATTTCAGCTTTAGTAGTTTTGACTGTTAGGCTATTAGTCGCCCAACACATGTCGATCCTGGACCATGTGTCATGCCTATTGGAGTAAAAAGTGTAGTCTTTCATTTCAGGGTTTTTTATTCTCCAAATATCTTTTAATTGGAATTCTTGTCGCAAATTTAAGAGGCTTAGTGGGAGTCTCCCCCCTTTGGGGTCTCCCCCTCTTCCTTTTTTTTTTGTTTTATCCATTTTACCGTCTACTACCCCATTAAAATCACCTATTATTATTATGTTGTTACATGCATGTTCTGTTAGTTTCTTCCTTAGCTGGTTTACAAAGGAAGTTTTGGTTCCGTTTGGGGCGTAGATGTTGCAAATTAGGATATCGTAGTCCCCTACTTTGAGTTTGGCCGCGACTACTCTACCTTCTTCATCTCTGAAGGCTAACTCTGGGTTGAAATGGTCTTTTATATACATTGCGACTCCTTTTTTCTTTTTTGGTGAACATGAGTAGAATAGTTTCCCTAATTGTTTATTTTCAAGGTGTGCTACATGTTTTTGCATTATATGCGTTTCTTGGAGTGCAATTAAATCACATCTCAGACTTTTAAGTTGGTTGTATATCAATTTCTTTTTATTGGGGCTGTTAAGCCCATTCACATTATTAGATACTATTCTTATTTTCCTCATCAGGTATTATATCAATTAAGTCCTTTGTGCCTTTGTTTTTATACAATTGTTTGACGTAATCTTCTGGGGACGTTTGTCTAGCTCTCTTTTCACCTTTTCCTCTATCATTAATTGGATCGGACATTCCTGTTAACTCCACTTCTTCCTCCTCTGTTTCCTTGTAATCTTTGGAGGTCGCTCCCTTTTCTTGGTGTCTCTTATCTCGACTGAGTTCTTCTTCTTTTTTTCTAATTTTCCTGTAGAAATTTTTTGCTTTGTCAACTGATGTGATCCAGTATTTTTCATCTCCATACGTGACCATTACTCCTTCATATTTCTCCCAGCGGAATTTAATTTGTTGTTTTTTTAATTCGTCTGTTAAAAAATAATATTGCTTTCTTTTACTCATCACGAATGATGGTACCTCTTTTAGTATCGTCACCTTCTTTCCTTTGTATGTTGACAATTCTTTGGTGTTTTTGGCTAGGATTTGGTCTCTTATACACTTCCTTGATAGATGCACTACAGTGTCACGTGGAGTGCCGTTCTTCTTGGCATAGGTCGTTTGTACTCGGTATACCCGATCAATATTCTTGTCCATCTCTTCACAAGTTGTCTCTAGTAGCTTGGCTGTTATTTCTGTCACTATATTTCTTATGTTGTCTTGTTCTCTTTCTTCAATGTTCCTGATCCTGATTTGGTGTTCTGCCTCCCTCATTTCCGTTGTATCCTGTATTCTCTTCATTTTGGATGTTAGTTCTTCTATTTTGTCCATTCTTTTATTCGCCTTATCCGTCGATTTTTTCTGTAATTCATTGTCCTTTTTCATATCGTTAACCTCTTTTTGGATTGAGTTCATGCCTATTTTGATGTTTGTTATCTCTTCCTTAATTTCCTCTCTCACTTTCCCCATCTCCTCTTTAATCATTTTTTGAAGTTTAGTTTCCAATTTTTCCAATTTCTCTTGGGATTTTTGTATTTTCTCCTGAGCTTCTTGCATTTTTTCTTGTGTTTCTGCTATCTTGATTAGTTCAGCCATGATGTCCTTGGCTGTGGGTTCTTTAGGTGTGGCAGTAGGTTCCCTAGGATCTCTAAGTGTGGGTTCCCCCTGAAAAGAGTGTCTTCTAGCTGACGTTCCTTTCATTAGTTTAGTAGTAACGTTCTTCTCCATTATGAATAGTTCTTCTTGTTTGTGATGCTTTTGTATAGGTAATTTGATTTGGTTTAGGATACGACATCTAAAGAAGATATAACAGCATTCCTCTCCAAACAAAATATTTCAAGAATCTCCGATATGGAAAGGGAGTACATGAACAAACCGATAGATGAAGAGGAAGTGTTAAAATGTATAAACAAACTGGCGACCAACAAGACCCCAGGTCCAGACGGTCTTACAGCCTATTATTATAAGGTCTTCAAAGAAGAAATAATCACCCAATTAAAAGAGATAATGAACAATATTATGGAAGGAGGTGAAATGCCAGAGACATGGCATGAAGCGAACATAACACTTATTCACAAAGAAAAAACAGAACCCACAAATCTAAAAAACTACCGACCCATTTCCCTCCTAAACTATGATTATAAAATCTTTACAAGCCTATTGGCAGAGAGGTTTAAGAAACTACTACAAGAGAGAATAAAAGAAGACCAAAGAGGATTTCTTCCAAATAGGCAAATGAGGGACAACATTAGAATAGTGATTGACATTATTGAATTATGTGAGAAAAACCCACAAAAAAACATAGGTTTACTGTTCTTAGACGCGGAAAAGGCCTTTGACCGCACGAACTGGGACTTTATCTCAGCGGTACTAATAGAAATGGACATTGGATATGCCATTCAAAACGCTATAAGAGCTATCCATGCAAAACAAACGGCGGCGATAATAGTTAATGGCTTGCAATCGGACAGGATAAAAATTCAGAAAGGGGTGAGACAGGGCTGTCCCCTTTCTCCTCTATTATTTATATTGGTGCTGGAAATCTTACTAGATGGACTCAGGGAAGATAAAGACCTTAAAGGCCTGAAGATCCAGTCGGAAGACTACAAGGTCTTGGCCTTCGCCGATGACCTAGTATGCATAATAGATAACCCGACGTATAATACCACCAAATGGATAGATAAGATAGAAAGCTTTGGTAAGCTGGCAGGTCTGAAAATAAATAGAAATAAAACCAAAATGCTAACAAAAAATGTGAATAAGGAAGGGAAAGATAAAATTTACAACGACACAGGAATAGAAATAGCAAAAAAAATCAAATATCTAGGTATTGCGATCTCCCCATCCAACAGACATCTTTTCAAAGAAAATTATGAAAAAGCTTGGGAAGAGGTCAAAAAGAAACTAAAAAGCTGGAAATACCTTAGTCTATCTCTACTTGGGAAAATAGCAGCGATCAAAATGAGTGTGCTGCCAAAATTAATATTCTTGTTCCAAATGATCCCAATTATAAAATCTGGCTTATGTTTTAAGAAATGGAACAAAGACATTCTAAACTTCATCTGGGATGGGAAGAAACATAGAATTAAATCTCAGAACCTTATGGACGCAAAGCAAAGAGGAGGATTAGCGTTACCGGATTTACAAATCTATTATGAAGCGTCTGTCCTATCATGGACAAAAACCTGGGCCACCCTTGACCAGAAAAAAATCTTAACTCTTGAAGGGTTCAACATCAGAAGGGGATGGCACGCATACCTATGGTATGAAAAAGCAAGCATTGAAAGAAATTTCACAAACCATTATATAAGATCCTCTTTATTAAAAACATGGAACAAATATAAAAACTTCTTTTATAAAAGAAACGCCTACTTGGATATCACCAGTGGAGGCATACCACAAGAGGGAAATACCCAGAAATAAGTGGATCAACTATAAGCAGCTACTCACAAAGACCAATGGGGAGTGGCAAATAAGATCCCTAGAAGACCTGAAGGAAATAGACAGTGGAATGACTTGGCTCCATTACCTACAAATCAAAGAACATTTCAAGACCGATCGAAAAACTGGTTTCAATGAAACAGATACGTGTTGGGACATTATCATGAAAAAAGATAAAAAGCTAATTAAAATGCTGTACAAGATATTGCTTGAATGGAAAAATGAAAAGGAACTGATAAAGGGAAACATGATCAAATGGGCTAAAGATATTGGCCACTCAATATCACTTAGCGACTGGGAACATACTTGGAGAAACAAAGCAAAATTTACAAAAGCTACTAATATAACTGAGAACTGGTATAAGATCTTCTATAGATGGCACTTAACACCAGCCCACTTAGCCAAATTCAGCAAAAAGAACGATGGATTATGTTGGAAATGCAAAAAAGAAATTGGAACTTATTACCATCAATTCTGGCTTTGCAGAGAAATTAGAAAATTCTGGCAAATGGTCCATAAACATACTCAAAATATAACACACACAAAATTTGACATGAAACCTGAACTCTATCTTTTAAATATAATGACTACAAAATTTAATAAGGACCAAGAAAGAATATTTCTTTACCTAGCCGCAGCAGCAAGAATCTTGATTGCAAAAAAATGGAAAACTGAAGAAACTCCTACCAGTGAGGAATGGATTGGAAAGATCATGGACTTTAAGAACTTAGATAAACTATCACAAGCCTTAGGACAAGATGACAAAACCAAACGAACTAACTGGAAGTGCTTGGAAGAGTTTCTTAAGACACAAGTTAAACTAGATATATAAGGTGCTACAACGAAAGCAAAACTAGGAATATAGGTGAAGGAGAAAGAAAATACACAGTCAAAGTGAACCTTCCCTGCAGACTGAACGGAAGTCAGAAGTACTTCACTCCCCCTCCCTCATCCTTCCCCCCTTACCTTCGGACCCTCCTCCCCTCCTCCCCCCCTCCCTCCTCTCCCTCACTCACAACGTAAGCCTTTTTGGCTTGCCTCCCTTTATCTTTCCGTTTCCCACCCTTTCTATCCAGTATATTGTTCCCACTCTTTCAATGTATAGACAAAAAGAAATTTATAAAAAACAATAAAAAAAAAAAATACAGAAGATGATAGTTTTCACTATCCTGCCCCAACCCATTTGGGAATTTGTGAGGTCAAAAACAGCACCTTGAATTGAGCTCAGAATCATATCAAAAGTTCCCAAAGACTGCCTCTGTCTTGGCTTTAGACACACCGGACAAGAGCCGGACTGTCACTTTTTCAAGCCTCTCCTCATGAAAAAATGATGAACAAGGAAACCGGGGGGGGGGGGTTCTTTCCCAGATTAAAAATAAGGGTTACACAACAATTGATACATCCAATAGAATAGTGAGATTTTGAGCAGTATTCTGATGTCCTAAGTCATCAGGAAGCTTTTTCCTCCCACTTTTATTCTTTGTGTGTGTGTGTGTGTGTGTGTGTGTGTGTGTGTGCATGTAAGAAACACAATGAGAAAAAAATCTTCAGAGGCAGCCCCACATAGAGTGCATTGCAGTTATCCATCTGAGATGTAAGACAAGGAATACTGTGGCCAGGTCTGGCTTTTCGAGGTACGGTCGCAGTTGGCCCGTACCTCAAAAGTACATAGTTCTTTGTTTGTTTGTTTCAATGATCACCAAATCAATGCTTGGTTTTAAGCAGGTGATCATTTTAGTTCCTCTAGATGTGTAACTACAATTGTTACAAAAATCAGCAGCCAGACTATTAACAGCAGCCAATTACAGGGAGCACACCTGGAGCTGTTTTAATCCACCTGTTAAAACAGCTCCACTGGCTATGTGTTTCTGGACCCAATTCAAAGTGCAAGTTATTACTTCCAAAACCCTACATGATTCAGGTCCAGCCTATTCATGTGACCACGTCTCCTCCTATAAACCTGTATGAGCCCTGATATCTGTTTTTTTCCCCTATTATGTTATGTTCTATTTATTGTCTTAATTTTACTGTATTGTGTATTTATTGTTATTTTGTATTGCTTTGCCTTGTTGTAAGTCATTCCGATTCTCTTAGGGGAGAGAGGCAGGATATTAATGATGATGATGATGATTATTATTATTATTATTATTATTATTATTAAAATATTTACAACTCAAGCTTGAGGCCCCGGAATCAGAACGTTTTTTCCAACAAATGTCTTAAGGGCTTTTTTAACTTCTTTGTTTCTCAGAGAATATATCATTGGATTAAGCACTGGAGTTACAACAGTATATAGGAGAGAAACCCATTTGTCTTTATCTAAAGTGTAGACAGATGAGGGCCTAATATATGTGTAAATGACCGAGGAGAAGTAAAAACTGACAACAACCAGATGTGAGGAACATGTGGAGAAAGCTTTCTTCTTCCCTTCAGTAGAACGAATTCTGAAGATGGTTCTCATGATGAAGAAATATGACATTAGAGTCAAACCACAATTAAAGATCCCAAATATGACATCTGCCATAAAAGCCATGCTCTCATTGATGCTGGTGTCTGAGGATGCAAGCTTTAAAAGTGGTGGCACATCACAAAAGAAATGGTTGATTATATTTGAATCATGGAAGGAAAGCTTCAGCATGAGTCCAGCATGGACTGCAGAGTTAACCATTCCAACAAGCCATGCACCTGCTGCTATGCAAACACATGCTTCCTTCCGCATGATCAGTGCATATTGCAAAGGATGACAGATAGCAGCATAACGGTCAAAAGCCATGAATGAAAGAAGAGAAAGTTCTGTCCCCAAAGTCCATATAAAAAGAAACACTTGTGTAACACAGCCATAAAATGATATTATCTTTCTCCGGGTCCAAAGAGCCTGGAGCAGTTTAGGAGTTGTAACTGAAATAGAGAATATATTTACTAAAGACAAGTTGATGAGCAGGAAATACATGGGGGTGTGAAGGTTTCTGCAGTTGCATATGGTAAAGATGAGAAAGCAGTTAACAGTCAAGGCTATAGCATATATAAATGTAAATATCCAAAAGAGAAGTGTCTGTAGTTCAGCTGAATTTGTTAAACCAACCAGTATAAACTCCATTGTTGTAGACTGATTCTTCATGTAGGTATTTCTTTTGTTGATAGTCTAGAAGACAGATAGATTGGGTTACTTTAGTTACCAAAATATGTCCAATGACCTGAGTACACATGTTAAAATAAATGTCATTATGGGATCAGTTCTGATATTGCTTACCGAGAATTTTTGAATGCTTTCCAGAAACTACCCTTGATTTCAATTGAGGTTTAGTAAATGCCAGCTAGGATAATCGGATGAAATATTTTGTCATATAATCAAGATTATAGGGACTGGGGTTAACAGGCTAAACTGCTGTGTTGCAGAAACATCCTTCCAACTAAGAGGTCAGCAGTTCAATCTCAGGTCAGGGTGAACACCCACCGTTAGTCCGAGCTCACCTGCCCACCTAGAAGGTCAAAAGCAGAAATGTGAGTAGATATATAAGGAGTTAATAAACCTTGATCATGGATAATGTGATCTCATAGCAGTTAAGTGGTAATGTTTATATTTTAATTGCTTTTAATCTTGTTTGGATTTGTAACTGAATGTTTATTTATTTTTGAATTGTTTTAAGGCATTGAATTATTGCCTCTGCTGTAAGCCAACTTGAGTCCCCTTCGGGGTTGAGAAAGGAGGGATATAAATATAATAAATAAATAAATACATAAATAAAATCTTCCTTAAGGGCATCAATCGATCAGAAGAAAGCTCCTTGGCATGGAAGATGGAGCAACAGCACCCTCAGTGGCTGAAGTTGAGCACAGCCTTCAAGATGTCAGAAATAAGATAGGAAAAAACTGCCTTTACCTCTGTTTTTTTTTTCCGTCCTTGTTAAGTGTATAGAATCATAGAATCAATCATAGTATAATTGGCATTGAATGTTTGCTTTATGTGTGTATTCTGTAAAAGTCACTTTTAGTCTCCTTCGGGGTATATATACTATAAATAAAAAAATAAAGTCATCCTTGACAATTATTATTGCTTATCTAGAACTTTTGAAAACGTTCAAGGAAAAACTCCTCATCGCCTTCATTTTCATCATATGTTGGTACATGTAATAAAATATTTTGCCCAGTTTTTGAAGACCTTCATAATCAATTGCTGTGGTCCTGTTCAATATTTACAGTGGTGTAAGACACTGTAAAATTTTGGAATCTGTGCTTATGATCATTTCACCAATGCACCATCATAAAAGCGCATAAAAACTTACCTTAGAAATCAAACAGCCTGTCGAAAGACATTTCTGTGGTACTGTGGATTGCAACAGCGAGTGAAAAACATATTTCCACTTCCTAAAGTAAGGTGATATTTACCTGGAAAATCTCTATGTTAGTGGGCCTACTTGAAAGCTAAGGTAAGTTTTTGGGGGACTTAGCTCTGACAATAAAGCTCCATCATCACAGCTGTCTCACACTTCAGTGATGGTACTGTATTTTTTGCTGTTCTGCAACACACTTTTTTCCCTTAAATAACCCTCTCTAAAATTGGGTAAATCTTAGAATCGCAGGTGTATCTTATGTATTTTTTGTTGGTGGAGTTGTTACTGAAATTAGGATGCATCTTACAATCAATGGTGTCTTACAATTGAAAAAAATATGGTATTTCTCTAGGTGGTAACTAATCAGGACTAGGACTGTCTTCAAATGCATTGCTTTTATCATCCTTCCAAAAAACAACAATAAAAAAAACCTACATCCAGGCAAATATCCCAAGCCTGATGAAAAAAGCAATTTTTAATCACATTCACATTAAACTGAAGTGGATAGAAACATCCTTAATTATGGACAGTAATGCACATCTGAACACTGAATTATTTAAAAAGATTTCAGTGCACATAATATAAATTCAGTTTTCTATGAAAGATGACTTCACTTTGCCATGAGACCAGATGAAAGACACTATATGCATTTTTGTGACCTCTGTATCATGAAACATTGTAAGCATAAACAAAAAGTGGTGTGGATAGCAAGCCATTGCAATTACAGCCAATAGATTACAATAAATCATCAGGAAGATTTTTATTTTATTTTATACACATATAGTATGGTATATACCCATGTATATGTTGACCTCATGTTTAAATTGAGGGAGGGTTTAGGGGACAAAATTATGGCCCATGAATAAATCAAGGTCATTTGTCAGAGAGGAAAAGCAGCTGCTCCTGGACACTGCCAGTCTTTTCCCACCCAGGCATTCAAATAGGCCAGAAGTGGTGATATGTCAAAGAGTAATTTTATTCTTAGTTCTGACCATGGTCCATCCCCACCAACCTTTTCCTACCAGGTATGCACTAAAGTGCCAAGGCAGAGAGAATAAAGGGGTCAGAGCTTCTTTTAAGTTCTCCTGGAACACACTAAACTCTTTATTTTGTGTTTTTTTATATATATAAAAAAGAAAGAGCAATATTCATATAAACCTGTGGAAAAATTGGCCCAGGTTTTTTGGGTTCATTTGTTGACTAAAATTTCTAGACTTATACATGAATATATATAGCATTCAACAAAACAAAATAGATTCTGTAATAGAGAAATAAAACACCAAAAAAAAAGAGGCTTGAGATATTACCAGTTTTGTACATTTTCAAGGTATGTATGCCAAGTTGAATAGGCTCAACAATCTTATTTTAAAAGTAGACTTTTTTCTAATGCTTGGGTGGGGTGGCTCTGCTATTATTTTTGAACTTCTGTTCCCAGCTAACTCAGTGTGGTCAATACTGTTTGGGGGTCCAGCACTGTTTGAAGATCAAGAATATCCACATTCAAATTTCCTGTTTTACTGAGATCATTTGTTTGTGCTGAGTCTTAGTTGTGTTTTTTTAATTTTTCTGCGCAATCTCATTATATAGGCAGTGGTTTCTAATGATCTCAGTGATCTTCCAGCTAGCTATATCCAATGTGTTAGTGATGGCAGTGAAGATGTCTAGAACTAAAATTTACTGAGGATGAAGAAACTAAACTGTACCTGATATCTTGAACTGTACCTGATATCGATTCATATAGAATTTATTAAACTGGGGATGGACCATGATCAGGATTAGGATTAAAATTACTATGGGAATCCTGTTTGATCCTGTTTCATGGGATCAAACAGGGCTCCCATTGTAATTTTAGTCCTAATCCTGATCATGGTCCATTCCCAGTTTAATGAAGCTCTATATGAATCGTTCTTTTATTTGAAAAGAAGATACAAAGATGTGCACATATTAAGATCTGTGTTACTATTCTTTCCTTCTTTAACTCTTATGTCATACTCTGCAATGATCATCCAAATAAAAGCTTAATACTGAATAGGTTTGCATGCATCTGAAAATCTAAAATTATTTCTCATAAATGTAAGACTGGAGATAAAATAATTTGAAATCAAATTTAATATGTACCTTTGATCTTATTTATCTTTACTTCTTCTTGGTTGTGTTTCTTCTTTCTTCTTATGACATAGATGGAATCATTTCTTTTTCTTTCTCATCTGGCAAGCATCACTGCCAAATATCTTCTATTAATCTGATCATTAGAGACTAAACAGCTGATAGTAAACTAGAAGATATACTTTTCAGACCATAGCAAATAAGCAGCTTTAGAATCTTCCTATAAATATAGTGATAGGTCCATTGGGAGAAAGACCTTTGAGGTATAATCTGAATGATGGTGATTCCTATACAGTATTTTTGGAGCTTTTTTGTTTAATTGTATCCATTTATTTATTTGAAATATTTATGTACCATTCCAATAGCATTGCCTTCGGGGCAATTTTGCACATTTACAGAGGAGGAAAATTATTACTAAAATCATGTTTTTGCGATTAAAAAATGTTGATGTGGCATTATAATGCTTTCAGTTTCACATTTTGATTAATGTTTTAAGTAGGAATTATAAGATCCACTGCAAACTAGTCAAATCTGTTGCCAAAGTCAAACTGTGAGAGAGGGCCAGCTGTATATTTGCAGAATGGTTGGTTACACTATAGACCACACTTATGCAACTTCTGAAATATTATATCTACTCCATAAAGGTGTTTGACTGCCAACCCCCGAAATAATGAGTCCACACAACAGTTATGAGTTGAAAATATGGACAACTTTTATTAACTGTTACCTATTTAACTTAGTAACTAAATCTAATTCTATGGTTGTCATGAACTTGGTGTGGAAAAAGCCAAGATAGCAATCTTGCCTGGCCTACCCCTCAGCTAATTAGGGTGAAACACCTGGGTCCCCTGTTGACCTAACCTGAGCAACCTTTTAGGGAAATGCGCCAGAGAAGTCTCATTCAAAGTTGTTGAGACCAGACTTTCCCCATTCCTAGGCCATTTGGTATGACCTCACCTCATCTAAATGAACGACAGGGGAGTGTTTTACTTAATGGTCTTCACCCCAAAGGGGGGTGCCTTGAGTGTACACCAAAGGAGGGTGCCTTGGGTGTAGATTCCCCTAGATGTTTTCTGTTGAGGCCTATTTAAAAATCACACCATCCCAATTTTGGATATAGGGTAAGTGAAAAACCCTCCTAGAACATACAATATAGGGTAAGTGAAAAACCCTCCTAGAACATAGGAGGGGGAAATTCCAATCTGGTCCCCTTGAGGCAATCAATAAATTATACTGTTAATGGGTGGGTGTGGTGTGTCAAAGATCAGGAACACTATGAAGAAATGGGGCTGGCTGATGGGTCAGCTGATGGGTCACCTTAGGTCACCTCTGCCCCTTTTAAAGTAGTTCCTGCCAGAACTATTTCCTGCCTCATGTTCTGGGGAGGAGGCAAATCTCCTTCCTCCTCCAGCTGCACAGAGGGAGGAAAGTCCCTTATGCTGGTATGTTGTCCACACAAGGTATTGGCCTAAGAGTGAAGACTAACATCAAAACAGTAAAAAGAAAACATTTTAATGTATAGTTACATAAAATACCATTTCACAATAACAAAAATACAAACACAAAAGATGGAAAAAGAACTACATTAGTCATACATTTCTGCGAAAGCTGAACAAATACTGGTATTTTTTAATATGAGTTCATTTATAAATTTCATCTATACACCATTCCTTCAACTATTGCAGGTTTTATTAGATCTTCCATCCACTGGATTGCTGGTAGATCAAAATGCCTTTCCAGTGAAGAAATATATTTTAGCAGTCAAACAGCATGAAAATCTCTTCTATTAGCCACCTGTTAATTTTCAAAAAATTGGTAAATAATTCAAAATAACATGTACATCTCTGGGCTTTCCAGTAGCAAATTTATTCATGCAAAAAAGTAACTACTCCAAAACATATGCATTATGGAAATTTAGCATGATTAAATATCCATCAATTTGCTAATTTAGATATCCCATTCTTTAATAGACATTACAATTATGAATATATCCAAAGGCAAAATTTTAAAAATGGTGTGGATCATGGAGGTATACCCAAGCAAGAAACTTTCAGAAAGCCATGTATGGGGATTGTAGAGAATACACCTATACTGTAAAATTAATGAAGTTTGAAGGCACTTTAACTGTCATTTCTCAATGCTATGGAATCTTGGGAGTTGTAGTTTGACAAGGTCTTTGGCCTTCTCTGCCAATGAGTGCTGATTATAGAATCATAGAATCATAGAGTTGGAAGATGCCACATGGACCATCTTATGCAGAAAAAGCATAATCAAAGTACCCCTGACAGATGGCCATCCAACTTCTGTTTAAAAGCTTCCAATGAAGGAGCTTCTACCACACTCCCAGGTAGAGAGTTCCACTGCTAAACAGTTCTTACGATTAGTAAGTTCTTCCTAATGTTCAGGTGAAATATCCTTTCCTGTAATTTGAATCCATTGCACTGAGTCCCGGTTTCCAGGGGGATAATTTAAAAGTTTTGCCAGCCTCCCTTTGCAAATTGATTGTGGCTGCTTTTATGATTGCCCCTCCTCCCTTGCAAAGAGAAAAGGATAGCAATTTGATGTTTTTCTTGCTTTGAGGTTAGTCAGTAAGGAGTGATAGGCATGTGGTCATACCTGAGAAGATAGCAC
This sequence comes from Anolis sagrei ordinatus, assembly GCF_025583915.1. Classification (NCBI taxonomy): domain Eukaryota; kingdom Metazoa; phylum Chordata; class Lepidosauria; order Squamata; family Anolidae; genus Anolis; species Anolis sagrei. The sequence continues at coordinate 25,978,226 of NW_026847660.1, read as the reverse complement.
TTGTCTCTAGTACTGCTTCAACGTGGGGTTTTCTGAAGCACCTACCTTTCCATCCATTTAAATTTCAGCATAGCCTTAATCAGCTGTTATAACCACACAGTTAGCATGTTTATCAAGTTGGTTGTGAAGGCACGAGAAGAGGATCAATAGAGGGAAAGAAAGGTAGCAATGTCAAACAAGTACTTCCCAAAGTTCTCCAGTTCTGTTAAACTATTACACCTGATATCTGGATACAATTCTATTCTTGCAATGAGGATACTGAACAAATTCAATATTTTTTTTTTTAGGTTTTAGAATACCACTTTTTCTCCTCTTCTTGCTCCATTTATGGCAGACATCCTGCATTAGAAGATCTATCATAAATGAGAAGAACTACAGTATATGTCTTCTACTGAAAGATTCCATTTTCTTCTGCATTGATACAGTATTCTATCTAACCCTTGTTCACTGTACATGTTTAAAGAGCTTCAATATGATTTCTTTCTCTTTTTATTTAAATTTATAAATAACATGAGAGAAAAGGGAAAAATTACATTCTGACAGAGGTAAAGATATCGAAAAGTAAATAAACATCTCGTAGGAAAAGTCAGATCCATGAAAAAGTGAGCTACATTCATTAGCATTTTTGCATGCTGCAAGTCGCTTCTGGTCGCTTCTGGAGTGAGAGAATCAGCTGTCTATGAAGACGTTGCCCAGGGGACGCCCGGATGTCTTGTAATCCTGCAAGGAGGCTTCTCTCATGTCATGCCATGTCATGTCATGTGAGTGTGGAGAAAAGCAAACCATAGACCACCTGCTGCAATGCAACCTGAGCCCTGCCACATGCACAATGGAGGATCTTCTTGCAGCGACACCAGAGGCACTCCAAGTGGCCAGATACTGCTCAAAGGACATTTAATCAACTACCAAGCTTGTAAACTTTGTGTTTTGTTTGTTTGTTTGTTAAAAAATGAAATGCAACTGTTTGGTCTGCCCCTGACACGATAAATAAATAAATAAATAGATAAATAAATAAATAAACATTTTTCATTAAGATATAGATAAAGGCTGCAGAAATTCATCTTGCATGTATAGTAATCAATTCCAACATTAAATATAGATAACATAGATTCTTTTAATTCTTAACTGAACTTAATTAAGCAGTAACAAAGATCTATATAGTTATTATGGACCTCATATAATCTATATTATTTAACTATTTAGTATAAAAAGTCATCCAATTTCAATATATATGTTTCTAGTATTCATAATTAATGTGCTTTATTTTTTCCTTCTAAGCATTAGAATACTTGTTTACTCTTCCAATTACTTTCTAATGTTGTCTACAGCTTCTAAATCGGGCCCTTGGTGGTGCAATGGGTTAAACCCTTGTGTTTGCTGGACTGCTGACCAAAAGGTCGGCGGTTCAAATCCGGGGAGCTGGGTGAATTCCTATCTGTCAGTTCCAGCTTCTCATGCAGGGACATGAGGGAAGCCTTCTACAGGATTATTTATTATTATCTATTTAAAACTTTTATATACCGTTCTTCTCTAACCTCTGTAGAGGGACTGAGGATGGTTCACAGCAAGGATTCAATGCTAACAAATAAAACCATTTAAACATCATACATAACAATGGATAAAAATACAATAAAATAACATACATATAAAACCAGTTTGCCAACAATGTCTGACTCAATCAGCACTTCGTGGTCAATACATTAATCAGTTTCCAGTCTCCGCCATTATTCTGGGAATGCCTCATTCCAAAGCCATTATTTCACCTGTTTCCTAAAGGTCAGGAGGGAGGTGGCAGATCTAATTTCATTTGGGAGAGAGTTCCAGAGCCGGGGGGGGGCACCACAGAGAAGGCCCTGTCTCTCGTCCCCACCAGACGCGCGACGGTTGCAGGACCGAGAGCAGGGCCTCTCCAGAAGATCTTAACACCCTTGATGGCTTGTAGGGGAGAATGTGTTCAGACAGGATGGCAAAACATCCGGGCATCCACTGGTCAACGTCCTTGCAGACAGTCAATTCTCTCACACCAGAAGCGACTTTCTCAAGTTGATCCTGACATGCAAAAAAAAAAGCTTCTAAAATCCACAATGAAGTGAGAACTACATTTTGGGAAGGCTTTCCTTTGCTATTTGAATCTTTTGGGGAGTTGATTGTTGCAATACATTGCAAGACTTCCAAATTATATGATATTTCAAAAGACATCATTAAGCAGTTTTATCCATGCTTTCCCAACCTTCTCCAAATAATGGCTTTAATTTCATTGTTTTTGAGACAGTATATAATAGGGTTTAAGAGAGGAGTTAAAATAAGATACTGGATAGAGATCACTCTATCCAGATCTGAAGGAGAGAGAGAACTTAGCTTCATATGTCGGAAAAAAGTTGAAAAATAAAACAGACAAACCACAATAAGGTGAGAACTACAGGTGGAGAAGGCTTTGCTCCTGCCTTTAGTAGAGTGAATTTTCAGGATAGTTGAAATTATTCTTACATAAGACAGAAGAGTTAAGAGGCAAGGAATAACACCAAAGAAAAATCCAGAGACAATGATTACTATATAATTGATGAACGTTTCACTGCAAGACAAATTCAAAATTGCAGGAAGGTCACAGGTGTAGTGGTTGATTCTGTTGTGTCCGCAGAAGGTCAAGTTCATTAAAGGTGCTGTATTGACCATAGCATCCAAGAAGCCCATAATAAACGTGCCTGCCATCAGCTGACGACACATTTGTTTGTTCATAATTGTCGAATAATGAAGTGGGTCACAGATAGCAACGTAGCGATCATACGACATGGCAGCAAGCAGAGAAACTTCCGTACAAGCAAAATAGATAAAGAAAAAGATCTGTACAGTACATCCCACTACAGGCATGGATTTTGACCTTCCTACAAAATTTTCTAGCATCTTTGGGACTGTGACAGATGAGTAACAGATATCAACCAAGGCCAGATTTTTGAGAAAGAAAAACATAGGGGTGTGAAAGCTAGGCTCTGTCCTGATTATCAACATAATCATTGAGTTTCCTAATAATGTGGCAGTGTATATTATTAGAAACACAAAGAAGAACAGCAACTGCACTTGTGGATCATTGGAAAGTCCTAAGAGAATAAACTCTGTTATCACAGTTTGATTTTCCATGAAGCCAAATCCCTGCTCGGACATGGAACCCAACTGGGTTACCTTGGACAAGTCACACTCTCACAGGTTCAGAGGAGGCAATGGCAAGTTCTGAATCAATTCTGCCAAATAATTCTCTCAGGGTCACTAAAAAAAAAACTCGAAGGCATACAACAACAAAACCAATGATTCAGAAATATAGTTACACACATTCAGTTTCATTACATTTATAGTTTATATTTGCTTTCTGCTATTCAGATGAAATATTTGTCCAATATTACTGTGAAGTTTGCATGGTCCACTGATTTGATCATATTTTTCTTCCTGTCGGGGGAAAAGACACACATATATAGAATCTGTATAATTTTTATATTTGTGTAATGCCTAGAATCATAGAATCGAAGAATTGGAAGAGACCACATGGGCCATCTAGTCTAACCCCCTGCCATGCATGAAAAGCACAGTTAAATTATCCCCGACAGATGACCATTCAGCCTCTGTTTTAAAACCTCCAAGGAATAAGCTTCCACCACACTCCAAGACAGAGAGTTCCAATGTTGAACAGCTTTTATATCAGGAAGTTCTTTCTCATGTTTATGTGGAATCTCCTTTCCTGTAATTTGAACCCATTGCTCTGAGTTCTAGTCTCCAGAACAGCAGAAAACAAGCCTGCTCTCTCTTCCTTATGACATCCTTTCAAATATTTGTAAATGGCTCCTCTCAAGCTTCTCTTCTGCAGGCTAAACATATCCAACTTTCTTCATAGGGCATAGTCTGCAGACCTTTGATCATTTTAGCCACTCTCCTCTGGATATTAATAGTAGTAGTAGTAGTAGTAGTAGTAGTAACTTTATTTGTATTCCCCCCTATTTCCCCAAGGGAATTCAGCTTGTCTATACCTCTTTTGAACTGGAGTGCTCAGAAGCAGACACAATATTTCAGGTAAGGTTTGACCAAAGCCGAATAGAGAGGCAACATGACTTCCCCGGATTTAGACACTATACTCCATTTGATGCAGCCCCAAATCCCATTGGTTTTTTAGGCTGCTGCATCACATTGCTGACTTATGTTCAACTTATTGTCTAGACTACTATCCCAGAACTGTGACTACATTGAACTCTATAGTTTCACACTGATGTGATATAAGAGGTTGTGCAATGCTGATTAGAATGTGGGAGGATGGGTGATTTATTTTTATAATTCTATACATATATACAATATGGATTGGGGATGGCATTTAATTTTGTTGTATTATGTTCAATTACAATAAAGTTACTATATTCCGTTATAAGACTACAAGATCGTTTTCACTAGTAATGTTGTCGAGCCAGACATCACACATCCTGTATCTTTGCCTTTCATTTTTTTCTGCCTAAGTGTTGTATCTTACATTTGTCCTTGTTGAAATTCATTTTGTTATTTTTTGCCCAGCTTTCTAATCTGTTAACATCACTTTGAATTCTGATCCTGTCCTCTGGAGTATTAGCTATTCCCTGAATTTGTTGTCATCTACAAACTTGACAAGCATTTCCTATAAACTTCATGCAAGTCATTAATAAACATATTGACTTGCAATCCAGAAAGGATGTTATTTGTGATAAATTTCATGGAGAATCCAATTATTAGGAGGCAATAATCAAGAAATATATTGTTCTGGATAAGGAATACTTAACCTGCACTAGATACTTTCAACATATCAATCAGAAAAAAGAGGTGAAAAAGGAGCTAGAGAAATAATTTCCATGAATTATTATTATTATTATTATTATTATTATTATTATTATTAGTATTAGTATTAGTATTGCTACTGAGGGGTGGGTTGGAATTTGAGTCTCTCAAACATTCTTTTGGTGTAATCTAAAACAAGGAAAATGTAGCAATACTTTTTCCAGTGCTGCAAATTTCACTCTATGTAAGTGTTAAGTCCATGTTCCCATATTTCTATTAATCCTACTTTTTTCCTTTTTAAAATAGATATGCAAATGTGTGCACGCATACACACACACACACACACACCTCCTATGTCACCTAGCAAGAATATGCACCCAATACATAATTCATGGCAGAAGCCCAGAACAGCATTAATGAAACAGAGAGAATATTGTGTGTGTGTGTGTGTGTGTGTGTTTCTGCTGTATCTATGTCAGTATTGTGTTGAAAAATGTTCTGCTTATTTACTCAGAAGAGAGTTCTAATAATGTAAATGAAGCATTCTACTCAGCAAATCAGAATAGAATTGTGGTCTGGGTGCTGTATCATGTGGTAATTATGATTAGATATATTTCTAGGATACTTGAGTGTTGGTGATAGGAATGGTAGTCAAAGACGGACACAGGTAGCCAAATAAAGAGAGCTAGAATTAATCCACTTAAATATTTAGCAATGTAGGATAAATGCAGAAACCCTGTTAGCCACTGTAAATTAGATGATTTAAAATAATTAGTCTTAACATGAAAAATAATAAAAATAAGAAAGCATAGGTGAGAAAACGGAGAACTAAGAAGAGGAGGCAAGTTTCTGGAGAGTTTTCTGGTTCATATTGGTTCAGTTAGACCAATATAAATTTCTGTCCCACTACCTTTTTGTGCAGTATATTAAATTCACCAAATATTAGCCTCCTTTTGAAAAAAGTACAAAGAACTGTTACTACCTGTACTGTTCATGCTGTCTCCATAAGCCTGTCTGTAAAATATTCTTGTTAGTCTCTTTACCTGCTATTGAACCATTTCAGCTATTCCGTTGACTTTACAAAATATCTGAAAGAAGTCTCTTCTCAGCCTGGCAAAAGGACTCAGGAAAATTACATATACATGCACCTTCTATAAAATCTCTCAGGATATGTTTTCCTGAATGAATGAAACTCTCAAGAGCTTCCATATGTAACCAAACACATTAACATTCTATGTTTAGAATAACAGAAGTGAGTGGGAAAGAAAAAATAAATCAAAGAAAAGCACTCCTCCTTCTCTACTGAAGACCTTTAGCAAGCAAATCAGGTCTCAAAACTGTCTCAATAGCAACTCTGAAGTTTCCTAAACTGTATCCTGCTAATATTTCTTTCCTTAGGCCTTCTGTCTCCCCTTCTACACTGTCATATAAAATCCAGATTATCTGGTTTGGCAATGTAGACTCATATAATCCAGTTCAAAGTAGATAATGTGGATTATCTGCTTTAATAACCTGGACTGTATGGCAGTGTAGAAGGGGCCTGTGAGAGTCTCCCTTAAAATGTACCTATGCAACTCTCTACTGCCCTCATGTAGTTGGATCTGAGCACTGCAGTGTGAGGCTCATGGGCCAGCAAAGTATGTTGTTTTTAAAGTAAGGAAACAAACAAAGGTAATGGATTTCTCTACTTTAAATCTCACCAGTATGTCAAGTTGGAAAATGAGGGATACATGTATCTAGTTTGGGCTGTATCCATCAAGCTATGTAGAAGCCATTGTGGAACAACCTTATGTACATACAACATACATACAAATTTTGCGTTTTTTCTTTTTCTTTATCTATAGCCCTTGTTTTCATGTACATGTAGAGACCCAAATTCCAAGCAAACGTGCACTTTGGAAGTGGGGTAAGAGGAAAGAAGGAACTGACTTTGTATATTTTCAACTTCCTTTTCCCACATTTTCCACTTTTGACATACCCTACACTGTATCTATGGGGAACTCAGAGACTGCTATAGGCTATTCCCCTTAAAAAGGATATTACTAAGTTAGTAGTGGGGTGGGAGGTAGAATCCCACCTGTTAATCACTCACTGACACCATTTGGTGAAGGCTGGGAAGGGTCTCCTGAATTACCCCTATGGTTCTGGTGCTTAAGATGGATGTGAGAGGCTATTCCTTAGAGCTCCCCTGGGCAATTAAGTGCCAACCACTCTTGTGCTATACTTTTAAACCTGGAAAATATCTGGTCCATCTTCCTACATCTAGTGCATTGCAAATATATCTGGTTACTTCTGACATAGATTTACTCAGTTTTCCTGGAGGTTTTTTGTGTCGGGGGGGCAGGGTACAGTGTGTGTATTTATTTAAGTGCCTTTAAATAAGATGCCACTAAGCCGGTATCGGGAAAGACAAAGCAGAATGAAGTTTAGTAAGCACTTAGATGGCACTATTTGGTGAAAGAGGTAGGAGAGGGTTATATCTTGTTCCTCTCCTGCACACATTTCTTCTTTAAGTACAATTATAGAGTAAACCTATGAACCGACGAGGACGTTAAGATCGTCCGGGGAGGCCCTGCTCTCGGTCCCGCCTGCGTCGCAGGCGCGGCTGGCGGGGACGAGAGACAGGGCCTTCTCGGTGGTGGCCCCTCGGCTATGGAATGCCCTACCCGTAGACATCAGGCAGGCCCCTTCGTTGCTGGAGTTCCGGAGGAAGGTCAAGACGTGGCTCTATGAACAGGCGTTCGGTCAACAAGGCAACTGAACTCATGAAGACGGTATAAATGAACAAAGGAATGGTAGAAGGATTATGAGAACGGAATCTGATTTTTACTGAGGCGTTGATGACCACGTTGTTTTGTCTTGTATTGTCTGTCGTGTATGTTGTGTTTTAACTAATTGTTATTGTTATATAAATTGCATTGTAAACCGCATTGAGTCGCCGATTTAGGCTGAAAAATGCGGTATAAAAATAAAGCAAATAAATAAGAAGGCATGCCTGGAAAGGCATTACAAACATTACGAGCTGACTGGGTAAGCAAACAGGGACTCAGGTTCTTTGGCCAAGTGTGGCTGACAAGTTCTGTAGTAGGACACTTGTATTAGCTTGACACAAATTAAGTTCTTTCCCTAATGCCCACTTACATAGTTAAAATAAGATGACTTTTGGTGGCTAATAGTTGAACATTGGAATAGACCCCCTTGGAATACCATGGAATTTCTTCACTGGGGATTTAAAATTAATAGTTGGAAGACCTGAGATGAATGATTTGCTTATAGATTACTTCACCTGCAGGTGGATGGGCTGTATGGTTCTGCATTAGTCAGTTCTTTTCAGTTCTGCTTCAGTTCCTTTAAATTTAAGGACCCATCCAGAAAGTACCTTTATTGTGTTATCTACAATAAAGGAGGGGCTGTCCAGACAACATTCTGGACAGTCCTGAATTAATTCACTACAAACCAGGAAAACACTGGTTTGTAGTTAATTAATTAGTTTATTCCACATCTTAAACCCACTATTTCCAGTGTCAGTATTTCCAGAGTTTACTGGGCCAATTGCTCCTCCCCCCCCCCCGGCCACATCATTTCTACATGCCGGGAGAGCTGGTCGAAGTCTGTAATAGAGGCCAGATAAGTTTTCATTACTTTTCTAAGGGGTCTGGGGGCTTGGGGGGGGAGTAGAACATCTGGACCCCCACTCCAGAAAGCACACGCTTTCTGAGGTGGGTGCAGACAAGCCCCCAAGAAAATCTGCATTTTTGAAATGCAGATTCCCCTGGGATAAAGGGCTGTCTGGATGTGCCCTAAGGCACAGTATATTATTCCTCCTTTAACAATAACCAACTACAATTTATTCATATGTATCTTATGGGAGTATCATTTATATCACTACATGCATATAGGTATTGTAGTTTTACATACATTTTACAAACTTTTTCCAAATACCTTTTTTCATTTCACTGTTTTTAAAACTGTATATTAGAGGATTTAACAGAGGAGTTAAAATAAGGTATTGGATAGAGGCCACTCTTTCCAGGTCTGACAGAGACTTTGAACTTGGCTTTAAGTATTGGACAAAAGCAGAAAAATAAAACAGACATATCACAATAAGGTGAGAACTACAAGTGGAGAAGGCTTTGCTCTTTCCTTTTGTGGAGGGTATTTTTAGAATGGTTGAAATGATTCTAATGTAAAAGACGAGAGTTAAGAGGAAAGGTATAAAACCAAAGGGGAAAACAGAGACAGAAATCACTGTAAAATTGATGAAGGTTGCACTGCAAGACAAACTCAAAACTGCAGGAAGGTCACATGTGTAATGGCAAATTGTATTGACTCCACAGAAGGTCACATTTAGTAAAGGCGCTGTGTTGACTGCACCATCCAAGAATCCCATTACAAAGGTTGCAACCACTAGCAGTTGACACATCTGTTTGTTCATAATTGTTGAATAATGAAGAGGGTCACAGATAGCAACATAGCGATCATATGACATGGCAGTGAGCAGAAAAATTTCATCACAAGCAAAATGGATAAAGAAGAAGATCTGTGCATAACATCCCACCAAAGAAATGGATTTCTCCTTTGATACAAAATTTTCCAGCATCTTTGGAACAGTGACAGATGAGTAGCAAATGTCAATCAAGGCTAGTATTTTGAGAAAGAAAAACATGGGGGTTTGAAGGGTTGGCTCTTCTTTTATTACCACTATAATCATAACATTTGCTAACAATGTGGCAGCATATATAACTAGAAACAGAAAAAAGAGAAACAATAGCACTTGCGGATTACTGGAAAGTCCAAAAAGAATAAATTCAGTCATCACTATTTGATTTTCCATGGAAGAGTGATTTAACATCTCTTCAATCTGTGTAAGCAGGACGTTGTACGAGGCAATGCATAATGATAAAAGAAATCAACGTTGTGCCCAACACATCATATCAGGCTGATACCCAGATATCTGAAATCTTTGTCCAAGTATGACATTTCGTATCTATGCATCTACTGGCCCAACCATCGGTTTCTTCATGTGTAGACTTTGCAATGTTGACATTGTTGTTAATTTTCTTGCAGTGCCTGGGAAGAATAGATATGTAGAAATGTCATTAGTGAGGTATGTAAAAGAAAAGTAAATTATCATCAGACAGTACTCATGGGGTAAACAGATATACAGGCAGTCCCCAATTTATAAACACTCAATTTACAAATCACTCATAGTTTAGAAGGAGGGTGAGAAAAATCTATCCCTAGGAAGGGAAATTCACTCCTGGAAGAGTTCTCATGGGGAAAATGTGTCTGAACGGAAGCTTCATCACCAATCCTTGTTTCCACAACAAGTCAATTTTTTCAAAATCCAGTTTCACATGGACAGAAAGTGAGGTGAAATCTTCTGAAAAGAGACACAGGCGGCAAAACAAACACCACATGGGTATTACTGTTGACCCTTCCCTATGCTATCCAAAGTGTGTGTGCGTGTGTGTGTATGGCTGTGATTACACTTAAAAATGTACGTGTTCCAACTTATTGTACATGCAACTTCAACTTAAGAATAAACCTACAGAACCTCTCTTGTTCATAACTTGGGGGCTGCCTGTATACATTTCAGTATCTTTTCTATCTTCATTTTAGTGTTTCATTGTAAAAATATAGAAATCATAATTCTAAATGATTATAGATTGCAATCTAAATTCCTGTTTTATGATCTAATATGTAGTGCTAGTATCTAGTCTTGGATGCTTGATATGAACATAAATTAGAGGTGGATAAACTTTAACTCCTTAATAATTATTTAAAATACTGGGGGGAAATTCAAAGTTATTGATACACTAACAGGATGGTTACTTAACGAAGCTTGTGGGTCAAAGAACATATGAATATTTTTTATTCTCTGGCTAGAAATATGCAGAAACCATATACGTAAATATTTGCTTGAAATTCAATATCTGAAGGGTTGAAAATTTGGGTTGAATAGGTTTTCAGCTGTATTTCTGCAATATTGAAAAATGTAAATTTGATTTACTAGTTATTGATGTGCATAATATCTGTGGCAGGATATGCTGAGAGAAGAGGCAGATGTTTCTATTACTATATCTTAATTTCAGTTTCCACTGTTATCTGTCTACACTTCAGTATTCGTGGAGCAGATAAATACCTTTAACTTCACTTTTCATCATGGCTGTATTTCAGTATTTCAGTTGTGGTATCCTATACAAGTCATATCAGAAGTTCCTTTTATTGTGAATGAGGTTTTCTGCCATGTAAGACAATATGGAACTGGAGTTAAAGTTCCTGTTTCATGACTTTACTATGTTTAAATATGTATCTTTCACACTTGAATGCTGGTCATAGAAAGGGAGGAATAATAGTTGGATAATACGAGCAGGAATTCTTTCATTTAAATATTTGCCAAGCTGCAAAAAGCTGAACTGCTGGAACCAACCTTGCTTCTTACTCCAAGAACTGATCAAGAAACCAACTACAATATTTGTTTAATTTTTTTTAAAGGAATTTGCTGACTGGCTAATCTAGATGTTAGAAAAAACTGGTGAGTTATGGAATGTCTACATACTGTTTACCCTCTGGCTACAAGTATGCACAGATCTATATGACAACCATCATGTTGCTCTCAACATCAGCAATGCACATGTTTCTGTAACTCTCTCTCTTTGCAAATAGATATCAGTTGGATTCAACTGTCATTCTCGGCCATTTGAAAATAACACATTTATGTATTAATTACATAAAGTAAAAGAGAGGAAGGTGAAGTAAAATAGGAGTAAGAAAAGGAGAAAGACAATTTCCCTGTGGCTTCAAAGTTAACGTTGCCAAATAATGTGACCTACGCTTGATTAAAAAAAATAATATTACCAAAACTCCTTATGTTGTCTCCAGTAACCTCCTCTTTCACACTCTCCAGTCCACTTCTGATGATCTGTTTCCTTCATAAAAGGCAGTGGAGACAATGAGATCTGTTAGAGAATAGTTTACTCCAGTTTAGATCATGTGTATAAATACTTACCTTCCGTAAAACCTTCCATGATATTTTTCTGGGCAAATGAAATTCTCAAAGGTTTTATATATAATTAAAGGCATTAACATTCATGTTTAGAACCACAGAGTTATTGGAGAGGGCGACAGCTGACATAATAAAAAAAAAGTGGCTGCAATGTATTCCACACAGACATTTCCTTCTAAAAACCTCCACATGGAATTTACCCTTCCATTCTATATTCCAAAGGGGATTTTATTACGTTGATGACCCATTATACAATAATGAGATGAGACACAGAACATTGGGTTAAATCAGGTTTAATACTTTGTTTTGCCTGTATCTTACTTAAGTTAATTGGAACTGAATGGAGCAAGAGGGGGGAGGAATGTGAAGTGGGTTCAGCTGAAGCCAGGTGTCTATCCCAAAACCTATGGACCCAGCTGTATCAAAAGACACCTTTAGTGCATTGTAAAGTGCAAATCCCTCTAAAAAGAAGGGAGCTCCTACCAAAGCTGCAAATCCCTCCTACTTGTTGCCAACACTGTGAACCGCTCTGAGTCCTCTTTGGGGTTGAGAAGGGCAGTATACATATACTGCAAATAAATAAATAATTCTTTTAGTATGGAACAATTTTGAGACGAGATGGTTGGCTTAATTTCCTATCTCTCTATGAGTTCGCCCTTACAATTAGTACTCCCACCTTAACTCACCCTGAGTTTTTAAATCATTTTATGTACATGCGGCCCGCCCTTTGTTTGTCTGCCATTATGCTTAGTTCTTATGTTTTGTGTATATTGTTTTATATGCTTTGATGTTTTATATTTTACTGTTATGTTGTTTATTCGATTGTAATTTGTATTGTTATATTGTAATTTTTGTTTGGGCTTGGCCCCATGTAAGCCGCTCTGAGTCCCCTTTGGGGAGATGGTGGCGGGATACAAATAAAGATTATTATTATTATTATTATTATTATTCAACTGACCTCAATATTTATTAAATTTTCTGTTAACGTTCTTTTCTGTATGCTTTTTCATGATTGAATACAGAAGGAATTCTAGATTTATTCTAAATTGTAATGTAATTTAATCAAATCTATTTAGGGTAAGTCAATGTTTGTTTTTTTAAAAAATCTAATACATAAAAAATTACAATCAAAGTACTATATATCCAAAAAATAAAGAGACAGAAGAAAAAGAGAAAAAATAAAAAGGGAAAAGAAACAAATATAGATAACTACCGGTAATGCATCAAAAGACTCTGATCCTATAATCTTGATTGTAATGAAAAGTCAAAATAAAAATTTACAATGACAAATCCAACTAAATAATCCTGCTAAAATTACTCATAATAACCATAGTTACATATTATTGCATCATTATATTTCTTATTGTTCAAACAAATCTCTAAGTGTTTTCCAAACTTTCAAATAGTTTTAATTTGGCTTCTTCATTAAAATAGAACCCATGTCTATTTGGCCACTTGGGCCAATTCAGCAATCATAATAATCCATTCTTCCATTTTCCATGCTTCACTCCATTTCCAAGGCTGAGTACACAATACTTTTTCTGAAGCTGTTATTAATGGGTAGAGGGTGAGGCTGCCTGGAACAGGAATATCATTTTAGGACACATTATGTCATTTTAGGTTACTGTGGTATTAATGACATATCCTAAACAGATAGACACTACCTAGTTGCATACAAAAATACATGTTTAACAAAAAGGTGATCTATATATGATAACAAAAAGATAACAAAAAGATAACAAAAAGATAACAAAAAGGTGATCTATAGATGATACAGTTGGCATTATTAAATTTAAAAAGGCTTTCTGAAATGAGCTGATAATTTTTATCTTAGGAAAGTTTCTTTTTTCACATCTACCAGACACACGCACACAAAAAGCATTTCTAATACGTTGATTTTTAAATTCAACATATTTGTTTTAACTCAGATGGCTATTCTGGAACAGCTCTTAATCTAGTTTTCATTTGATTTTAACTCTATCATAATTTTATTATGATTCATAACTCTCTAATAATAACTCCTGGAAAGCTAGGAATACCATGGAAATTATACCACTAACAAAACAATAGACCATCATGACCAGATCATCATATGGATGGGTGAATATTGATTGAAAAGTTTTTATGTTTTACCAAAATCAACTCAGGACTTTTTCAAATCACATTATATAATGCACAGCAGGAAGATTCCTTCACATTTGCCTGTAGTTATATTTTAGACTAGATTTCACAAGCAACATATATGCAAGTTCTGGCTCTTCGAGAATTAATATTTCACATAACATTACACTTCATTGTTGTAGCAGCTTCATTCCATGGCTCCATAGTAATGGTGCTTTGAGATTACTTATCTACTATAGTTGAGGGAAGCCTTCAAAATCGAACAGATAACTTTTAGAAGGGCCCCATCTATACTGACTATGTGGTTTGGTTTAGAATGGTGGTTATCAACTTGTGGGTCTCCAAGTGTTTTGGTCTACAACTCCCAAAAATCCCAGCCAGATTTCCAGCTGTTTGGATTTCTGGGAGTTGAAGGCCAAAACATCTGGAGACTCAAAGAGTGGGAACCACTGGTTTAGAAAGTTATCAGCCCCATGGGACTGAACTGAATTTACCCAGTGTAAAGCTGCTTAATGTCGCTTTATGCTGGGTTAAACTAACTTGGGGGAAATCTAACTCCTGCTTCAGGAGTCAGGTTCTTCCCCAAATTAGATAAAATCTAGAAGTTGCAGACAGTTTCTAAGCGGAAAAGGTACCTGCTGTCTCAATATTTATTACAGGAGCCCCAGGGACACAGAATATCTATCCCCTTCCACCTTTGTATTGCTGTTGGCTGCAACAATGAGATGGCCTTTTACTTTATCCTCAGGGGTCCTCCTTCCTATTAATGGATCCCTTGATTTGGTGGTGGTGGTGTTCTTTGGTTATAAATTGATGCCTGAAGGATCAAAGGGTGCAGAATAAGCAGAAGGCTGTGGGGAGAAGAAAAGATGACAGCATCACACCAGTCCCCCCTTTAACCATTATGTTGAAGAGAAGTCTCGCCAGTGCTTAGTGCAGTTATCGAACAACTGAGAACAACAGGCAAATAATTTCTCTGCCTCTTCTAAAGCAAGGTAACTAAGTATTTTGCATTGAAGGGAAAATTTAGATTCAACCTAAATATTATTATACAGAGGGTTTTCATCTATTTTTTCTCCTACCATATCTACATTTTGGAATAGAACTCCTTGTAGAAGCTCTCTCTCAAATTATTGAGTAATTGATGCTAAATTCTCCCCCAGTATTTCTTTCCTATCATAAGTGGACCATAAAGAACAGACTTTTGAATTTTGACTTTCACAATCTGACTCTTGCAGCAAAGACAGCCTGTTCCCCTACCACATTATTAATTCCATGTGAACATGAAGTTACGGCCAAAATTATCTTTTTGAAATGACTAGATGGTGTGATTTTTCCAACAATCATTATTTTCTTCTTGAGTTTAGTGTCAAAAACTTGGTTTTCAGGTTCTTTGGTGTCAAAAGGTGGACAAATGTGGGAAAATTTAAAATACATTGTTAGTGTTGACAATGCTTTTTCAAATTTCCCCACACCTGTCCATTAAACATTGCTTCAGAATTTCTTTCTAGGCATGAAAATTTTTGCTCTTATACTAAAGAAGAGTCTTACAACCAGAAAATAATAGTTAACCCATGAAATCCATGAAATCTGTTGTACCTTTATTATGTCTAGAATTGAACTGAGGAAGCATTCGACATATCCTTCACAAACTTATTTTAGTGGAAAATATGTTTTCATTCTGCAAGATGTAAAGCAGTTGCAAATCTTCAAGATCTCAAAGTAAAAAAGAAAAATCAATGAGGTCCTGCTGATGTGTCTTTCACAAGTGCATGACAGGCTATCCAATAAGGCTACTTTTTCCTGTTATTGCTCTTCTATGTTTTAAACGACTCCCACTGTTTTATTTCTGTCTTTCACAGAATGGTGTCCATTTAAAGTAGTGAGGCTTTTAAATTTTTAACAGCAATGTTTCTTCATAGAATGTGAAGTTCTGAATTAGTTATTCTTGCATTTGAAGTGGAATTGATTTATTAATATTTCTGTTTTCTTTAGTATCAGTATATGTACATCTTGTTGCATTTCTAGCATTGTGCATTTGGTTCTATTTTCTCTACTGTTGATATGTGCATTCATAAGCCACTGTTGTAAAATATGGATGTGACTGCACAACTGATGAAAACTACATTCATTTAAACAAATATTTATGTAGGATAGAGTATTGATGCAAAATGAAAAGTATATACTGTAAGTATAAAACAGCTATAGTTCTGAACAGACTGAAGATATCTAAAAGGCTGTGTTCTGTATGGTATTGCACATATCCTGTGATCTTTGGAAGAGCATTTTTTTCTCTGTTCTTCCATCCAAACAGACATTTTTGGTGGGGACACAAGACAAGAAATTCTCAGTGACTGCTGAATTCTATAGAAATTTCTTCTACTCAAGGCTACACTTGTTCTCTTAGTATTGTACTTCCAGTGTCTGGAAAAAAATTTTTTTTCAGGGGGGGCTTTCAGTAGCTAACTTTATAGTTTTCAAAAGTATGCACAAACATTTTGAATTTTTGCATTCATAACGGCACTGGTTTAAATTGTGTTTTAAACTGCCTGGAATTAACTGTTTTGAGCAAAGAAGATATCAATAATAAAACATATTAAACTCATTGTATGGAAATTGCTAAATAACTAATGTGGTATAATGGTTTCAGCACTGAACTTTGGGCACATTTACACCGTAGAATTAATGCCATTTAACAACACTTTTTGACACCATGGTTCGATTCTATGGGATAATGGGAATTGTAGTTTGATGAGGCAGCAGCACTATTTTGGAGAGGAGACCTATGAGCTTGTAAAACTTCAACTTTAACTATTCCATAGCATTGAGCCATGGCAGTTAAAGTGATGTCAAGCTGCATTAATTCTACAATAAAGGTGCACCTTATGAAATTCCAATCAATCATGAAAACTCACTGGATTTCATTTCACCCTCTTAACTTTAGAAAAACTCCATGACAGTTTTACCTTAAAGTGGCCATAAGTCAAACAACACAACAATGGCAATTGTTCATATTTATTCCACGTTAAGTCATTTCTATTTGTTTTCAATTCACAGAAATTTTGACTTTATTGAGCAGCTTGTGATGGAAAATCAAACTCTAACAACTGGGTTTATATTATTGGGACTCTCCAGTGACCCAAATCTACAGGTTTTTCTCTTTTTTATATTTCTACTAATATTTTTAGTGACTATACTAGGAAATATAGCAATTATATTGGTGATCAGGACTGAATCTAGCCTCAAGACCCCCATGTACTTCTTTCTTGGTCATCTAGCCTTTGTTGACATCTGTTGTTCATCTGTCACTGTTCCCAAACTACTGGAAAACTTCACAACAAAGCAGAAAACCATCTCCAGGGAAGGATGCATTGTTCAAATCTTTTTCTTTTTCCAAACGGCTTGTGCTGAAGTCTTCATCCTCTCAGCAATGGCTTTTGACCGATACGTTGCTATATGTGATCCACTGCATTATACCATTGTCATGAAAAAAGAATTTTGCAGGAAACTGGTGTGTGGAGCCTGGCCAATGGGGTCCTTATATGCTGTGATAAATGCAGTGCCCTTGGTGAATTTATATTTTTGCAGGAGCAATACAATTAGCCACTATACCTGTGAACTTCCCTCACTCTTGCTTCTGTCTTGCACATATCCCTTCAGCAATTATATAGTTCTTTTTATCTCTGCAATGGTATTTGGTTTAAGTTCGTTCCTCCCCACTCTCATCTCTTATATTTATATTATATCCGCCATCCTCAGGATTCGCTCATCAGAAGGGAGACATAAAGCATTCTCCACATGCAGCTCTCACCTCATTGTGGTGGGGTTATTTTACATTGCAGGTTTTTCCCGATATATGAGACCAAGTTCAGAATCATTTACATATCTGGACAAATTGGTATCTATCCAGTACAGCATCCTAACTCCCATGTTGAACCCTATTATATATAGCCTGAAAAACAAAGGTATCAAAACTGTTTTGGCAAAAAATCTTTCAAAAGTGTCCTTTTCTCAAGTAAAGCTGCACACAGCCCTGCAGCAAAAGATTTTTAGCACAATGTGATGTGATACTGAAGTAAGTTTATTTGTTTTGTCTTCATAGCTACATGTATTGATGATATTCTCTTATGAATTTCTGAGTTTTTAAAATCTCTGATGGATTTATTTTTGAAATGCTCATTGAAATGCAGAATTAAAACTTATGTGCCAGTCCCATGGGATTCCCTTTGAAGACTGTTCAAAAGTTCAAGTGGTCACCAGAGCCAGGCATGTAGCCGGGGGGGAGGGGGGGGGGCTTCAGCCCCCCCCCCCGAAATTTTCATGGTGGTTCGCGAAAAGGCCTTATCGGTGCATTATTTAAACTGTTATGTTTATTCATATCATGATCTGATCACCATACTCAATATATCCCATATGCATGGGGGTATTGGGGTAATGATACAAAAGGTTTGCTAGGGTAGACCCTCTTTCACTCAGACTCAGCCCCCCGAAACTCAGCCCCCCACCCCCCTGAAAAAAACTCAGCCCCCCCGAATCAAAATCCTGGCTACGGGCCTGACCAGAGCAGCATACAGGGTGCAAACACCCCCCTCCCCGATTGCATCAGCTCCACTGGCTGTCAGTTTACTACCGTGTATAATTCCAAGTGCTGGTTTTAGCCTAAAAATCCCTAAACAGTTATAGTCCAGCTTATCTGCCCAAACGTATCTCCCTCTATGATCCACCTTGGAGGATAAGATTGTCGGGGGAGCCCTGCTCTCTGTCCCCCCCCCCCCCCACTTTAAGTGCGACTGGTGGAGACAATAGACAGAGCGACGACTTTCTATGGAACTCCCTCCCCAGTGGAATTTGATTGCTCCCCTCCCTCCTGACCTTCAGGAAAAAACTAAAAACATGGCTTTGGGACAAAGCTTATGCTGAGTAAATGGGAGCACTGCAATAATGTCTTGGATTGGTCTTAGAATATGACCTAGATTGCATGATTTTAATTGATGTTTTAATGTTTATGTTTCAATTTGTTTGGATTTTTATGCATTTGTTTATTTATCAATATGTGTGTTTGTGTGTGTGTGTTTGTATATACCATCAAACTGTTGCCTTTGTAAGGCTGCCCTGAGTCCCCTTTGGAGTGAGAAGATGGGGTACAAGTGTGATAACTAAATAAATAAATGTTCAAGTGGAAGTTGGTTGAAGAGTTAAAAGAAGAGAAGAAGGGTAAACTGCATTTTTGTGACTGTCAGTGAGTGTCCTGAAGAAAGTGTGTGGTGTAACATATGTGGTGATATAACATCATTTTGGTGTGCATTTTAAAAGTGTTTCGATCATAAGATACAGTGATGGGTGAATAGGTAGATCCAATGTCCAGTAAGAGACTAACATGTAGACTAATTAACAGATTCATACAAATGAGAATGGTAAGGTAATGAGATGGGAAGGGATTTTTTTTTTTGCTGTTATCTTACTGTGGGTGAAAGAGATAGGGCAGAGATAATAATTAGGGAAATACAGCTGACTTTGCATAAGATGAGGGGTAAAATTGTTTTAGAGTGATACACTTCTGGGTGAATGTAGGGTGGATGATATATTACAAGATGAAGAGGCACAATCCAGAGAGTATTACTTGCCCAATTGCTTATAATATGTTTATGTGTTTTTTTTAAAAAAAAATCTGTAACCAATTATTTATGTGCTAGAGTGTTCTAAAGAACTTGAAATCAGCATATCAATATCTTGATCTTTCTTCCTGGAAGAAAGAATTATCCCAGTAATTTTCTCTCAGTTTAAATGTTGAGCAATTTTGTGATTAATATATGATATCTGGTTTGAATGAAACTCTATGAAAGGTTATGGTTGGGACCTATAGAGATGCCATCCTAAGAAATGAGGGCTGGAAAACTGCAAAAAGAGGTGAAGAATTCAAGAACTGTAACTAAAAGTTGCTGATGAAAACTGCTGACATTGATGATCAGACACAATGATTAAATCTTGGTGGAAAACAACATGTTTACATTACCAGAGACAATGGCTCTTTTCAGTTAAGGACACAAACACAATGCACCTTACTTAAGAAGGAAAAACAATATCATTTAAGAAGAAAAGCCAACATCTGTCAAGAACTGATGGAGTCAGCAAGTTTTAGTTAGAAAACAACTTGTCATTCATTTACAACTTTTTAGAGCAACATCAGCAAGGAATATGCAATATAAGAAATACTTTGCTATTCCAAAAG
The DNA here is from genome assembly GCF_025583915.1 of Anolis sagrei ordinatus. Classification (NCBI taxonomy): domain Eukaryota; kingdom Metazoa; phylum Chordata; class Lepidosauria; order Squamata; family Anolidae; genus Anolis; species Anolis sagrei. Next base: position 25,958,085 of record NW_026847660.1, on the reverse strand, counting down.
TGTCACAGATAGGAGGAGTCTGGTCACCCACTATCTTCTCCAAGGGATGGAGGAAGATGGGATATTCACAGAATGGCAAATTTGCAGGGAAACAATCTGGCCTATGTTCAGGTTCTTTTTTTCAGGAGAAGGAAGAAGAGATCATAATGTATGTATGGATGAATGAGTGAATGTTTATATGTATATGAATGCTGAGCGAAATGTAATATCCTCTTTGTTTATATACTCTCACTGTGAATGAAATAAAAGAGCCTTTTACATGCTTTTAAAGGAATTTATGACAACTTCATATATTCTTGGAGGAAATAGATTTCAGACAGGATATAATACTGAGACAGCCTTGACTGTTCTGATAACCTAGACCAGGGAAAAGATGTGGGGAGATACTACCTTGTTGATCTTCCTGGATCCCTCAGTGGCTTAATCATACAATTGCTCATGTGATCTTGAACCATCAGTTCCATCAGATGGCAAAAGGAAGATTTTTCTTATGGTATCTCTGCTCTTAACAGTGAAGTTACATCCAGAGAATGACACTGGGGCACTCTTGATCAGTCTAATAGGCATTGTGCTATAGAGTGCCGCAGGTTTTCATCTTGTTTACTGTCTAATATCTATATGAAATCAATGGAAGAAGTAATTAGAAATGTTGAAGTTGGGGGACATCACTATACTGATGACAGCTATCATCTACTTTCCCTTTTCATCAGTGTTAGCTTTGGCCCTGCAAGCACCAATCACTGTCTGTACAAAGGAATGGGGAATGCATATATAGAAACTTAATCCCAATAAGATAGAAGCTCTTTGATTGATGTTTATTTTATGTCCAGAAAAAATATGAGTTACTTAATTGAAACGAGGTGGCACTCCTTCTGAAGATGTGTAACTTAAGGGCAGTCTCAATTCTGCACCTTGCTTTACTGTTTGCAGATCAAAAGCATTGGAAGCTAGGAATGGCAGCCTAGTTTCCAATGCCTATGCATATGAATGCTTGCCTGCTTCCATTTGGAGAAGCATGGATCTGGCTTGTGCTTCCTTTGAATCAAACCGTCCAGAGGTGGTGGAGGTCTGGAGTGAAGCACATGACAAAGAGCAAGAGCAAGCAAAGCTGCAGCTGTGGGAGTGTCGCCTTCTCATTCTGCTCCTTTTCCTCCTCCGTTGCCTGGTCTTGTGAGTCTGCTGGGGTCAAGAAGTGGTGGTAGGCTGTATGGGTAGTGACACTCTTCTAGCAGCACTTGCAGCCCACGCTGACCTACTGGAGCATCTTCTTCACTTTCGGCCTCCTCCTTGCCTTTCTGGGGAATATTCAGTTTGCCTTAGCTTTATATGTGAACTGGCATATGTATGAATATAGTAAGTGGGGGGGGGGGCTCTCTCTCACCAGAGGTGAGGGGCCACTGTCCCTCTTTCTCTCTAGGGCCAGACCAGCTGTCAACGCAACAGGGCATGAGGTATGAGGCAAGGCACCTCCCTGGCTCTCCTTCCTTCCCCCACCCCATGTGATGAGGAGAAGCCACGAGTAGGGCATGGAACAACAGGTTCCCCATGCCCCCTGTGTGGGTGCCACCAAGACACGGCGAGATAGTCCGGTTCCAACAGTGTGTGTGATGTGGTCCTAAAGGTTGGGAAGAATCTTCTATCCTTGGGGCTGGTTTCTGGGTTTTTGCCATCACCAGGAGCCAAAGCGGCTTGGGGATAACACCCTCTAGCTAGCCTTCCAGTATCTTAGCTTGACCTTTGATTGATCTTGCTAATCAGAGATTGCTCTCAGGGACATTGGTGTTTTGCCCAGGGGAGGCTGGGAGTTCAAGGAGTGAATGACTGATTCTGCCACTCATATATCAAATTTGCTCCCTCAAATTTGACTAACAATAACCAAGAAACATATGAACTGGTAATAACTAATAAAGTTTTCCTTAGTTCATTCCACATACATTGTCTGGTCTCTTTATTCTTCTGGTTTGTCAGCAATATTTTTTGTCACTGGAGGCCAGGTGGACTCCATGCCTTGAAGTACCCGGGAACGCCCTTAGTAGATCTGTCAATAATAATAATAATAATAATAATAATAATAATAATAATAATGCTTTATTTAAAGCTCACTCTATCTCCCCAACGGGACTCAGAGCAGCTTACAGCAAAATAAAACACATTGGCAAACTTTCAATGCTGAATGTACAAATAACAAATCAAAAACAGCTTAAATAAACAAGACATATTACAATCACACTTTTAACATATTAAATCCTTAAACACTCTAAAAATTGAGATTTCCTGAATAGGGATAATGTAGCAAAAGTAATCCATGCTCTGGTAACTTCACTATTGAGCTATTGCAATACATTTCACATGTAACTGCCATTGAAGGTGGCTCGGATTCTCATTTTGTTCTCATTTATTCATTTTTGACTATGAACATTTTTTACAAATACCAAATCCGCATAGGAATTTATTGTACATACTTATAAAACTATGCATTGCTAGAACTCTCTTTTGCTCTTTAAGAATTTGATTGCATTTTAGAGCACTTTATTGTATTTAATTATAGAATGTGTTTCCTACATTAAAAATGAAACAACAATAAATACTCTAACAATGCAAAGTCCAAGTTGGATCCTCATTGCAACTTACACTATATGAAATCCACATAGACTAGAATATCTGAAGGCCAAATTACTAGTTAAGAGTTTAACTAGTACAGAAGATGTTTCATGATGCAGAACTCACAAAGCAATAAGGCTGCTAGAAGTTAAAGACCATTGTCGAAGCAAAATAAATCAAGCTCATTTAATTGTAATTAAAACCAAAATTACTTTTTATTTCTCATGAGGTGACTCTAGACAAAGTGAGTTCCATGAATCAGTGCCATTTACTATCTGAAATTAGCAGTATTGTCAATTTATGTAAATATATTCACTGTGACAAAATACTTTGATTAACTTGGTGCATGGAAAACCTACTATATTAGCTTGTTAACTACATGGTGAGCCAATTCATTGCCAATGATCAAATTACATTATGCTGTAGATAAAATCGATTATTTATACCCCATTAGTTTCTTGATGCCCTCCTTCACTTCTCTAGTCTTCAAGCTGTAGATAATGGGGTTTAACATGGATGTTGTAATGTTATATTGGATAGAAAAGAGTGTATCTACAACTACTGAGGAAACTGTTTCAGGCCTCAGGTACCTAAATGACCCCATACTATAGTACAAAATCACAACAATTAAATGAGAACTACACGTGGAAAAAGTTTTTCTTTTGGCTTCTGCTGAATGTATTTTCAGGATAGTAGAGATAATGTAAATGTAGGACAAAATGATAATAAAGAATGAGGAAACCCCTACTACACCACCAGTTATAAGAAGTATGATTGCATTTAGGGAAGTGTCTGTGCAGGATAGGACCAGGAGAGATGGAAACTCGCAGCTGAAGTGTTTGATAATATTTGACCCACAGAAGGTTAGTTTCAGTACAAACAATGTATTTGCCATAGCATATCCACTCCCAATTGTCCACGCACCACCTACTAGCCACCTACAAAATGCTCTATTCATGATTTGTACATAATATAGAGGCTTGCAAATGGCAACAAATCTGTCATAAGCCATCGCTGCCAGAAGGAATGCTTCAGTGCCCGCTATGAGAAAAAGACAGAACATCTGAATGAGACAGCCATTATATGAAATTGTCTGGCTCACAAACAAAATCACTAGGAGCTTTGGAACAGTGACTGAAGAAAAACAGATATCAAGAAATGCCAGATGACCAAGGAAAAAATACATTGGAGTATTGAGGTGATTGTTACACTTTATAACTATGATAATTGTAATGTTCCCTAGCAAGGTTATGCCATACACAGAGGAAAACACCAAGAACAGGAAAGCCTGCATTGCTGAGTTATCTGAAAATCTCAAGAGGACAAAATATGTTATAATTGAGGTCTGGTTTTGATTGTCCATTTCTATTTCTAGCAAATGTAGAAGCAGCAATTAAAAACATAAAACCTGTTAAGTGAAGCAAGACAAGTGTTATACATTGCAGTAAGATGAAATCCAATTATATGACTATAGTAACTTGAAGTAGCATGTATTACACAGCTGTGGAGGGTGAGAGGAGATGGAAAGATGTATCACAAACACTGGTGGCCTCTGAATCCAATGCCAGTGACAAAACATCAATTCTTGGTTTTAGTGCAGGTCCTACCACAGTCCTCTGAATAGTTTAGGAGATATATTCGGTACAAAACATGTGAAGGGATATAATTCAGCACCTGCAAAAATCACATGGTAGTCGGAGCAGCTGTGGAAGATAAAATCAAAAGTGCACATAAAGTCAAAAGTTGTATTCACTTGTTATTTATTTGCAGTGCAGTTAATCTTGTTGTTTACTGCCTTGAAACTTAGGGCACATCTACACTAATCATTTAAGCCTTGGTAGATTTAGGTCAGTCCTGTAGTGGCTTCATGCTACCCTGGAGTAATCCAAGGTAAAGTCACCTTAATGCGATCATGCCCCAATTTACCCAGGTCTCCCATATATAATGACAGTGATGACAGCTGGGTTGATTTCCCAACTGAAGCCAAACACAACTGTCATGATTGCCATTGGGTTGATTTCCCAACTGAAGCCAAACACAACTGTCATGATTGCCATTGTGCATTCCACAGACTTCTGCAGTGTGGATGCAGCCTAAGTTGGTGTAGGTTGAATGAGAATTGAAAGGAGATGTAGTGTTGCTAGTAAATGAAGCAAAATAATATAAACTACTCTCTATAGTCTAGTACAAATGATACCGCATATGCATCACATATGGAGCTGAAATATTGTGAGGAGTCTTTAAATTTGCATCTCAATAGTAGGATTAAGTCTGCAGTTTGGCATCATTTTAACTGCCATGGCTCAATTCTATGGAATCAGGATTCCAGGTTTTTAGGTTCTTCTGCCAAATCAATCTGGTACCTTCGGTTCCTTCCCATGGTTGCATAGCATTGAGCCATGGCTGTTGAAGTGACATGAAACTGTAATAATTCTACAGTACAGAGTTGTAATTGTGTAGAAGCGAGTAGAATACAATAGCAACAGTAGCAACTAGGCCTGGGTAACAACGGAAAAATTTGTTTCTAAAATCGATTTGTATTTGGGGTTTTTTTTTGTTTCGATATTTAAAATAATTACAAAATTTTCCCTTAAAAAAGTTCGATATTTACGAAATTTCGTAAATGTGAAAAAAATTACAAAACATTAACGAATCGATTTCCGAAACAATAACGAATCGATTCGTTAATGGCGGACGCGACCGCGAAATACGCTAAAAAACCTCCAAAAACTTCTGAAGCTTTCCTCTCCCTCTGTTGTTGACTGTTGGTGTGATATTATAATTTTTTTTCACTAATTAAACAAAAAACTTGCCCCAGACATGCGGAAATAATAACGAAACGACCTCAGAACAATAACGAAACGAATACAATAACGAAATACGAAGCATTTACAAAACGTGTTTAAAAATTCGTTTTTTTAAAAAAATGCTCCAGAATGGTTCGTTATCGTTTTGTAATTGAAAAAATAACGAATTATTAACGAATTACGAATTAACGAAACGAAACCGCCCAGCCCTAGTAGCAACCTAAAAGATTCTACACCGAGAAAAATATTTCTTTTGCATTTACTCACTTCTAGTGGTCTAAGAAACCAGATGTTAGCTGCTTTTTCAATCAGAATATGTAATGTATGCCCAAGGCCCAATCTACAATGACCATTTAATGCAGCTTCTAACTGGTATTGAAGAAAGTGGTTTTTCTATGCAGATGGATTACATATGAAATCTTGGAACCAGTTGGAATCACTAATGCACATTAATGGTTTTCTTTCATGCAGTTTTGTGAGAGTTGGTTGTCTGGCTGCTATAGTTTGAAGCTAACTTCAAAATTCATCAAATATTCATTGTAGATCAAGCCTCAGACAGAATATTCCCATTTTAATCAGTGATTCATTATGATTCACTTACCCCATCGATAGAGTAATTTAGAAGTTGATGTCACATTTTTATGCATGCCTGTCTTCCTTCCATACGTATCATCCTTGAATCAAGAAAAGAAAGGTCTTAATCAACCACCCTGGTCAGGGAAAAGTAAACTAACAACACATCTACCTTACTGGAACCCGTTACCTTGCATTCAGGCCATTTCATCTTGTTGAATAGTGAGGAATCAGCTTTATAAGTGGTAAGCATGATACAATCCTGAAAAAAAATCAAGAGTCTAAGTTCAGCCCAATCCATGCCAGCACATATCTACCTGGCTGCTTTGTCTCTCTGCAAAATTTCTTATGGTAAGACAAACAGAACAGAAAGTACCTTCTTTAAAAATTAGTCATGCTGTAGAGATCTCAGCTGTTTCAGATGCTATTTTGGTTCCACCTAGATCCTGCAGTATCTACGTTAGGAAGTACAAAATTAAATATTTCTGTTGAATGGGATCTGTAGATAACCTCATCAAAGCCCAGTTTTATTTGTGCCATATTTGCACTGGGTTGCAAATAAACTAGTTTGAATCATATTCTAGTTTCTAGACCATATATTATGTATGATTTCCCATGAGAAAAAATTATGTCAAGTATAATTAGAAAAGTGGTTGCATACTGCAGCTTGGAGAACTATAGGGATGCAAAAGTTACATAATAGAGCATTGGTTCTCATCCTGGAGTCCCCAGATACTTTTGGCCTTCAACTCCCAAAATTTCTAACAGCTGGGATTTCTGGCAGTTGTAGGCCAAAACACCTGGGGACACACAGGTTGAGGACCACTGTACTAGAGTATAAGCCAATCCAAATATAAGCTGACACGCCTAATTTTACCACAAAAAAACTGGGCAAACTTATTGACTCAAGTAGAAGCTGAGGGTGGGAAATGCAGCAGCTACTGGTAAATTTCAAAATAAAAATAGATACCAGTAAGATTACACTGAGTCATTACTAGGTTAAATGTTTTGGAATGTTGTTGTTCATTCGTTCAGTCGTCTCCGACTCTTAGTGACCTCATGGACCAGCCCACGCCAGAGCTCCCTGTCGGCCGTCACCACCCCCAGCTCCTTCAAGGTCAGTCCAGTCACTTCAAGGATGCCATCCATCCATCTTGCCCTTGGTCGGCCCCTCTTCCTTTTGCCTTCCACTTTCCCCAGCATAATTGTCTTCTCTAGGCTTTCCTGTCTCCTCATGATGTGGCCAAAGTACTTCAACTTTGTCTCTAGTATCTTTCCCTCCAGTGAGCAGTCGGGCTTTATTTCCTGGAGGATGGACTGGTTGGATCTTCTCGCAGGCCAAGGCACTCTCAGAACTTTCCTCCAACACCACAGCTCAAAAGCATCGATCTTCCTTCGCTCAGCCTTCCCTAAGGTCCAGCTCTCACATCCGTAGGTGACTACAGGGAATACCATGGCTTTGACTAGGCGGATCTTTGTTGCCAGTCTGATGTCTCTACTCTTCTATTTTATCGAGACTGGACATTGCTCTCCTCCCAAGAAGTAAGCGTCTTCTGATTTCCTGGCCACAGTCTGCATCTGCAGTAATCTTTGCGCCTAGAAATACAAAGTTGTCACGGCCTCCACATTTTCTCCCTCTATTTTCCAGTTGTCAATCATTCTTGTTGCCATAATCTTGGTTTTTTTGATGTTTAGCTGCAACCCGGCTTTTGCGCTTTCTTCTTTCACCTTGATTAGAAGGCTCCTCAGCTCCTCCTCGCTCTCGGCCATCAGAGTGGTGTCATCTGCATATCTGAGGTTGTTAATGTTTCTTCCAGCAATTTTCACCCCAGCTTTGCATTCATCCAGCCCCGCACATCGCATGATGTGTTCTGCATACAAGTTAAAAAGGTTGGGTGAGAGGATGCAGCCTTGCCGTACGCCTTTCCCAATCTTGAACCAGTCTGTTGTTCCGTGGTCAGTTCTGACAGTTGCTACTTGGTCCTTGTACAGATTCCTCAGGAGAGAGACAAGGTGGCTTGGGATGCCCATCCCACTAAGAACTTGCCACAATTTATTATGATCCACACAGTCAAAGGCTTTAGAATAGTCAATGAAGCAGAAGTAGATGTTTTTCTGAAACTCCCTGCCTTTCTCCATTATCCAGTGGATATTGGCAATCTGGTCTCTCATTCCTCTGTCTTTTCTAAACCCAGCTTGTACATCTGGCAACTCTCCCTTCATGTATTGCTGGAGTCTACCTTGCAGGAGCTTGAGCATTATCTTACTGGCATGTGAAATAAGTGCCACTGTATGAAAATTTGAGCAGTTTTTAGCATTTCCCCTTTTTGGTATGGGGATATAAGTTGATTTTTTCCAGTCTGGTGGCTATTCTTATGTTTTCCATATTTGCTGGCAAATGGCATGCATCACCTTGACAGCATCATCTTTTAAGATTTTAAACAGTTCAGCTGGGATCCCGTCGTCTCCTGCTGCCTTGTTGTTAGCAATGCTTCTTAAGGCCCATTCAACCTCACTCCTCAGGCTGTCTGGTTCTAATTCATTCACCACACTCAAAACTATCCTCAATATTATTATCCTTCCTATACAGATCTTCTGTATAGTCTCGCCACCTTCTCTTGATCTCTTCAGCTTCTGTTAGGTCCCTGCCATCTTTGTTTCTTATCATACCAATTTTTGCCTGAAATTTACCTCCAATGTTTCTAATTTTCTGGGAGAGGTCTCTTGCTATTCTGTTGTTTTCTTCCACTTCCATGCATTGCTTATTTAAAAATAGTTCCTTATCTCTTCTGGCTAACCTCTGAATTGCGCATTTAACTGGGCATATCTCCCCTTATCCCTGTTTCCTTTTGCTTTCCTCCTTTCTTGGGCTACTTCCAGTGTCTCAGCAGACAACCATTTTGCCTTCTTGGTTTTCTTTTTCTTTGGGACGTACTTTGTTGCCGCCTCCTGAACAATGTCACGGACTTCTGTCCATAGTTCTTCTGGGACTCTGTTTACTAAATCTAGTCCTTCAAATCTGTTCTTCACTTCCACTGTATATTCGCTAGGAATGTTAGTGAGATCATATCTAACTGGTCTGTGTATTTTCCCTGATCTCTTTAGTTTTATTCTAAATTGAGCAATAAGAAGTTGTGATCTGAGCTACAGTCAGCCCCAGGTCTTGTTTTCACCGACTGGATGGATGTCCGCCACCTTTGGCTGCAAAGGATGTAGTCAATCTGATTTCGGTGTTGACCGTCTGGTGAGGTCCATGTATAAAGCCGCCTTTTAGGTTGTTGGAAGAGAGTATTCGTTACACACAGCGAGTTTTCCTGGCAAAATTCTATCAGCCTGCGTCCCGCTGTTTTGGAATATTTACATAAAACTGAATTTTAAGATAAGACTGTCCAACTCTGAGGAAAATAATAAATGTAATCATAATAATAATAGAGTAAAATAATAAATGTAATCATAATAAATAGAGTAAAATAATAAATTTAATAACAATAAATAGAATAAAATAATAAATTTAATAAAATAATAATAACAGAGTAAAATAATAAATGACCTTGATTCAAGTATATTGCCGAGAGGGCTATTTCAGCCTTAAAAAGGCTGAAAAACTTATTTTGTTCTCACATGCCAGCATGAAATCCTTCAAAATAATTCATTGCAAGTTGAGATTTGCAATGATCTTTCACACTTCTCAAAATTCTCTATCCTAGTATAATCCCAAGCAAACCAATACAATTGATATCAGAACAGCCCAAGCCATACCCACTTGAATTTTCCCAGTTTGAAGACAGTTCCAAAATATTGGTCAGATATGTGAAAACAAAGACAAGAAGAGGGAATATTGCATCCAGCTCCATACAGAAGTTGGCATTCTTCAAATTCTGCCTGGATTTCACTGTCTTGTTTTCTCTAGCTAACAGATTAATCAATGTACATCCTCTCAGATGCCCAACCTTATCTGTTTTCAATGTATAGTATTATTGCTTCCTTTGGTTGCAAAGAGCTATGATAGTTTCTTGTGGTTTATCTAATGTTTCCAATGATGTACTTTGTGATAATGGATGTACAATGTAATCATTAAAGCATTGGTGTGTATCCTGTGGGCTACATGTGGCCCAAAGAAAGATGTTTGGTCTCTAAACTCTTTTGGATCTCTGTCCATTAACATATGTCCAGTAAGGTGAAGGACTACTCCTTGAAGATTATGTGGTGGTCATTTATATTTCAAATACCATATATGAGATAGCATGGGAATTTTATTGCCTACTTCATGTTGCTCTGTTTCAATATTGACTGTCATTCTTTATCTGGACAGCTTTTGGACGAGCTGACATCTATTATGCTGCTTCTTCCTTCATCCTGCTGGATATCCTGTGATTGACCTGGATTGAACTAACTCCTTGAGAGCTCTTATACTCATACCACAGGGGTCCTGAATCACTTGCTGACTGTAACATACAGCCACTTGGAGTTTTCTTTTTGGCGACTAGACAGATTTCAAAAGTATATATTTTACATGTAAGTTTAAGAAGAGGTGTCTATCAAATTGCACTCATGGGGTGGCCTCTAGAACCATGCACAATGATTTTACTGTTTCCATGTTGTTTACAGGTTTGACTAGAATAAATTTAAATCTGCGATAATATCTCGGTTTCTTGTCATGTCTTCATCCCCTACTGAAAAAGATCCCATTTAGTTGGGGAGATCATGCACATTGCTTAGAGTGCAATAGGAACCTTTGTATTAATCATTTTCCTAGTCTTAATCCTCAAGTTTGAAAATTTCATTGGATTTAGAAACAACCTACTTACAAGGACCCTTCCAGACAAGGCCAAATACCAGGAGGAACTAGGATGTTTAACCCTCACACTTTTGCTAGGGTGATGGCTACATGCCTTCCTGGGTAAACCTATGGTTGACCTAGGAGGGCATCAAGCACGCCTCATCCCCATTTTGAGTCCTCTTCGGGGTTGAGAAGGGCAATATACATATACTGCAAATAAATAAATAAATAATTCTTCTAGTATGCAACAATTTTGAGATGTGATGTATACAACTGAACTCAATTATTTATTAAATTTTCTGTTAACATTCTCTTTCCTATGCTTTTTCATGATTGAATACAGAAGGAATTCTAGATTTATTCTAAATTGTAATGTAATTTAATCAAATCTATTTAAGGATAAGTCAATGTTTGTTTGTTTTTTTAAAAATAGAATACATACAACTTTACAATCAAAGTACTATATATTCAAAAAATAAAGAGACAGAAGAAAAAGAGAAAAAATAAAAGGGGAAAAGAAACAAATACAGATAACTACCGGTAATGCATCATAAGACTCTGATCCCATAATATTGATTGTAATGAAAAGTAAAAATAAAATTCTACAATTACAAATCCAACTAAATAATCCTGCTAAAATTACTCATAATAACCATAGTTACATATTATTGCATCATTATATTTCTTATTGTTCAAACAAATCTCTAAGTCTTTTCCAAACTTTCAAATAATTTTTATTTGGCTTCTTCTTTAAAATAGAACCCATGTCTGTTTGGCCACTTGGGTCAATTCAGCAATCATAAGAATCCATTCTTCCATTTTCCATGCTTCATTCCATTTCCAAGACTGAATGCACAATATTCTTTCTGAAGCTGCCAATAATGGATAGAAGGTGAGGCTGCCTGGAACAGGAATATCATTTTAGGACACATTATGTCATTTTAGGTTACTGTGGTATTAATGTTATATCTTAAACAAATAGACACTACCTAGTTGCATACAAAAAATACATGTTTTACAGATAACAAACAGGTGATCTATTGATGATACAGTTGGCATTATAAAATTTTAAAAGGCTTTCTGAAATGAGCTGATAATTTTTATCTTAGGAAAGTTTCTTTTTTCACATCTACCAGACACACACAATAAAAAACATTTCTAATACATTGATTTTTAAATTCAACATATTTGTTTTAACTCAGATGGCTCTTCTGGAACAGCTCTTAATCTAGTTTTCATTTGATTTTAACTCCATCGTAATTCTATTATGATTCATAATTCTATAATAATAACTCCTGGAAAGCTAGGAGCACCATGAAAATTATACCACAAACAAAACAATAGACCATCATGACCAGATCATCATATGGATAGGTTAATATTGATTGAAAAGTTTTTATGTTTTACCAAAATCGACTCAGGACCCTTTCAAATCACATTATCTAATGCACAGCAGGAAGATTCCTTCACATTTGCCTGTAGTTATATTTTAGACTAGATTTCACAAGCAACATATATGCAACTCCTGGCTCTTCAGGCATTAATATTTCACACAACATTACACTTCATTGTTATAGCAGCTTCATTCCATGGCTCCATAGTAATGGTACTTTGAAATTACCTATCTACTATAGTTGAGGGAAGCCTTCAAAATCTAACAGATAACTTTTAGAAGGGCCGATTTATACTGACTACATGACTTGGTTTAGAATGGTGGTTCTCAACCTGTGGGTCCCCAAGTGTTTTGGCCTACAACTCCCAAAAACCCCAGCCAGTGTACCAGCTGTTTGGATTTCTGGGAGTTGAAGGCCAAGACATCTGGGGACTCACAGATTGAGAACTACTGGTTTAGAAAGTGATCAGTCCCATGGAACTGAACTGAATTTATCGAGTGTGAAACTGCTTAATGTGGCTTTATGCTGGGTTAAACTAACCTGGGGGGAAATCTAACTCCTGCTTCAACAATCAAGTTTGATACAGTCTAGAAGTTGCAGTCAGTTTGTAAGCAGAAAAGGTACCTGCTGTCTCAATAGCTATCATAGGCTTCCAACGGCCCAGGGACACAGGATGTCCATCCCCTTCCACCCTTGTATTGCTGTTGGCTGCAACTATTAGATGGCCTTGTACTTTATACTCAGGGGTCCTCCTTCCTATTAATGGATCCCTTGATTTGGTGGTGGTGGTGTTCTTTGGTTATAAATTGATCCCTGAAGGATCAAAGGGTGCAGAATAAGCAGAAGGCTGTGTCCGCATTATCTGGGGAGAAGAAAAGATGACAGAATCACACTAGTCCCCCTTTTAAACATTATCTTGAAGAGAAGTCTCTCCAGTGCTTAGTGCAGTTATTGAACCATTGAGAACAACATCTAAATAATTTCTCTGCCTCTCCTACAGTAAGGTAACTGATTAAGTATTTTGCATGGAAGGAAAAATTTAGATTATTATATTATTATACAGAGGGTTTTTGTCCATTTTTTTCTCCTACCATATCTACATTTTGGAATAGAACTACTTGCAGAATCTCTCAAATTATTGAGTAATTGATGCTAAATTTTCCCCTAATGCTTTTCCCCCCTATCATAAGTGGACCATAAAGAACAGACTATTGAATTTTGACTTTCACAATCTGACTCTTGCAGCAAAGACAGCTTGTTCTCTTACCACATTATTAATTCCATGTGAGCATGAAGTCATGGCAGCTTGTCTTCACTCCCATCCAAAGGAGAGTTTTGGCTACTGCAAGATGTAATGTGTTGCCATCAGAAATTTTAGATAGGAAATATAAAAATGTGGACTATATTTAAAGGGTTTGTTCTTATGACTTGGTTTCTGTTGAAACACTTGATCATTCTTTGTTTGCATGCCATACATATACAGATGAAATACAGGAATTCCATTTTTACATTGGCAAGGTTGCTATAAAATTCCATGCCATCTGAGCAGCTCTCATGCATCCGTTTGTAAGACTGTTGCAAACTTTATTTTTGATTAGCAATTAGAGATTAGTAATTTTAATTATTCTTCTCCTTTTTAAATCTGTTTCTTACTTTTGTTATATATGCCTTTGTTGTGATTTTGCTAGTGTATGCCAATAAGGACTATTGTTCTTAGGTGGAACATCAAGTTTATTTGTGACAGATATTTCGTAGGATATTTCTGCACTTTTTTTGGCTTTAGCAATTGGATTGTATTGTGCAGGTTTTCCAAATTGCCAGTCACAGCGAAAAACTTTCTTTTTGAAATGACCAGATGGGCTGAATTTTTCTAACAATCATTATTTTCTTCTTGGTTTTGTGTCATAAACTTGGTTTTCAAGTTGCTTGGTGTCAAAAGGTGGACAAATGTGGGGAAATTTAAAATACATTGTTAGTGTTGACAATGCATTTTTAAATTTCCCCACATTGTCCATTAAACATTGCTTCATAATTTCTGTTGTACCTTTGTTATGTCTACAATTGAACTGAGGAAGCATTCGACATATCCTTCACAAACTTATTTTTAGTGGAAAATATTTTTTTTTCATTCTGCAAGATGTAAAGCAGTTGAAAATCATCAGGATCCCAATGTAAAAAGAAAAATCAATGAGGTCCTGCTGATGTGACTTCTATAATAACTCCTTAAGGCCGTCTGGGCAGGGGGTCAAATAATCCCACCACTGTCCCCAAATTATAATGATATAATTTCTTGATGGCCAAACAATATCACTGGACAGGGGCAAGCAGATCCCAACACTGTCCCTCCTTCAATAAGGAATTCACACCACTTTGGCTCTTATAGCGTTTGAGGGAATGTCTCTTTCTTTAAAACCTTCGCTGCCACCATAAACTGAAGAAGAACGAACCCTCTAGCTATTTAGAATGTTAAAAGGCTGTTTAAATTATTAAAAGGCTTTTTTACTCCACCAAATACTGTGTAATAACAAGGGCTTTCTTTGAGGGGAAAAAATGGTGAGGTTGATTCAACGAAGAGAAGGACTCCAACCAAAAATGGCACTTGACTCAGGCTTAAGTTTTAAAAATAACAAGAAAGAGTTTATTAAATACAAGAATAAAAGTGAATGCAGGTTCAGAGGCTTGGCTGTTACAATAAAAGTGTTCTTTGTTCTTAGAAGCGTAATGGTTACTTGAGAGAATGGTTCTTTCCTTTGTTACAATTTCTTAAACACAAAACCCAGCTATTTTTCCCTAAAATAGCTGTAACTCAGTCTGCCACAGCCTACTGTGCTGTGCAAACCAAAGGCAAGCTGCCTATTCTTAACAGAGTCTCCTAAAACATCCAAATCCTACTCTAATCTCTCTCAGAACTGAACTGCTCTCTACTCTACTCAGAACTGCTCTCTTCCTAAACTGTCCAAATTAAGCTGCTCTCTTTCCCTCCATCTGGCTAACTCCGCCCCTCTTTTCCAAACCAATCCTGGCTGTTGCTGGGCTGGCTCAGGCCTAGGCCACTCCCCCTCTCTGAACTGGAGTTTCCCTAAACTAAGATGGCTCCAGCAGCTCTCTGCCAGGCCTTCTAAGCTGAAACTACCAAGCCTGTCTCTTCCTGGGCCCTGCCATCCCCAGCTGGCAAGGTAAGGGATCTTTACAACTTCCACAAGTGCATGACAGGCTATCCAATAAGGCTGTTTTTTTCCTGTTATCGCTCTTCTATGTTTCAAACGACTCCCACTGTTTTATATCTGGCTTTCACAGAATGGTGTCCATTTAAAGTAATAAGGCTTTTAATTTTTTAACAGCAATGTTTCTTCATAGAATGTAGAGTTCTGAATTAGTTATTCTTGCATTTGAAGTGGAATTGATTTATTAATATTTCTGTTGGTCACATTTACACTGTAGAATTAATGCCATTTGGCACCATTTTACCTGCCATGGTTCAATGCTATGGGATAATGGGGATTGTAGTTTGATGAGGCACCAGCACTATTTTGCAGAGAAGACCTAAGTCCTTGTAAAATTTCAACTCTAACAATTCTATAGCATTGAGCCATGGCAGTTAAAGTGATGTCAATCTGCATTAATTCTACAATAAAGGTGCACCTTATGACTCTGGGAGAGCTGGGCTCCAAATTCCAATCAATCATGAAAACTCACTGGATTTTATTTCACCCCCTTAGCTTTAGAAAAACTCCATGATATTTTTACCTTGCAGTGGCCATAAGCCAAACAACACAACAATGGCAATTATTTATATTTATTCCACACTAAATCATTTCTATTTGTTTTCTTTTCACAGAAATTTTGACTTTAATGAGCAGCTTGTGATGGATAATCAAACTATAACAACTGGGTTTATATTTTTGGGACTCTCCAGTGACCCAAATCTACAGGTTTTGCTCTTTTTTATATTTCTACTAATATTTTTTGTGACTATACTAGGAAATATAGCAATTATATTGGTGATCAGGACTGAATCTAGCCTCAAGACCCCCATGTTCCTCTTTCTTGGTCATCTAGCCTTTGTTGACATCTGTTATTCATCTGTCACTGTTCCCAAACTGCTGGAAAACTTCACAACAAAGCAGAAAACCATCTCCAGGGAAGGATGCATTGTTCAAATCTTTTTCTTTTTCCAAACGGCTTGTGCTGAAGTCTTCATCCTCTCAGCAATGGCTTTTGACCGATACGTTGCTATATGTGACCCACTGCATTATATCATTGTTATGAAAAAAGAATTTTGTAGGAAACTGATGTGTGGAGCCTGGTCAATGGGGTCCTTATATGCTGTGATAAATGCAGTGCCCTTGGTGAATTTATATTTTTGCAGGAGCAATACAATTAGCCACTATACCTGTGAACTTCCCTCACTCTTGCTTCTGTCTTGCACATATCCCTTCAGCAATTATATAGTTCTTTTTATCTCTGCAATGGTATTTGGTTTAAGTTCATTCATCCTCACCCTCATCTCTTACATTTACGTCATTTCCACTATCCTCAGGATTCGTTCAGCAGAAGGGAGACGTAAAGCTTTCTCCACATGCAGCTCTCACCTCATTGTGGTGGGGTTATTTTACATTGCAGCTTTTTCCCGATATATGAGACCGAGTTCAGAATCATTTACATATCTGGACAAATTGGTATCTATTCAGTACAGCATCCTAACTCCCATGCTGAACCCTATTATATATAGCCTGAAAAACAAAGGTATCAAAACTGTTTTGGCAAAAAATCTTTCAAAAGTGTCCTTTTCTCAAGTAAAGCTGCACATGGCCCTGTAGCAAAACTTTTTTTTACACAATGTGATGTGATACTGAAGTAAGTTCATTTGTTTTGTCTTCATAGCTACATGTATTGATATTTTAAAAATCTCTGATGGATTTATTTTTGAAATGCTCATTGAAATGCAGAATATACTGGATAACGTTTTCAGTCTGCACATTCATGAAGAGGAGATTAGATGTGTTCATTTTTCAATGATCAAATGCCTCAACCATCCATTTTAGATATACCTGTACAACTGGAATTATTGATATTTTGGGATAAAAGGGTGACCAGAAGGATTATAACTGGCTACTTGTATCTCCTTCATGGACAACATGAAAGTGATGCATGGAATAGTGGGCATCTAGAAGGGGGGTGCTTTGATTGTATTTTCCTACATGGCGAAGGGTTAGACTGATCCTTGTGGTATCTTCCAACTTTGATTCTATGATAACTTTTCCATTATATTCCTTGTTAATGTCTCCTACCTTCGTGTCAGGAAAATAGTCAAGCCCACTCACAAGGAATGTGCTTGAATCTCAAGTTGACTGATATGGTTAAATATAAGAAAAGGGGAGCTTTGCACAATTAAAACTTGTGCGCCAGTTGCACCCATACCTTGGGAAGTCAGACTTGGCTGCAGTGGTTGACGCTCTTGTTACATCTCAAATAGACTACTGCAATGCACTGTATGTGGGGTTGCCTTTGAAGACTGTTCAAAAACTTCAAGTGGTCCAATGGGTAGCAGCCAGGTTGCTCACCGGAGCAGCATACAGGGAGCATACCCCCCCCCCCATTGTGTCAGCTCCATTGGCTGCCAGTTTGCTACCATGCACAATTCCAAGTGCTGGCTTTAGCCTATAAATCCCTAAATGGTTCTGGCCCAGCTAATCTGCCCAAACGTATCTCCCTCTATGATCCACCTTGGAGGTTAAGATTGTCAGGGAAGGCCCTGTTCTCAGTCCAACCCCTTTAAGTGTGACTGGTGGAGACAATAGGCAGGGTGACAAGGGTCTATGGAACTCCCTCCCCAGTGAAATTCAATCACCCTCTCCCTCCTGACCTTCAGGAAAAAACTAAAAACATGGCTTTGGGACAAAGCTTTTGGCGAGTAAATTGGAGCACTGCAATAATGACTTGGATTGGTCTTGGAATATGAACTGGATTGTGTGATTTTAATTGATGTTTTAATGTTTATGTTTCAATTGGTTTGGATTTTAATGCATTTGTTTATTTATCAATATGTATATACAGCATCAAATTGTTGCCTTTGTAAGGCTGCCTTGAGTCCCCTTTGGAATGAGAAAGGCGGGGTACAAGTGTGGTAACTAAATAAATAAATGTTCAAGCGGAAGTTGGTTGAAGAGTTAACAGAAGAGAAGAAGGGTAAATTGCATTTTTGTGACTGTCAGTGAGTGTTCTGAAGAAAGAGTGTGGTGTAACATATGTGGTGATATAACATCATTTTGGTGGATGGGAATTTTGAACTTCTGATTATTGAGTGATCTAAGAATCTCTTCACACAGGCTTCTTTTTGGCAGCAGTGACGGGAGGTTTCAGCCATGGAGAACAACAACTCCCATCACACCCATTAGAAGTACTTCCGGGGCTGTTCCATGGCCAAACTAAAAAAAAAAATCCCTGCCACTGCTGAAAAGATCCTGGTGGTGCACAAGGGAGGCTTCCCCATCTTTGCATTAAGAAAGAGGGGTTGAGGTGGCTTATTGAGGCTTTTTCCTGTCTGATGGGGCAGGGAGAAGCCAGGAAGATGTGGGTTGTGGGGTGACAGGTCACCACACCTCCTGAGTGGGTTCATGACTCCAGAGGTTGCTCTAAATGTGAAAGGGCAGTCTCACTTATTCTGCCCCCTGCTTTACTGTTTGCAGATCAAAAGCATTGGAAGCTAGGGATAGCAACCAAGTTTCCAATGCGTATGCATATGAATGCTTGCCTGATTCTGTTTGGAGAAGCATGGATCTGGCTTGTGCTTCCTTTGTATCTCACCATCCAGAGGTGGTGTGGGTCTGGAGTGGAGCACATGACAGAGAGCAAGAGCAAGCAAAGCAGCAGCTGTGGGAGTGTCGCTTTCTCATTCTCCTCCTTTTCTTGTCTTGTGGGACTGCTGGGGTGAAGATGTGGTGGTAGGATGCACGGGTAGTGACACTCTTCTAGCAGCACTTGCAGCCCACGTCTTCTTCACTTTCGGTCCCTGCCTTGCCTTCCTGGGGAATATTCAGTTTGCCTTAGCTTTATATGTGAACTGGCATATGTATGAATGTAGTATGGGGGGGGGCTCTCTCTCACCAGAGGTGAGGGGGCACTGTCCCTCTAGGGCCAAGTCAGCCATCCACACTACAGGGCAAGAGGTAGGAGGCAAGGCACCTCCCTGGCGCTCCTTCCTTCCCCCTCCCCCCTTTGTGATGAAGCCACGACCGAGTAGGATGTGGACCAACAGGTCCCCCATGCCCCCTGTGTGGGTGCCACCAAGACATGGAGAGATACGCTGACCTGTTTCTTGGTGATTGTTAGTCAAATTTGAGCATCTTCTTCACTTTTGGCCTCTGCCTTGCCTTCCTGGGGAATAGCTTTATATGTGAACTGGCATATGTATGAATATAGTAAGGGGGGGGTCTCTCTCACCAGAGGTGAGGGGCCACTGTCCCTCTTTCTCTCTAGGGCCCGACCAGCGGTCCATGCTACAGGGCATGAGGTAGGAGGCAAGGCACCTCCTTGGCTCTCCTTCCTTCCCCCACCCCATGTGATGAGGAGAAGCCACGAGTAGGGCATGGAACAACAGGTTCCTCATGCCCCCTGTGTGGGTGCCACCAAGACACAGCAAGATAGTCCAGTTCCAACAGTGTGTGCGATGTGGTCCTAAAGGTTGGGAAGAATCTCCTATCCTTGGGGCTGGTTGCTGAGTTTTTGCTATCATAAGGAGTCAAAGTGGCTCGGGGGTAACACCCTCTACCTAGTCTTCCAGTATCTTAGCTGGACCTTTGATCAACCATGCTGATCAGAGATTGCTCTCAGGGATGTTGGTGTTTTGCCTAGGGGAGGCTGAGAGTTCAAGGCATGAATGACTGATTCAGCTGCTTACATATCAAATTTACTCCCTCAAATTTGACTAACAATCACCAAGAAACATATGAACTGGTAACAACTAATAAAATTTCCCTTAGTTCATTCCACATATATTGTCTGGTCTCTTTATTCCTCTGTTTTGTCAGCAATAATTTTTGTCACTGGAGGCCAGGTGGTACCTGGGAACACCCTCAATCTGTCAGCTATAATAATAATAATAATAATAATAATAATTAGAAGAAGAAGAAGAAGAAGAAGAAGAAGAAGAAGAAGGCTTTATTTAAGGCCTGCCCTATCTTTCCGAACGGACTCAAGACAGCTTACAGCAAAGTAAAACACATTGGCAAACTTTCGGTGCCAAAGGTACAAATAACAAATCAAAAACAGTTTAAAGAAAACAAGACATAATACAATCACACTTTTAACATATTACATTTTTTAAAACTCTTAAAATTGACATTTCCTGAGTAGGGATAATGTAGTTAAAGTAATCTATGCTTTGGTAGCCTCACTATTGAGCTATTGTAATGCATTCCACATGCAGTTGCCATTGAAGGTGGCTCAGATTCCCATTTTGTTCTCATTTACTCATTCTTGACCATGGATATTTTTTATAAATACAAAATCCACCTAGGAATTTATTGTACTTATAAAACTATACATTGCTAGTACTATGTTCTTGCTCTTTAAGAATTTGATTCCATTTTAGATTACTTTATTGTATTTAATTGTAGATTGTTTCCTACCTTAAAAAGAAACAACAACAAATACTCTAACAATGAAAAGTCCATGTTGGATTATCTGCATTGAAACTTACACAATATTAAATCCACATAGACCAGAATATCTGAAGGCCAAATTACTGAAATGAGGGTTCAGTTAGTACATAAAATATTTTATAATGCAGAACTCACAAAGCAATAGAAGTTAAAGACCATTATTGAAGCAAAATAAATCAAGCTCATTTCATTATAATTAAAACTAAAATTACTTTTTATTTTTCAGGAGGTGACTAGACAAAGTGAGTTCCATGAATTCATGCCATTTACAATCTGAAATTAGCAGTATTGTCAATTTATTTCAGTGTATTATAATTATTGTGTAAAATAACACACAAAACAGCCCTTTTTCTATTCAAAGCAACACAGAAGAGAATTGCACATTTAGAATCAATTGGGGTAAACTGTGGAGGTGACGCAGACATTTGACCTGAACGAGATCTTGTTAACAGCTTGTTTATTTTAACTCCTTTTATACCGAAGGGTTGTATGTTGTATGTATGACTATGTATGACTATGTGTTAATTGTGTTATGTGTTAAATGTTTTGATACGGCCAATAGGCCAATCAATAAAACGTATCTATCTATTTCAGTGTATTCACTGTGGCAAAATACTTTAACTAGGTGCATGGAAAACCTACTATATTGGCTTAACTAGATAGTGAACTAATTAATTGACCAATGATCAAATTATATTCTGCCATAAATCAATTATTTATACCCCATGAGTTTCTTGATGCTCTCCTTCACTTCTCTGGTCTTCAAGCTGTAGATAATGGGATTTAACATGGATGTTGTAATGTTATATTGGATAGAAAAGAGTGTATCTACAACTATTGAGGAAACTGTTTCAGGCCTCAGGTACCTAAATGATCCCATGCTATAGTACAAAATCACAACAATTAAATGGGAACTACATGTGGAGAAAGTTTTTCTTTTGGCTTCTGCTGAATGCATTTTCAGGATAGTAGAGATAATGTAAATGTAGGACAAAATGATAATAAAGAGTGAGGAAATTCCTACTACACCACCAGTTACAAGAAGTATGATTACATTTAGGGAAGTGTCTGTGCAGGATAGGGCCAGGAGAGATGGAAACTCACAGCTGAAGTTCCTGATAATATTTGATTCGCAGAAGGCTAGTTTCAGTACAAACAATGTATTTATCATAGCATATCCACTCCCAATTGTCCATGCACCACCTACTAGCTGTCTACAAAATGCTCTATTCATGATTTGTATATAATACAGAGGCTTGCAAATGGCAACAAATCTGTCATAAGCCATTGCTGCCAGAAGGAATGTTTCAGTGCCTGCTGTGAGAAAAAGACAGAACATCTGAATGAGACAGCCATTATATGAAATTGTCTGGCTCACAAACAAAATCACTAGGAGCTTTGGAACAGTGACTGAAGAAAAACAGATATCAAGAAATGCCAGATGACCAAGGAAAAAATACATTGGAGTATTGAGGTGATTGTTACACTGTATTACTATGATAATTGTAACATTCCCCAGCAAGGTGATGCCATACACAAAGAAAAACAGCAAGAACAGGAAAGCCTGCATTGCTGAGTTATCTGAAAATCTCAAGAGGACAAAATATGTTATAATTGAGGTCTGGTTTTGATTGTCCATTTCTATTTCTAGCAAAGGTAGAAGCAACAATTAAAAACATAGAAACTATTCAGTGAAGCAAGACAAGTGTTATACATTGCAGTAAGATGAAATCCAATTATATGACTATAGTAACTTGAAGTAGCATGTATTACACAGATGTGGAGGGTGTGAGGAGATGGAAGGATGTATCACAAGCACTGGTGGTCTCTGCATCCAATATCAGTGACAAAACATCAATTCATGGTTTTAATGCAGGTCCTACCACAGTCCTCTGAATAGTTTAGGAGATGTATTCGGTACAAAACATGTGAAGGGATATAATTCAGCACCTGCAGAAAACACAAGGTAGTCGGAGCAGCTGTGGAAGATAAAGTCAGAAGTGCCCATAAAGTCAAAAGTAGTTTTCTCATTAAAAGTTATATCCAGTTATTTTTTTGCAGTGTAATCAATCTTGTTATTTACTGCCTTGAAACTTAGGGCACATCTACACTAATAATTTAAGCCTGGGTAGATGTAGGTCAGTGCTGTAGTGGCTTCATGCTAACCTGGAGTAATCCAAGGTAAAGTAACCTTAATGCAGTCATGCCCCAATTTACCCAACGTCTTGCATACGTAATGTCAGTGAGGACAGTTGGGTTGATTTCCCAAACACACTTGTCCTGATTGCCATTGTGCATTCCACAGGCTTCTGCAATGTGGATGCAGTCTAAGTTGGTGTAGACTGACTGAGAATTGGAAGTGCGAGATAGAGAGAAATAAAAGGAAAGACTATCACACACATGCAAAATATGTATTAGGGTAGGTTTAAAGTGAGGACAGCTGGGTTGATTTCCCAACTGAAGCCAAACACAACTGTCATGATTGCCATTGTGCATACCACAGACTTCTGCAGTGTGGATGCAACCTAAGTTGGTGTAGATTGAATGAGAATTGGAAGGAGAAGGTAGAGAAAAAAAAGGAAAGAGACATATACAAAATATGCATCAGAATAGGATGAAAGTGAAATGATTAGCGATGTACTGTTGCTAGTAAATGAAGCTAAATAATATAAATAAACTACTCTCTATAGTCTAGTACAAATGATACCGCATGGAGTCATTAAATATGCATCACACATGGAGCTGAAATATTGTGAGGAGTCTTTAAATTTGCATCTCAATAGTAGGATTAAGTCTGCAGTTTGGCATCATTTTAACTGCCATAGCTCAATTCTATGGAATCAGGATTCCAGGTTTTTAGGCTCTTCTGCCAAATAATTCTGGTACCTACAGCTCCTTCCCATGGTTGCATAGCATTGAGCCATGGCTGTTAAAATGACATGAAACTGTAATAATTCTACAGTATAGAGCTGCAGTTGTGTAGAAGCGAAAATAATACAACAAGAAATAGCAACAGTAGCAACCTAAAAGATTCTACATCGAGAAAAAAATCTCTTTTGCATTTACACACTTTGAGTGGCCTAAGAAACCAGATTTCAGCTGCTTTTTCAATCAAATTAGAATATGTAATGTATATCCAAAGCCCCATCTACATTGACCATTTGATTCAGCTTCAAACTGGTATTGAAAAAAGTGGGTTTTTTTCTAAATGCAGATATTACATATGAAATCTTGGAATCTAGTTTGAAGTACTAATGCACATTAATGGTTTTCTTTCAGAAGAATATATACTAGGGCTAGGTTTGAACAACTCGGTACTATGGTGCAAACTGGGCGCAACTGTAACATCCCAAGAAGTGAGAGATTCTGCGTCTGGGGAGAACAAACAGTGGAAGACATTGAACATTTCTTAATTGACTGTCCAGCATATACTGAACTGCGAGACAGATTTACATCCAATATTATCCAACTGCATGTCCCCCAACAGAAATGATATTCTGACATCCCTCTTGCAAGGGCAAGAAAGATCCAGCATAATCAGAGTAAGCCTTTTTATTCTGAAAGCTATTAAGAAAAGAGCAGATTTCCTGAAAGAAGAACCAGGAAAATAAGATTCTATAAATAGAAGGTCGGCTGCTGTCTTCACCTTGTTGCCTTGTTTTTTACTCATGTTCTATTTTGAAATGGTCATATGACTGATCAAATAAATAAATATTATTATAATGGTTTTCTTTCATGCAGTTTTGTGCGAGTTGGTTGTCTGGCTGCAATAGTTTGAAGCTAATTTCAAACTTCATTAAATGGTCATTGTAGATAACGCCTCAGACAGAATATTCCCACTTAAATCAGAGAAACTTTATTTATGATTAACTTGTCCCATTGATAGAGTGATTTAGGAGAAGTTAATGTCACCCTTTTTATGGATGCCTGTCTTCCTTCCCAACAGAAGGAATGGTAAAACACAGTAGCAGTTTTTTAACTATCATCCTTGAATCAAGAAAGGAAAACTCTTAATCAACCATCTTGGACAGGGGAAAGTAAAGTGATAACACAGCTATCTTACTGAAACCAATTACCTTGCATTCAGCTCATTTCATCTTGTTGAATAGTGACGAACCAGCTTTATAAGTGGTAAGCATGATACAATCCTGGAAAAAAAATCAAGAATCTAAGTTCAGTTCAATCCATGCCAGCACATACTGTATCCACCTGGCTGCTTTTTCTCTGCAAAACTTCTTATGGTAAGATAAACAGAGCAGAAAATACTTTCTTTAAAAATTAGTTGTGCTGTACAGATCTCAGCAGTAGCAGTTTCTATTTTGGTTCCACCTAGATCCTGCAGTATCTATGCTGGAGGTCAGAAATTGAATATTTCTGTTGAATGGGATCTGTAGATAACCTCATCAAAGCCCAGTTTTGTTTGTGCCATATTTGCACTGGATTGCAAAGAAACTTGTTCAGATTATATTCTAGTTTCTGGACCTTATATTATGTTTGATTTCCCATGAGAAAAATTATGTGAATTATAATTAGAACACTGCAGCTTGGAGAACTATAGGGATGCAAAAGTTTACTTACTTTGCTCTCACATGCCAGAATGAATACCTTCAAAATAATTCATTGCAAATTGTGATTTGAAATGATTTTTCACACTTCTCAATTTATCTGTCATATTATAATTCCAGACAAACAAATAAAATTGATATTAGAAAAGCCCAGCCCATACCCACTTAGATTTTCTCAGTTAGAAGACAGTGCCAAAATATTGGGCAGACATGTGAAAACAAAGAGGGAACAGTGCATCCAGCCACATGCAGAAGCTGGCATTCTAATTCTGACTGCATTTCACTCTCTTGTTTTCTCTGGCTAACAGATCGATCAATGTACATCATCTCAGATGCCCAATCTTATCTGTTTCCTATTTGTAATACATGGCTTTGTTTTGTTTTGTTGCAAAAAGCTATGATAGTTTATGATAGTTTATGTAATATTTGCTATGATGTACTTTATGACAATGCACATACAATTTAATCATCAAAGCATTGAGGGCTACATGTGGTTCTAAGAAAGATTTTTAGCCTCTAAACTCTTTTGAACCTGTGTCCATTAACATATGTCTAGCGAGGTGAAGGGATACTCCTTGAAGTTTATGGGTGGCTATTTATTTTTCAAATACCATATTTGGGATAGCTTGGGAATTTTATTGCCTATTTCATGTTGCTCTGTTTTAATATTGGCTGTCTTTGTTTATCTGGACAATTTCTGGACCAGTTGACATTCACTATGTTGCTTCTTCCTTCGTCCTGCTGAAAACCCTGTGACTGAGCTGAATTGAACTAACTCTTTGTGAGCTCTTATATTTAAACCACAGTGATCTGGATCACTAGCTGACTGGAACATAGGGCCACTTTGAGTTTTCCTTTGGGTCATGTCCTTAGGAATACTGACTGGTGGGCTGCAATGGGGCTATCCTACTGTGGCCCATCGAGACAGATCCCCCCCCCCCCCCCCGCTTCTATTTAACAAGTTGGAGAATTTGGTTGGGACAGATTGCAAAAGGCTATTATTTTACATGTAAGCTTAAGGAGAGGCATCTATCAAATTGTACACATGGGATGGTGCGATACAACAGGGTTTCAGGCAGGAAGGGGAACTTCTTTCTTTTACTTTTTATATTTTGTTATGTTTTATTTTTAATATACCACCTTCTGCCACCAATACATTTATATGTATATGTAGGCACCAGGCGATGATGATGATAAAGGGGAGAGAAGAAACCTTGCAGAAACTCAGCATCTTTTCTTATATTTGTTTGTTGCAGGTTTTAATTTTAAATGTCTGTATATGTCTTTTTGATGTGTAATGCAATACTGTAGACAGCCGACTTTCTGGAATATAACTTCAATTTTATAACTTGACACGAGTCTTTAATTAGAAATGTTTGAAACAAAGAAATGTTTATTTATGGGGGTTTTTGTGCACATAAAGCATATTTGTTACACAGTACTTTGCTTCAGTTCCTGGATATTGTTACATTTGTCTTTTACTCTTGTGAATACATAAAGCTGTTACTATATAACTTACAGAACAGTTTATCTTATGTCAACTTGGTTAGATAACTTTCTTCTCTTTCAAATGTAATTCCTTCTCAACCTTCTGACTGGATAACTGGTATCTTATAGTCTCTTCTTCTTATCAATAGTTTAACTGTAAACTTATTCTCAAAGAAATCTCTGCTTCTCAGTTCCACCCGACTGAGGACTTAGATTCAAATTAATCTCTTATTACTTCAGTACTACAACTGAAAGTATAGTCCTGCACAAGGATCTTCTTCCCTCTAGCTCACTGACTAGGGTCTGGAGAACAAGCCCTATGAGGAGCGGCTTAGGGAACTGGGCATGTTTAGCCTGAAGAAGAGAAGGCTGAGAGGAGATATGATAGCCATGTATAAATATGTGAGAGGAAGCCAGAGGGAGGAGGGAGCATGCTTGTTTTCTGCTTGCTCGGAGACTAGGACGCGGAACAATGGCTTCAAACTACAAGAGAGAAGATTACATCTGAACACGAGGAAGAACTTCCTGACTGTGAGAGCTGTTCAGCAGTGGAACTCTCTGCCCCGGAGTGTGGTGGAGGCTCCTTCTTTGGAAGCTTTTAAAGAGGCTGGATGGCCATCTGTCAGGGGTGATTTGAATGCAATATTCCTGCTTCTTGGCAGGGGGTTGGACTGGATGGCCCATGAGGTCTCTTCCAACTCTTTGATTCTATGATTCTAGAGCCTGACTCAAAATGGTTCCTTTATTACTTTAGTATCACAGCTGAAGACTCAAACTTAAACAAGGAACCTCTTCACTCTAGCTCTGCTGGCTAGAGACTGCCTCATTTCTCAGTTAGTTCTGTCCCTATTACTTACTAGCTACTCTAAAATTGACACATTTCTACTGCAGAGGCTACACAACCATGGCAATGCATCAACCGATCATATGTAGCCAACTCCTGCCTGCACTTGTCATATATCAACATTAATAAACACAGGCAAAACCTCCATTGTAATTAGTTATTCCATTACAGATGGCTTCTAGAATCATGCAGGCTGATTTTACTGTACCAGCATTCCATGTTGCTTATAGGTTTGACTTGAATAAATTTAAGTCTGCTATAACATCCAGGTTTATTGTCATGCCTTCAGTTCTTACCAGAGCGGGGTTGGTCCCATTTAGTTGAAGAGATCATGCAAACCTTTATATTAAACATTCTCCTAGCCTTAATCCTCAAATTCAAAATATTGCAATTTACATTGGGTTTAAAAAACAACTTATTTAGGGTCCTTCCAGAAAGGGCCAAATCTCAGGAGGAACTTAGATGTTTAATCCCAGTTCCTCCTGGGGTTCAAGTCTCAAACCAGTCCTCAACCCCATACTTTTGTTGGGGTGGTGGCTACATGCCCTCCTGAATCAACCAGATGTTGACCCAGAAGAGCAGCCAGCCAGCCCCCAGCCCCCATTTTCCCCAAAAATTACCTGAGTGGCCTGGCTGCATGCTCAGGGCCCTCAGTGAAAGCTCCAGATGCATCAAAATAATGTGTCAGGAAATTTGAAGATGGGCCCACATCTGAAAAGATCCAGACTGTGCAGTAATGTCCAGATCTTTCTAGGTGTTCAATTAATCTGGAGTAAACTGGGAAATTCCAGTTTACTCTAGAGGCATTGTTTGGATGCCTCAGGTAAACCCGTGACCTGTCATTGGATTTGGGTCTGTGTGGAAGGGCCCTTCACTACCCCTCATTCCAGTGCATGGGAACTAATGAAGTTTTCTTTAAAAAGAAACAGCCAAAAATAGAAGTGCAACTGATGAAAGTATCACAATCTTTTGATGATCTTCACACAGTGTTCAGGCATTGGTTCATTTTTTTATGAATATAAGACAGATATTAAGATAAGATATCAACTTGTGCAAAACTGAAAAAAGACTAGTGTTTATTTGTCTTTTCAATTCTTTTTCTATTTTTCTCGAGGTGGCAGGGCAACTACAGCCATTTGAAAAAAATAAATAAGCTAGAGGGGGTTAAACTTATATACAGAATGTATTTTGTCCAAAGTAAGCTCTTTGTGGAAAAATCAGGATGGTCCAATCAAACACCAAGAGCTGGCTGCATCTTATGTATTTAAGATAATGCATAGCTTAGCCATAAAGTACCTAAGACTGAATTTTTTTTTATAAATTAACATGCTTGTCAACGCATATGCTCTATTCTGGCTATATGGAACATTGCCATTTGAATTCAGCATTCCTATGAATATTAATGTTGGGATGTAATAGCAGCAAATGGCTATTAGCATATTTCGTTTCTAGACAGGTCTGATTACAAATGAACCTTACAATTAAAATTGGTCCTGTTGCACTTTTAATTTTTCATAATAGATTTAACTACGGAAAACGTGTTTATTGTAAACTCTATATCTTAATTTTCTGTTTATAAGAAGCATTGACATGATTTTTTTTCTGTTTTTGAAAGCCAAATTGTAAAAAAACCTGAAAATAGTTGGTAGATTGCCAACTATCTGAATCAATTGAGTTCCGTGATGCTCTGGAAAGAAAGAAGGCACATGAAATTTAAGGTCAATATTTTATCAAGAAGATGTGAGCATATATAACAAATGAAAATTTAAGTCTCTGTTACCTTGAAGGGTCATAGGAACGCAAAGAAACAATGTGTCAATGAAGAATAAGAATAATATTTGAGGCACTGTGGATAAGTTCTGAACAAACACATGGTAAAAACCTATAACATTTTGCTGACTGGGACAAAGAACAAAATACAAAGCAAATGGATAGCTACAGGTTTCTTCAGTACTGATAATGGGACATCATTCCCCACTATATCTGCAGTTGTTAGTGGGAATCATTTAGTCCCAGTATGTTGGACTGCAGTGTTACTTAGTCCTAGACAGCAAAACCTATGGGGAAGAATGCTGGGAGATGCAGTCTCGTGGCTTTTGTAAGACTAAATGTTAGCAATTTGTTTAAAATGAAAAAAAATACAAATGAATGATTATATATAGTTTTGTAAGAATCTCTCCTAATACAAGCATCTTGTAAATAAATGTTGCTTAATGATGCATTTTTTTTTAATTTACAGGCATAACAAACAACTCTTTTTCCTAATACTATCGAGAAAGTAATCCTCTCAGTTTTGCTGGGCAAAGAGAATTGCGGACAGGGCAAGACTGTAGCTGTATTGTTAAATGAGATGCATTTTATTCATTATGTGCTTTTCTTTTTAAAATGTTTTTAAAAAATCAGAATTTCAGGATTTTTGGTGAAACAACTTTTTAAATGCTTCTTTCAGAAGCTTTTTAGATGCTGCTTTCACTTCTTTGTTCTGTAAACTATAGATGATGGGATTAAGAAAAGATGTAAAGACACAGTACTGTATGGAAAATATTTCATCTAAAACTACAGATGAAATGGAAGCTGGCCTCAAATAGCGGAAATAACCAGCTCCATAGAAAAGAATCACAACAATGAGATGTGAGGTACATGTAGAAAAAGCTTTATGTCTTCCTTCAGTGGAGGTGATTTTGAGGACAGTAGCAGTAATGTGAATGTAGGACAGAATGGTGAGGAACAGGGAGACCAGTCCAACTGCACTTCCACTAATAAAAAACAATATTTTGTTTGCATATGTATCACTGCATGAAAGAGAGAGGATGGAAGGCAACTCACAACTGAAATGCTTTATGACATGTGTTCCACAGAACTGTAATGCTAACAATGGTAATATGTTTGCCACTGCATAAAAGAAGCCAACCATCCATGCTGTAGCTACTAATTTTTGGCAAAAAGTTGCATTCATTATTTCAATGTAATGGAGGGGTTTACATATGGCAGAATACCTGTCATATGCCATGGATGACAGGATGAAAACCTCAGTAGTAGCTAACATCATTATTAAAAAGGCTTGTATGAAGCAGCCTCCAATGGATATGGTCTTCTGCTTTGCAATGATGGTCTTCAACATCTCTGGGACAGTGGCTGATGAGAAACACAAATCAAGGAAAGAGAGGTGGCTCAGGAAGAAGTACATTGGATTCTGAAGATGACAATTGGTTCTTATAGCCAGCATGATCAAAGAGTTCCCCAGCAGGGTTAGCAAATAAATGATCAAGAAAAGAAGAAAGAAAAGAATCTGAAGCTGCATATTATTGGAGAGTCCAGTAAGGTAAAATTGATGTTGATCTGTGTGGTTTCCCATTGATAGTTCAGTGGTAACACACGGAACCTTAGAAGAAGAAGAAAAATGAATGATTCATTTCAAAAGAAACGAACAAAAATAACCCAGGTAATCCAAGTTGAAGGATGTGTTTGAGTGAGAGTGTTCAATCTGAATAATAGAGTTTCTGTAGGAAAACTTGTGCTTTAAGGACATTTTGGATCTAAACTCCCAGAAACCAACGTGTAGCAAAATTCTGGTTGTTGGAATTAAACTTTGAAACATCTGAAGGAACTAATATTCCCATTGTTGGTGTGGAATAAGGGCAGAAAACAACCTTTTGAAAACATAATGCTTAATCTCACCTAAAAAATTTGCGATTGTTAATTTATAGCCCACCTTATTCAAGGTGACTAGCACGCACACACACACACCCTTTTTCAATTTAAAATAAAGCAAATATGATTTAAAAATTAAACAGAACTGTGTCTTAGGTTAAAATATATGTAAAATACAACAAATACAATTAAAATGGATTTTAAAACACACAATACCCCCCCCCCTCCAAATTCAATCCACAAACTGCCAAGCAACATTCCCCTATCCTTTTCCAAATTAGAACTCTGAAAGAATTAAACAGGTTCCTAACAAGAGAAAATACTGAAGGAACATGGAAGGGGGAATGGGATGGTGTAATCTTATAAATTGTAGTAAATTCATTCTGATAATAAACTAAAATATATTTTGTATTCATTGCAAAGTTACACTTGTACCGGGTGGCATAAATCACTGGTCAGCAAATGGCTCTTTGCTTAAAGAGATTGACTAGTCTTCTAGACCATGTGACATTAAATGTTTGCAGTTGTCTGTAAGGCTGCTCTGAGTCCCCTTCGGGATAAGAAGGGCAGGGTATAAATAAAGTAAGTAAATAAATAAAATCTGTTATGACATTACCAGAAATTATATTTATTGAACTTATGGTATTTGTAATAAAACCTCTGGAGGGCTGTAAACTTTGCAAACCTGTGGTGAAGGTTGCATTTTATACATTACGGACATCACTAAAATAACATTTATGTTTAATGTTCATATTTATTTCATTAAGCTTATTCATTTTATTAAAAAAAACACAAGTTAGCCTTATCTTTACTGGACAACTTGAAAGCATGCTCAAAAAATTTCAAATATGCCATAGTCTTTATCTATATTTTTGCTATTAAGCACAAGTAACCAAGTCAAACTCACCTGAAGAGTTTACCAAGACAATAAATCAAAAAAGGAATTCTTGTCCTTTTTAAGTCACAATTTTAAAGGCAGATAGAGAGGAAAGTTGCTCATGCCTTGTTCTTCTTTCCTGTTCTGTGCCTGAAAATACTTTTTTTTTTTTAACAAATCAAGGAACAGAGTGGCATACAGCCTAATAAGAAGTAAGACTCATGCTCTATTTATCTATTTATCGTTCCATGAATTTCTGGTGGCTGCTGTTTGTTCATTGGAACTACAGACCAATGAAGAAATTGTTGCATATGTTTTGAAGAAAAATGTGAAAATGTTATTGGAATTCTTAATTGGTCCTTGGGGATAAAAATCTACAGAGTCAGCAGAGTTTTGAAACTTAGAGATGATTCAGAAAATCTATTTACCTGAATGTCGCTCTGGACTTAGAAGTCTCAAATCTCCTAGCTTGATTTCCAGAATTAGAATAATAGAATCATAGAATCAAAGAGTTGGAAGAGACCTCATGGGCCATCCAGTCCAACCTTCTGCCAAGAAGCAGGAATATTGCATTCAAATCACCCCTGACAGATGGCCATCCAGCTTCTGTTTAAAAGCTTCCAAAGAAGGAGCCTCCACCACACTCTGGGGCAGAGAGTTCCACTGCTGAACGGCTCTCACAGTCAGGAAGTTCTTCCTCATGTTCAGATGGAATCTCCTCTCTTGTAGTTTGAAGCCATTGTTCCGTGTCCTAGTCTCCAGGGAAGCAGAAAACAAGCTTGCTCCCTCCTCCCTGTGGCTTCCTCTCACATATCTATACATGGCTATCATATCTCCTCTCAGCCTTCTCTTCTTCAGGCTAAACATGCCCAGCTCTTTAAGCCGCTCCTCATAGGGCTTGTTCTCCAGACCCTTGATCATTTTAGTCGCTCTCCTCTGGACACATTCCAGCTTGTCAATATCTCTCTTGAATTGTGGTGCCCAGAATTGGACACAATATTCCAGGTGTGGTCTAACCAAAGCAGAATAGAGGGGTAGCATTACTTCCCTAGATCTAGAACTATGCTCCTATTGATGCAGGCCAAAATCCCATTGGCTTTTTTTGCCGCCACATCACATTGTTGGCTCATGTTTAACTTGTTGTCCACGAGGACTCCAAGATCTTTTTCACACGTACTGCTCTCGAGCCAGGCACCCCCCATTCTGTATCTTTGCATTTCGTTTTTCCTGCCAAAGTGGAGTATCTTGCATTTGTCACTGTTGAACTTCATTTTGTTAGTTTTGGCCCATCTCTCTAATCTGTCAAGATCGTTTTGAATCCTGCTCCTGTCCTCTGGAGTATTGGCTATCCCTCCCAATTTGGTGTCGTCTGCAAACTTGATGATCCTGCCTTCTAACCGTTCATCTAATTGAGTGAAAGTGTTATGATGATTTACTGTTTGGATGATTTTCCTTTTGGAATAATCCCTAGTTTTATACACAGCCTTTTATATAGATAGATCGATTGATCAATCGATGTTTTATTGGATGTTTTTTGTAGGATGTGACTCTTTTATTTATGGAAGGAACTTGTGACTCTTTTACATATGGAAGGAACATCTATTTGATAAATTTAAATATAATCAGCAAATCAATCAAACAATTCAAACCCCTCAGAGAAGAAGGATATGTTGGAAATGGCTACTAAAAATACAAAAGTTCATAAAACAGTACATACCGTGTCATTTTCTGACTATTGCAGTTCTTTAAATAGAGAACAACTCCTCCTTTACCCCAAATTTCCCCAGAAGTCAAACCTGGAAGTCTAGGTAGTTTCCAACGATGTCTGATCTTTCATGTGGGGTAAACTGGACTGAACCTCAAATGTCAGGTTGATTGTGAACAGTGGACCAGTTCCAAAATGAAATGCTCTGCTATCTACTTGGGGTGATGCTGCCATCCCTATTCTCTGCATTTGACAGTTGATAGAAAATGTCATATATTGAGTCTATGTTGTTCCCATCAGCATGAAGGTCAGCTGGATAGCTCCAGATAGCTCTTTGCCATTAGTGGCATTGGCCACCTTTAGTGAAGTCAAGCTCTCTGACTAGATGCTGCCATGACAGAAGCAACAGGATAGGTAAATTGGGGCAAACCATTTTTGGCCCATCTAGACTCTTTGAAATGCAGGGAACATTGCTCTGAGACAATTTAAGCATGTTCTACCCATGCATATCTTTGTTCCAAATTACAACCCATCCTCCCGCCTTCAGTGTGGTTCATTTCTGCCTACCACATAATGCATCTTGAAAACAGTGTGAATTGGTCTATAGTGGTATCTATAAATAGGTATTTATGAGCAGTGTTTTTGGGGGGGGGGAGATAAAGGTTGACAGCTTTTAGTTAAGGGTAGCACTCTTGAATGTACACTTTAAGTCTGATGGCTTGGGGTTGTGAAAGCCTGATCTTTGGGATAATTTGGGAAATTCTATGGGAAATTATGATTTTTGTGTAAATAGATGGATTCCTGCACAAAGCCATTGCTTTTTGCACAATATGCCAAATTTTGCTCGAAAAATGTGGTTTTGGTTTGTTTGTTTTTTGTGGAAAAAAGCCATGCATATTTATGCACAAATGAATTTGCCCCAATAAAAGCCAAAAGAAAGAATAATTTTAAAAAGGGAAGCATACATTATTTATTTGGGCATAAATAATTTTAAGAATGAAATGAGGAAGAAATGTATCTATCGTTAGATCTCCAATTACCTTTTCTCTGCCTCAGGATTCAGTAGTAAATAATGTATGTATAGAAGATGATTAAATGCAATGAAAAATTAAAATGAAAGTAAAGAAGACCAAATTACTTGGTCTTTTTCATATTACTAAGACAAGGGTGTTATGACCTTTTTATTATTTGTATTGTTTATTCCCCATGTAGTACTCTGATCTGTATCTTTTCATGAAGCAGAGCCAAACCAGCCCCTTGGTTTTCCAAGGCATTGGTGGCTATGCAGCAAGTGCGACTGAGACTAGAGCAACGTTGGCAAAGAACATATACATGGATATATCAGGACACAGAAATAGAATTTAGTCTATTATACATGCTAAGTCTAGTCATGTCACACTGAGGAACTTTACCTAAGCTTTTTATCCATAGAGGTCATCAAATCATGCCTTCCCTATAGCAGTCTCAGGGACAAGAAAGAAATTAAGGAAGCAGGAACTGAAGACAAAGGAAGAGATAGAGGAAGAAAATTAGAAGGCTGATGTAGGAAAGACATTTAACTAGGAATTATAGAAACCAGAAAAAGAAGGCTACAAAGGAATACAAATTTAGATGTGGTGGGAGGTGACTAATAAGAAAAGAAAAAAAAGAAACAGAAGATGAGGAGTAGGAACATAAGAAAAATTGAAGTGAAATCAAGAATTAAAAGTGAGTGGAATACTTCATGTAGGAAAAGCTCAAGAAGAAAGTCATTTGTACTCAAGAAACAAAATATTTGAAATATTAGAATATTAGGATGCAAGAAAACAGTTGGAACTTCCAGAGCAGCATTTGAACTATTTATTTCTTTTAATTAATTGCTACATTTAGACAAGATATATTTCAGTATACCAGTTTACACAAATATTCCATTTTGATATATATAGTATCACATCATTGGCAGGGAATTTTGTGCCATAATTAGGTTCTACAGAACACTCTTGCTGCAAAACCTCACAAGTCCTACCACAAAATCCTCTTCTACGTGTCTTGTTTGAACTTTCTCTGCACAGTTCTTCCTGCAATTTGTCCATACTGTGATTATAATTCTGACTTTCCTCCTATAGCTGACTTTCCTCCTATTTCCTCTGTTTTTCTAGACCTCATGAAATTTCCATAGCTGCTGGTTATTTTAATTAAATAATATGACAATACTTCTCCAAATTCTAAATTTAGTCATAAGATGGCTGAAAATTCTAAAATATTACATTTACAGGCAGTCCCCGAGTTACAAACATCCAAATTACATATGAATTCTACTTACAAAAGGGGGTAAGACAACAGGAAGTGAAAGGAGATCTATAGGAAGGGAAATTCACTCTTGTAAGAGTTAGCATGGAGAAAAGATGTTTCATTGTTTCCACAGCAACCTAAAATTTTCAAAATCTAATTGCCATAGGGAGAAACAAATGCTACAAAGATTCTCTAAACTGTCCAAAACTTAAAAAAATGAATAGAGTTACACTTTAAAATATATCTTATCCAACTTATATATAAACTCAACTTAATTCAAAACCTACAAAGCCTGTATTGTTTGTAAACTGGGGGCTGCTTGTATAACATAGGTCTCTGTTCTAATTCTCAGAACATGCAGGTTGAATATCCCTTATTTGAAATGCTTGGATCCAGAAATGCTTTGATTTTGAAATTTTTCTGCAATTTGGGAAGTCTGTACTTGCAGATACATATGTAATGAGAAATCTTGATGGGCCTTAGTATAAGTGCAAAATTTATCAATATGTCCATTCATTTCCTGCGCCCTGAAGATGGAGGTATACATTTAATTAATTTCTTGATTGCTTCTTTAATGCTCCTGTTTTTTAGGCTATAGATAATGGGATTCAGCATGGGGGTTGAAATGCTGTATTGAACAGAAAAATATTCTTCCATGATAATTGAGGAGGCTGAGTTTATCCTCATATATCTAAGGCACCCAGTGCCATAAAACAGACCCACAATGATGAGGTGAGAACTGCAAGTAGAAAAGGTTTTCCTTTTAGCTTCTGCTGAATGAATCTTCAGAATTAAAGAGATAATGTTGATATAAGACCATAAAATAACAGTGGATGAAAAGAATATGAGTATACAAGCAGTAACAAGAAATGTCAGGCTATTCAGAAAAGGGTCAGAGCAGGATAGTGTGAGTAAAGATGGGAGTTCACAGCTGAAATGCCTAATAATGTTTGGACCACAGAACATTAGCCTTATTGTTGGTATTGTATTTGACAATGCCTGTGTGAAACCCATGGCCCATGCACCTCCCACCAACTGCCTACAAAATGACAGATTCATGATTTGTGCATAATGCAAGGGCTTACAGATGGCAGCATATCGATCGTAAGCCATTGCTGCAAGCACAAAAGTTTCAGTGGTTGCTATTAACAAAATGAAAAACATCTGGGTGATGCAGCCATTGTGTGAAATTGTCCTGTACCCGTAGACATTGGCCAACAGTTTTGGCACTGTAACTGAACTAAAACAAATATCGATAAAAGAGAGATGACTTAGGAAAAAGTACATTGGACTGTGGAGGCTGCTCTTTCCGTTTATTATCATCATGATTGTTATATTTCCCATTAGTGTTATGATATATATAAATAAGAAAGTGAAGAAGAGGAACATTTGGACTAATGGTTCATTTGAAAAGCCTAAGAAAATGAAAAGGGTTACAGTGGA
This sequence comes from Anolis sagrei ordinatus, assembly GCF_025583915.1. Classification (NCBI taxonomy): domain Eukaryota; kingdom Metazoa; phylum Chordata; class Lepidosauria; order Squamata; family Anolidae; genus Anolis; species Anolis sagrei. Next base: position 25,920,423 of record NW_026847660.1, on the reverse strand, counting down.
GTTTTGATTTTCCATTTCCATCAAAAGTTTATACTGTGAATGAGAGAGAGAAAAAAAATCAGTTTGGGCAAAGTGAATTGGTAAAATATTGTGATGCTCATTACTCCCTTTCTTTTATACAGTCATGAAATTCTTATGAAGAACATTCCCTGTATTTGTCACTTCCAGCCAATGAGTAAAACAAAAACTTAAATAAAAAAAAGGATCCTTGCAGAATACAACTTGAATGGAAGTGTCCCAGATTTTAAACTCAATTTTTCTGGAAGTTTTTGCTAGAGCATAACTGCACATTTTGAACTCACACATAGTTCAAGAGGCATATTTCAAAATGTGTTACTTGAGGAGGGTTTTTTTTTTCCATGTCTGTCTCCTGGTGTAGAAAGTAAATGGAACTGAATTGAGACAAAAACTATCTCCCCATAGACCCTTTAATGTATGGTGTGTTTATAGTGTGGTAGTTAAACTGCTTGGATCAGAAGAACAAAACAAAGTGCATCTCTTTTATATTCTCAGTTTTGGATATTAATGCAGAGTCTTTCCAAATCTAAAAATCAGCATAATAAAAAAGTGACGTGAATTTTTGCCTTGCAGAGCTGTCTTAACCATTTTGAATTGTTTGAAGTTTCTTTTTTAAAATCATTTTTTGAAAACTGTTCATTGACCACTTTGCAGAAATGTTTTATATGCTATGCAATCTACAGCATGGAAGCAGTTACTATTAGTCTAATTCCTGGTAGCAAATTGTGTCCATGTTTATGTTTTCTTGGGGAGCTACAGAATCCCATTTAAAAATTCTTAGGAGACTAAATTTCTTACATGACTCAGATCAGGTCAAAAATGGGTAGCATTGAAGGAAACCAGTTAGAAAGCAATTTTCTTACCACCACCACCTCTGTAGCACATCACAGCAGTAGCCTGAAAAAAGAGAGATAATAAAGAATGATGGTAGCACTTCTGCAGCAATATGCTCTTTGGATCCCATATGCTATTATGCATATTATTGTTAAACTGAAATGAAATAAATTAGCAGAAATGCCTCTTAATTGCCCATACTTATCTTATGTTCATTCTGTTTCCCATGGAAACATTAAAAGTTCCAATTATTGTAGTATCTCCAGCCTAAATATTATCCATTATGCTCCCCATTAATTCAAAGAAAGTTGCATTTCTATCTCGATAATTTATCCAGTAACCCAATTGAAAGCAGATTCTAAGTTTGTGTTGTACTTCCCCATTCTCAAAATTTAAAAAGTGCCATATCAGACATAATAAATACCTGCTGCTCTTAAATTTATATCTCAAGGTATAATGAGATGATTCTGCACTTGGCTATAAAAGTGTATGTTTTTGTTTGTTTTCTTAGGTATTGCTATTTCAGTGATTATGTGGAATCATTAATTGTTTCCTTTGAAACAGAATATAGTATGTAACAAAATTATTTAAAAGTATGAAAAGACCGAAATACCTTTTAACTGAACTTCAGTTATGTCTTCAGTAGCTTCTTGGAACTCTGGTTTCATGCTTTATGGCTGTTCACATTTTGTGGCTATTTCTTCTATTCTGAAATCTGGTCTTTCCCAGTTTGACTGTTCACATGTCTTCCAAGACGTGTAGTTCTTGGTGGAAACAAGAAACCATAGAACAACATATCAGATATAGAAGAGCTAATTTAATGAACATTCATTATATTAGGCACTAGGCAAAGGAAATTTGAAGCTTGAAGTTCCCCGATTCAGAGACCAGTGACAGCAGACCTGCTTTCAGGCATGAGAAGAAAGGTGTAAGAGCTGCTGCCTTGAACAGAAGTGATGACACAAGAAATGGTGCACATGTGTTGAATGGGTTCCAGTGTGTGCCTGTAAATATTCAGTTCTAATTGAACTCACTCTGAAGATATAGAAGAAGCAGAGCTTGTATAATCTCATGTGGGAAAGAGAATTCAAATTTCCCAAGAGGAAAAATTAAAACATCAAAAGAAAATTTGATATATATGTACTAAGCACACACACATATGTGCAGTGCAGCACATGTCTAGTCTACTCACATTACCAGACTAGGATCATCACAAACTAAGAGATTTTGGGGTGATAACCTGCTAAGACATATAGTAAAGGTAAAGGTAGTCCCCTGACATTAAGTCCAGTCATGTCTGACTCTGGGGTGTGGTGCTCATCTCCATTTCTAAGCCGAAGAGCCAGCGTTGTCCGTAGACACCTCCAAGGTCATGTGGCCGGCATGACTGCATGGAACGCCATTACCTTCCCGCCGGAGCGGTACCTATTGATCTACTCACATCTGCATGTTTTCGAACTGCTAGGTTGGCAGAAGCTAGGGCTGACAGCGGAAGCTCACGCCACTCCCCGGAATCGAACCTGCGACCTTTCGATCAACAAGCTCAGCAGCTCAGTGCTTTAACCCACTGTGCCACCGGGGGCTCCGCTAAGACATATAGGCACCCTCTAAGTGCTGTGACCAAGAGCAGAGGCTGGTGATATAATAAAGTATGATATATTCAGTATCAGTGATATTTGTTCTGACAATATCATTCAAATAATGAAGTCTAAAAATGAAGAAAAAAAATATTTATCTGGTTTTCCCAGCTCTTCCATTTCCTTCCCCTCCTTATTCACTATTCCACAGCTATTTAAAAAAATGGCTAAAAAAATGCCAAAATTATTGTAAGGTTTGTTTTTTTTTAAAAAAAAAACATTTCTGAAATAGTAAGATCAGAAAATCCCATGACCTGACATGACCCTATCATACAAGATAGGATTGGCAGCTGTTGATGTTTTTTTTGTCATCAATAGGAGAAAGTGAATTAATGGCATGAATTAAATGAATTAAACCTGAGGATGTAGATAAGACCTTTGGAGAGGTGAGGGCAACCATGTGCATCCTAGACCCCTGTCTACCCTGGCTGATAAAAGAAGCCAAAGGGCATTTGGCAAAGTGGGTGAAGGTGGTGGTTAATGCCTCCTTTCAAAAAGGCAAAATTCCAGTGGGCCTAAAGGAGGCCATCATAAAACTGCTGTTGAAAAGAACCCATCATTGAACCCCACTCTATTCAATAACTTTTGGGCAGTTTCCAATCTCCCTATTTTTGGGCAAAGTCCTGGAACATTTGGTCACCTTGCAACTCCAGGTGTTCTTGGAAGAAACAGATTATCTGGATCAGTTGCAGTCTGGCTTTAGACCAGGTCACAGAACTGAGACAGCCTTGGTCTCCTTAATGGATGATCTATGCAGGGAACTTGACAGGAGGAATAGATCCCTGTTAGTTCCCTTGGATCTCTCAGCAGCCTTCAATACTGTTAAACATGGTATCCTTCTGAGATGCCTCGTGGGAATGGGACTTGGGGGCCCCTTTTTTACAGTGGCTCTGGTCCTTCCTGGAGGGTTGCTTTAAAAAGGTATTATTGGGGGAGACCTGCTCAGCCCAACAGCCTTTGTCCTGTGGGGCCCACAGGGTTCAGTACTGTCCCCCTGTTGTTTATGAACCATCTAAGACCTTAAGATCATCTGGGGAGTCCCTGCTCTTGTTACCACCTTCATCACAAGTACGTTTGGCGGAGACGAGAGACAGAGCCTTCTCGGTGGTGGCCCCTTGGTGGTGGAACACCCTCCCTATAGATATTAGATCAGCCACCTCCCTTTTAACATTCTGGAAGAAAAGTCAAGATGTGGCTTTTTGAACAAGCATTTCCAAATGCAGAGTAACTGATATAGAAATAAATAAATAATCAATAACATCTACATGAAGCCACTGGGAGAGATTATCCAAAGTTTTGGAGTTTGGTGTCATCTGTATGCAGATAACGTTCAACTCTATCACTTTTTTCCATCTGATGCTAAGGAGGCTGGCCAGCTCCTGAACCAGTGCTTGGCAGCTGTGACGATATGGATAAGGACAAACAAATCAAATTGAATTCAAACAAGATGGCCAAACAGGGCATAAGGTTACAACCTATGCTGGATGGGGTTACTCTCCCCCTGAAGACACAGGTTCATAGCTTGGGAGTCCTCCTAGATTCATAGCTGATACTAGAAACCCAGATGTTGGCAGTGGCCAGGGGAGCTTTCACGCATTTAAAACTTGTGTGCCAGCTGTGCCCATACCTTGAGAAGTCAGACTTGGCCACGGTAGTCCACACTCTTGTTACATCTTGAATAGACTACTGCAATGCACTCTACGTGGGATTGGCTTTGAAGACTGTTCAGAAGCTCCAAATAGTGCAACGGATGGCAGCCAGGCTACTCACCAAAAGCGGTATACAATAAGCATACAACCCCCCTGCTGCATCAGGTCCATTGGCTGCCTGTTTGCTACTGGGCACAATTTGAAGTGCTGGCTTTAACCTATAAAACCCTAAACAGTTCTGCCCCAACTTACATGTCTGAAATTATCTCCTATATGAACCAGTTATAGCACTAAAATCTGCCAGGGAGGCCCTGCTCTCAATCCCACCCCCCTCACATGTGCAACTGATGGGGATGAGAGACAGGGCCTTCTCAGTGGTGGCTACCCTCCTCAGCTATGTAACTCCCTCCCCAGTGACATCAGATTGCCCAATCCCTCCTGAGGTTTAGGAAAAACTAAAAGACCTGGCTCTGGAGCCAGGCATTCGGGGAATGGTGTAATATGGAATATGTAATATGAAGCTCAATTGAAACACAGCACCACAAATAACAACTTGGGACTAGGCATTATGTTTTAGTCTGTATTCATTGTATTTATATGTTTTATTGGTTTTATCACTTAATGTGTTGTATTTGTTTATTTGTATTCATAATACAGCAGTGAATTTTGCCTTGTCTGTAATCAGCTCTGAGTCCCTCTTGGGGTGAGAAGAGCAGGACAGAAATATAATAAATAAATAAATAAATAAATAAATAAATAAATAAACTGCAGTAGGGTCTGTCAGCAATTATGTCTCCCTCTTGTGATGAAGTCCTAAGCCATGAACTAAGAAGGATCACAAATGAACTGAATGGATAGAAATATTAAAATTTATGATACCTGCCATAACACCACAATCAACCAAGGTTGGAAAAACCAAACAAGTTGAGACATGGAAACCTGGAGTTCTTACCTCTGAAAATATTTAATTGATGACTTTATCAATCAAAGGAAAAATAAATACTTGAACAATTATTCAAACAAAACTGGAATGGGAAATTGTATTGTTTAATTGAGAAAACAAAAGGAAATGATAGATACAGAACTTTAAACCAAGCCATTCAGACAATTAAATCAATGTATTGATATAAGCAGACCCAGAGGGGTGGTAGGAAGAGGGGGAATGGGGTGGGGGAGATTCAAGGGGAAACTAAGGATCTATATTGAAAAGGAAAAGTACAAACGGAACCTGAAACTTAGTTACAAGAACTGTAAATAGTCATCTACAGTGAGTTATAGTATGGCAAGGTTTGTACTGTTATGTATTGCTAACTGTATTATTAATAATAATAATAATAATAATAATAATAATAATAATAATACCAAATGAACTGAATGTGTGTGGTGTGTGGATGGGGATGTGCACCTTTCAATGACCCCGTGAATTTCAAAGGATTATATTTGCCATGGAATACTCAGTGTAGGTTCTGTAAGATATTTTTTTCTGAGGAAGGAACTGGCACTTGTCATTAATTAGCCATCTCTCAGCGATGTGATAACCAAAGCTAACCTTTCTTAATGTGCAAGATCAAATGACATCCCATGCCCTCATGGTTCTCAGACCATTTTAGATCAGAATATATACAGGAAATTTAAAGGCTGTAGCCCATTGATTTAGTTAGCATTGTTCATGCCTCACCTGAGCTCTAGGGGTGAAATCCTACCTTGGGTTTTCAATAAATTAATGATAAAAATGACTGAAATTCAATAATAAGGAGAGTACTCATGCAAGATATGCAAAATATATGTAACTCCCACTCCCGTCTTTTTACATTTGAATCATTTCAGCCAATAATTCATTGGAAAACCTGCTGCAGAATAGTTTTTGATAGTGTTTGTATTGTTACTTTTCTGGTATTAAAAGCATATGATAGGCAATGAGGTGCAACTACTGAATGTGATCATTATTTCCTTTGAGTTGCCCAGTGAGAAATCCTTTCCTCTAAGGAAATGGTTTGGTTATTTGGGTGATTAATACAAACCTTATATGAAACGTACTAAATCCATGTTCACAATACATTTTGCTGCCTGCACTTTTTGGTGAGAATTCCCACTCCCAACCGATTTTAAAAAGAGAAATTAATCATGTTCTTTGCTCAATGCATCGTAAAATATTAAAATGTTAACTACAGAAGACAGGTTTTATTCTGTTATGCCATTGATTTTGAGCATATCGGGTGAGTTGATCAGCCTTTGAAAAATCTCCACAGTAAGTTATTATTTCCTATAACACAGACTATTTCTATTTTTTTTCCAGAAACACAGCCTCTGATAGGAACTGCTAACTTTCCATAAAATCTCGCTTTTACAATTATTTATTGGGAATTATAGTACAGTATTTTCCACCCTTAACACTACTAAATTAGGAGATTCTTATGAGCATTCAATTATTGCTAGGCTTTTGAGGAAGAAATTCAGGTATCTGACTAACTGTTGAAATTGTATGATGTGGATTTTCATATTTTAAACTTCTTCCGTATTTGATGCTACATTTTTGTTTACTCAGTCCCTTCTGTAAGGGACTGAGTTTTATATGCATGAGCTGAAGTTAAATATGATTTCACACATGTGTGAGAAATTAGTATATAGTATTTCCTTTAATTTTCTTAATAGATTTGTCCGGTCTGCCATAGAGATGTAAATCTTTGCCTGTTTCAGTATTTTATGCAAAAGTAAATAGTTTCTGCAGTTTTCCCCTTGTAAGAAAACAGCAATGTTGTTGTGCAGAATTATTCCTAATGTTTTCAGATTGAATGGTGTTCCAAGGAATTGTTCTGTGTAGAAAAATATATGGTTTTCTTGTGCGAAATTCACATTTTTTTGTTTTACACAGAGATCAGTTTTCTCACCTGCCTTTTTCAGTTGAGAAAAAGTGATTTCTGCACTGTAAACATTATTTCCTGAGCAGAAGGTATGTCTTTATGCAGAAAACCTAATTGTATTTCTGTGCAGAATTATTTCCCAGAATATTCTGTAATGCTGACTTCATAATTTAAAAATGTTACATATTTCAAACTTTTTTATGCAACATGTGTGTAAATATTTGTATTTACATGTGAGTATGAGACAGTGGTGATTAAATATACTCAACTTGTATAAAGAACATTAACGTAAATATTTCTGAATTAATTGTGTCCTGCTTCTTATTTTTGTTTTCTCCCACAGATCATTAAGGAGAAATGGAAAACCAAACTGGTAGATCAGAGTTTATTTTCTTGGGACTTTCCAGTGATCCTCAGCTGCAGATCTTCTTCTTTGTAATATTTTTTACCATTTATTTCATAACACTCTCGGGGAACATTACAATCATCCTAGTCATAAAAACAGACCCTTCACTTTACTCACCAATGTATTATTTTCTCTCTCATTTGTCTTTTGTTGACATCTGTTACTCTACTGACATTGTTCCTAAGATGTTGGCAAACTTGCTTATGAAGCAAAAGACTATCTCCTCCACTGGCTGCCTTACACAGATGTTTTTCAGCCTTCTCTTGAGTGTTACAGAAGTGTTTATCCTTTCAGCAATGGCTTATGACAGATTCACTGCTGTGTGTCATCCACTTCACTATGTGGTGGTCATGAACAAATCAATATGCAGTTGCCTGGTGATGGGCTCATGGCTAATGGGTTTTTCTTTTGCAGTAATAAATACAGTGCCTACATTAAAAGTACAGTTCTGTGACTCTCATGAAATCTGGCACTTTAGCTGCGAACTCCCACCATTGTTGAAACTATCTTGTTCTGACACCTTCCTCAATAATACAATCCTTTATTTTTCTGTTGTAGTTTTTGGGCTTGGTTCTTTTCTACCAACCTTGGTCTCCTACATTCACATCATTTCCACCATTTTGAAGATCCACTCAACGGAGGGACGACTCAAAGCTTTCTCTACCTGTAGTTCTCACCTGACCGTGGTTGGTTTACTCTATATGACAGGAATGTCCCAGTACATGAAACCCAGCAGCATCTCTTCAATAGTGGTGGATGAACTTTTCTCTGTTCAGTATAGCATTTTGACTCCTATGCTGAATCCAATTATTTACAGTTTGAAAAATAAAGAAGTGAAGAGAGCGCTTGGGAAAATGTTTGGGAAAAAGTAAATGTAATTCTGTCATCTTACTAGTGTAGTACTAGGTTTATGTTCTCAAACTACCATAGTGTTAGATCTAGATTTTGTCATGAACAGAATACACTAACTGAAATTCATGAGACATGAGTTATATCTAAGGGTGTATCTCTACTGTAGAATTAATGCTTTGCAGTTTGGTGATTAATTAATAGGCTTTGCAGTTTGGTGAGGCACTAGCACTCTTTGGCAAAGAAGGCTGAAGATCTTTCAAAATTACAGCTCCCACAGTTCTATAGCATAGAGCCATAGCAGTTGGTATCAAACTGCATTAATTCTATAGTGGAGATGCCACAAAGGCCTGGTATATTCTTTCCTATCTCTGCTCTATGTTTAGAGCATCATGTTTAGTAGATCCAAATCTATAACCCCCCTTTTTCAGACTTCTTAGATATCTCATAATAGTTGTCACAATTTTTATAGACTCTAGCCTCATCAGATGTGTGTACATGCTGTTGTAGAATTACACCACTTATATCATTTTCTTAGGGGGAAATGTAATGCAAGCCCAAGTTTATGTTGGAGGTTTGTGGGCTGCACTTCCACAACATTATATACATTATATTATACATTGACAATCACAACAATGTCACTTTTTCATCTAAACTAGTAAGTACAAATGACAACATGAACATAAGAAGCTTATCTATTGCAAATAACACAATTATTCAATGTAGCAGTGTTGTCTACATTCACTTTCAGGAGTTCTCCTCCATCTCTAAAAGTTATGTTCCATAACATACTAATTCATCATTGGAGCTGTGGTGGTGCCTTCCTCAAAGTGTCTCGCCTCCTCATGTTGCATGAAAATGTGCAGAAATGTCAGAAAAGGATCCTGTAATGCTGCAAATCCTTCCTTGCTTTCCCCATTCCCTATTGGTTTCAAGTGGGGAAAGCAAGAGTGGACTATTTTAAAGAATGGACTATGCTACGGAGAGAACTATTCTTTTCTGTATTGCCCCTTTCCATGTTGCAATATAAAAGGGTGGGTTGAAGAAGTAATAAATGGTATGCACAGGTTTTTCCCATCTTCCTGAAGTTGCATATCAAGTACATGAATGGATGCCGGGAATGAACCTTGGAAAACTATAACCTTCAGATCCTTTTCTGTCTCCCCATATCCTCTTGATGCTCCATGGTGAGTAGCAGTTCCAACATGCCCTTCCAAAGTCATGCGGGGAAGGCTGGTAGAGAAACCCATTCGCATATACATACATGCATATACAAAGTTGCTTCAAAAACTACATAGTATTCAAAGAGGTCTGTCTACATTTTTCACTTTGCCTTGCAGGAATGTATAGTTAACAAATGCAACACTGGTAACAGGCATTGAACTTCAGACCTTTTGCATAGGTTGCATATGTCTGCTCATAGAAGAAGCATATTCTTCTCCAAACTGTTAAAGAAATATTTTCCAGGCTTTTTTTTTTTTTGGGGGGGGAGGGATGCCAGGGAAGCTGAATCTTTCTTAAGCAAAGTCTGTGCTTTCCCAATTAGCTATGTGACTTCATCAGATTTATTTTATTTTATTTATTTATCATGTCAGGGGCAACCAGACAATTATATTACATTTCTAACAGAACAAACAAACAAACAGACAAAACACAAAATTTGCAAGCTTGGTAGTTGATTAAATGTCCTTTGACCAGTATCTGGCCACTTGGAGTGCCTCTGGTGTTGCGCAAGGAGGTCCTCCATTGTGCATGTAGCAGGGCTCAGGTTGCATTGCAGCAGGTGGTCAGTGGTTTGCTCTTCTCCACACTCGCATGTCGTGGATTCCACTTTGTAGCCCCATTTCTTAAGATTGGCTCTGCATCTTGTGGTGCCAGAGTGCAGTCTGATCAGCGCCTTGAGAGACTCCCCACTGGTCGCCCAGTCTTCTGTGTGCCCAGGGGGAAGTCTCTCATTTGGTATCAGCCATTGGTTGAGGTTCTGGGTTTGAGTCTGCCACTTTTGGACTCTCGCTCGCTGGGATGTTCCAGCAAGTGTCAATGTAGATCTTAGAAAACTATTTATTGATTTAAATCATTGACATGCTGGCTGATACCCAAACAAGGGATGAGCTGGAGATGTCACTGCCTTGGTCCTTCACTGTTGGCTGCTAATTCCTGGTGGATATCAGGTGGTGTAATACTGGCTAAACACTGTAATTTCTCCAGTGGTGTAGGGCGCAGACACCCCATGATAATGCGGCATGTCTCATTAAGAGCCACATCTACTGTTTTAGTGTGGTGAGATGTGTTCCACACTGGGCATGCATACTAAGCAGCAGAGTAGCATAGCAGATGTCTTCGTCAGATTACTATAAGAGATGTGCAATTTGGCCAAAAGTCATGCTGTTCTGGAGCCTATTGTCAGCTGACCCCTCATAATGTTTACTTGAAAGTTACTCGAAAGGGAAGGGGTGTTACTGTTGCCATTCAGCGAAGATATGGCCCATTGGCTACAATGGGAAATTTTAAAGGCTCAGTCCTAGTCATTTTGAGTCCTTTCTCAATGAAACCTATTCCATTTACAACTACAAGCCTGCCAAGTTTCAAAACAATTCACCAATCTACTGATTTTTTTTAGTATTATTTTGAGTTGTAACCATAACATTTTTTAAAATAAGAGAAAATGCATGAGAGGGTTCTGGGAATTGTAGTCACTGGTTGTGTCCATTCTCAGCCAATCAGAACGTGGACACAACCAGAAACAGAGAGAAAAAAACTTCAACTTCATCATGCTCCAAAAGGAACTTTTCAATGCCCGTCCTATCCAAGTGCTACTGGGAAAATGAGCTCCCAGCAGGGGCCTCTCTGGAGGAGGATAATTTGCAAAAAGAAATGGAGGGACACTACTGCTGCCGTGAGAGGTTCTCCACCAAGCTCTGACCCAGCAGGGCTAAACCATCAGAGCTAGGCCTCTCAGGGGATTTTAAGCTCCACCCCTAACCATCAGAGTTGAGTAGAGTTGTCCCCTTGGGGAGATAGGGCAGAATACAAATAAAGTTTTTATTATTATTATTATTATTATTATTATTATTATTTATTTTCATTAAGAGCCATGCATTGGGTTGACATCCACTTGGAAGTTTTATATGATGTAGTCTGCTGTATTGCTTTATCTTTTCATTTTCTTTGTGAAAAAGATATTGGCAAAAGTATGATACCTGGGACCCTATGCTGATTGCGCACTATGGGTCAGAATTCATGAAGGGAACATGTATGTGAGACTGCACAGTGAGTAAGAGACGCAGCTGTGAGGGAGGGAGGAGGAAGGGGTCTATGGATCACACATCCTGCCCTCCGAGACCCGGGTAAATCTGAGAGAGGTTCCACATTTAGGGTCTGCCTGGAAGGATCCTAAGTTACCAACTTTTCTCACTTATAGACGTATTTCAAGGAGAAGATGTGAACAGACAAACCTCATTTATCCCTATAAATATTTGAAACATTTACACTTACCTATCAATTGTCATATTGCCTTCATTATCAGGATTCACTTGCTTGTAAACACATACACACACACACACACACACACATTATATTTGCAAAAGCAGATCAGTCTCAGAAATTCATACTCTTGTAGACCCATTCTGCAGAGGATACATTTATTCAATAGTCTAATATGCACCAATAGCATTGAGAATAGCGCATACAACAGAAGAGCTCCTAACAGAGAGTCACATTCATATAAAGGAAGAGTCCAATGCACAGTAAACACATGAAGCAGTGAGTAAAATGAAGTTACATAAAACAAGTTTTATTCACAGGTGGTGAACCTATTCAAATGCATCAAGCATGCTTCAATAATAAAGGATACAAGATAAGATTGTTTAAATTTATCTGAATTCTAAGAACATGGGAAGGTCAGCAGTTGGCACGAGGGTAACGTGAAGCTCTGGTTGAAAATAATATTTCTTTTTGTGTTTAATCTCTCTGTTTCATGAGAGAGAGACTGAGGAAAGAAGGACATGGAAATTAAGTGTAGAAAAAGAGATTAGGATAGAGAAAGGATGAGCAAGGGAGGAGAGGAGAAAGCTATACTGGGAGTACCACTTCTCTTATATTAGAAACTTTGGGCCTCATCACACTAGAGAATGAATCCACTTTAAATCCGGTTGCTGCCTCTTGCAGAATTCTGGGGTTTGTAGTTTAGGGAGGAGCCTTTTACAGCCTAACTAAACTACAAACCCCAGAGTTCTGCAGAAGGCAGAAACCAAATTTAAAGTGGATTCATTCTCTAGTGTGATGAAGTAGTTACTTAAAATATGCTGTTTATTCTCTCTGTGTGTAAGAGAAATTGATGGCCATTCACTCTGTGTGTGCTTGCAAATCACTGGCTGACACAGTTAAGCAAGTAATCCTTAATAGTATTTTTGCCAACTGCACTGAACGAATAAAAAGCCAGCCCTGAAATTTCATACAATTGAGGATAATTAATCAGACCAATATTATTAACTTATTTTTCACATGGTGCATGGCAGGCTCTGCCCACATTCCTTCCAAAGTAGAGGGGAAGTGCCGAAAGGTGCTTCCTCCACCACTACAGGGAGAAAAGTGTATTTTGGGTATTTCTGGTTGAGCTACCTGCCCTTTCCTCCTCCTTTTTCCTGTATGATGGGAGAAAGAGTGGCACGGCAATGTGCATTGCCACCTTTTCTCCATCTGATGGGAAAGGGACAGAGTACCAATGCATCCCGTCCTGTCCCTACCATATGATGGGGGAAAGAGAGAGAGATTGTGGGGTGTCACAAGTTGCCCCTCACACATTTCCTTTTGCCAGTGACTGCTGGTGCATGGCCCAAATGTCCTTTGTGTTCAAAAATATGTTTTGTATCAAATTTGTGCTAAATGGAAATACAAATTCTAAGAAACAAAGAATGTACAAAAAAATCTCCACATAATAATATTCAGTCATGCATTTCCAGGCTTTAAAGAACCGCTGAAAGAGAGAAGACTATTACTTCATTTCATACATCATGAGTCTCATGAATGAATATTAACTAATTAAAATGAAAAAGTAGGAGAATGTGCCCCAAAACAAAAAAACAATGATAAAGGGATGGTGTGCGTGAACTGAAGATACATTGTAAGCGTGTGTAGTGCAATATATATATATATATATATATATATATATATATATATATTGCTTGCATTGCATGGAGCCTGTGATTTTTGTTTTGTTAGATCAGGGGTCCTCAAACTAAGGCCCGGGGGCCGGATGCGGCCCTCCAAGGTCATTTACCCGGCCCTCACTCAGGGTCAACCTAAGTTTGAAACAACTTGAAAGCAAACAACATCAACAATACTATCTCATCAGCCAAAAGCAGGCCCACACTTCCCATTGAAATACTAATAAGTTTATATTTGTTAAAATTGTTCTTCATTTTAATTATTGTATTGTTTTTAATTGTTTTGCACTACAAATAAGATATGTGCAGTGTACATAGGAATTCATTCATGTCTTTTTCAAATTATAAACCGGCCCTCCAACAGTTTGAAGGACTGTAACCTGGCCCTCTGTTTAAAAAGTTTGAGAACCCCTGTGTTAGATATCTGAACATGTGAATGTCTTGATTTTTTTAAAGAGATTAACTCCCATAGGTAATGAAAGGCAGGAACCTGCTGTACAGACCTTGAATAATTTGATATTACATTGGTGTTAGATGAGTCGTGCATCATTAAAAATGTGACTTGTTTTTTGAGCCTTTCTCAACCTGAAGTTTTTAAAATTTTGATATCATATTTTGCCAAGCCTTCTTCACATCGTGATTGCGCAAGGTATATATAACTGGGTTTAACAATGGAGTCAAGATACTATATATCAATGGGATCAGCCTTGAATTATTTGATGAATCAGTGGAAATAGGTTTCAAGTAACTAAATATGGCACTACCATAGTACAAAAGAACCACAGTGAGATGAGAGGTACAGGTGGAGAAAGCTTTTTGTTTCCCTCCAGGAGAGTGTATCTTTAAGACAGTAGCAATAATATAAGCATATGACACAAGGATACTTATAAAAGGGGCCCAAGCTATGAGCAAGCCAATATAGAGCAAGAGCATTTGGTTGAGGGATATGTCCCCACATGACAGCTTTAACAATGGTGGAATGTCACAGTAGAAAGCATCAATTTGATTGTTCCCACAGAAAGGCAGTCTGAATGTGTATACTGTGTGTATAGCTGAGTTGAGAAAACCACCAGCCCAGCAAACCAAAGACAGTTGGAAGCAAGTGCTTTTGCTAATGATTTCCATGTAGCGTAGAGGATTGCATATGGCAACATAGCGGTCAAATGCCATGACAGCCAGAAGAAGGCATTCCGTACCCAACAAGGAGAAGAAAAAATATAGCTGGAACACACAACCCATGTAGGAAATGCTATTTTTCTCTGTGAGAAGATGGCCCAGCATCTGGGGGACTGTGGTAGTAGTATAGGAGATGTCAAGAAAGGACAGGTTTCCAAGAAAGAAATACATAGGGGTTTTCAGCCTCTGGTCCAGAATAGTTATCAAGATAATGAAAGCATTCCACATCACAGTAAATAAATAAATGGCCAGGAACCCCACAAAGACTAAAATATTGATGTCTTCCAAAGTTGAAAAGCCCAGAAGAATGAAATTAGTCAGCTCAGTCTGGTTTTTTATATCCATGTCTCAACTATAGTAATAACATCATTTCTGTACAGAAAAAAGGCATGTGTAAGTCACTGTTGTAAAAGTAAAAGGTTTTATCCACACTACAATATTTAATATGAAGAGACTAAGATTGCATTCCAATATTATTCCATGAGAATAAGTCACATCATAGTGCAACTTGCCCTCTCAAAAGTGGCATGCATAGACTTGCACTGCAAATATTTACATATTATTCTCACAAATCAGTACTGTTCCTCAAATGAATGAAATGTGCAACTCTTCTATCTTGCTCCACTGAGCAAGGACAGTATTGGACCATATTCACTTATACATGAAATAGTTATTTTCTTACCTGGAACAGAAATTTTCATGTTGTGTGCCCAACAGTTATTTTTTTTACTGTTATATTTATATACTCTTGATGCCACTAGTATCCCTTTGGGTAATGCTCTCCAAGATTTATTAAACAGATATGAGGAAAATATGATGCTCACGTGTTACCAATTAGTTCTCTGTATAATTCCCAATTCTAAGTGAAGAAGAAAGCCCTGTGAATTAATAAAGGTTCAAAACTATTCTGTAAGATAAATGGAGTGACAGATGTTGCAGCCAGATCGCCCTCACATCTTTAACTTCTCAATGCAGGACAGCCATGTACTTCTCAGTGCAAAATCATGATACCTCTTTGACAACAGCTAACAGTGTTTTAATGTAGAAATGACACCTAAGTAATTCTCAGGTAGTTTGAAGCATTGGTACTTTTAAATGAAACAGTGATTTGACTATGGTGATGGTAGTGGTTTGATGTGAAGAACAAAGAACACAAGCAAGGATAGCCTCTTCCCTCTCTGTAGTGCACTTCAGTCCCCCTACCCCAACTATCGGGATCTTCTAAAATCTGCATGAATTTGAAATGGTTTACACCATTCCTTTTATCAGGTGAATTATAAAAAAAGAAGTACAAAAAATATAAAAAAGAAGTATAAAAAAATTAGAAGAAAATAACACTCTAGATGCCTGTATACAATGTGCCAAGTTTAGGAAACGATTAAGATGAGCTTGAAGTACTAGTGCAGGAAGGTAAATATGAAGCTATTAGTAAGGAGATGTGGTGGGATGGTTCTCATGATTGGAACATAAAAAGTGAAGGATCACATCTGTTTAAAGGAAATATATGATGAACAAAAGGAGAGGGAGTCGCATTTTAAGTCAAAGACAAATTCATTTGTACAGAAATCATTGTGAGAGATCAAACTGAACTAGTGGGAAACATTGGGATAAAAACGAATGTAGAAATAAATAAATACCGCATTGTTCTAAGAGTTTACTGTAGGCCATCAAACCAAGATAAGATGGCACATGATGCTTTTCTGAAACAAATATTTAAAAATCTCTAAGAAGCTAGAACTGGTAGTTATGAAGGACTTCAATTATCCAGAAATCTGGAGGAAGATTGGCTCTGCTAAGCATAGGCACTCCAACAAACCTCGTGCTCAGGTGTATAAACCTCCAAATTGAGCTTGGGCCTTAGAATTTCAATAAGTAATAAATGATTTGATTGCACACAGCAGCAGCAACAACAGTGTATGGGATTCTCTATACTCTCATCCAGGTCTTTTTATTTTGTGAGACAGTATATAAGGCATTGAACTGGAAATGAAATTATGATGCTATTTTTGAATTATACCATAATTCTAGTTGAGAAAATAGAAAACTTTCAGTAAAGAAATATCTGACAAAGAAATGGACTTTAATGTCATAGAGTTGGAAGAGGCCACTTGGGCCACATAAAATGAACTTTAAATGTAATGTTCCTGAGCAGGGCTGAAGAACCATCTTCTCTGAACTGTTTCTCTAGGTTGATATGTCAAATCAGCAGGCTTCTAAAACATCATGTGGAGAAGACTGAAGAAAAAAAGTCCTTACTGACAAACCAGAGGAATAAAGAGACCAGACAACAGAAGTAGAATGAACGAAGAGCAACTTTATTGTCACCATTTGAATGTTTCTTGGGGGTTAATCAAATTTGGGGGTGCAAATTTGATATGGGAGTGGTGATGCAGTTGGTTACTATGGACACAAACCCCCACCATCCCCTTTGGTGAAACCCTGAGAGCAATCCTTGATCACCATGATTGCTCAAAGCTCCAACTCAGATACTGGAAGGCTAGCTAAAGGGTGTAGGCTGCTTTGATCCCTGGTAAGGGGAAACCAGCCCCAAGGACAGGAGATTCTTCCCAACCTCTAGATCACTCAATACTCAGGAGAAGTTCAAATTTTAATTCAAGCACAGTTCCTCTAGCTATACAATAATGCTCAGATGCTTCATAAAGTAATAGAGGACCAGGACATCTCACCTGAATTCATAGTTGCAACACTAGGAAAGTAGTACATGTATGGAAGGAATATTTTGATCAAGCAATCTTCCACAACTTCTTTTTTCCATTTTTAATTCAAATTCATATAAAACACAAATAAAGGAACAACTATATATATACACACACACACACACACACACATATACATACACACACATAAACATATTTAACGGCTAAATAACTAACTACATAATTTCTCCTATCAACATGCATCTCAACTCTAATTACATATAACTAAAATACAAACAGAAATCAGTTTTAAAAAAAGTTTTCCTGCTTCTCTTTTGTCTCTTTATAGTTTAACAAGTTTTCATCCTCCTTAGCAAATTATGTATCTATGCTTGTTTTTACATTAACAAATGATTGTCCCAACAGTTCATATCTCAAAACCTGCATGTAATAACTTTTCTCTCCCTCGGATATACAAGGTGTCTATAATGTATTTTTACCATTTGTTATTTTATGCTGAAATATTATTTTTGCACAGAAACATGATTTTCTGCTCAGAAATACTGCTTCAACTACAAATCAACACACAGGTAAATTTTGCACAGAATATTTGAACAGTGAATAATCTTCAAATGCTGTGTAGTTTTTGAAAACATTCTCACCTTGAAAGGAAAAAATTCTAAAAATTTTCAATGCTTCCTTGAAGAAGAAATTTAGGGAAGAACCACATCTGTAATGCACAAGAACAGCAAATCCATAAAGATAAATCACTATGAAACCACACTGACACATCTCTTTTTTGTACGCTGCTCCCTCCCAAAACAATCATTTGTATTTATTTTAAGAAATGTGTCACAACATTTTTTTTATTTTCTTGTTTCATTTCATAATATTTTCCCTATGTAGGATCCAATGTTATTTTAGTAAAAAGTTCATTAAGATTCTTAACATGTAAGGAACTTAATGAACTTGTATAATAAGTCTTACATGGTCAGGTTTATTATACAAACTCAAACCTTACCCATTGCACTTTGGATAGCTTTTTTCACATCCTTGTTGCGCAAGGTATATATGACTGGATTTAACAATGGTGTCAAGATACTATACATTAGTGGGATCAACTTCGTATTCACTGATGACTGAGAAGAAATGGGTCTTAAATAGGTGAAAATGCAACTGCCATAATACAGGAGAACTACAGTGAGATGAGAAGAGCAGGTGGAGAAAGCTTTTTGTCTTCCTTCTGTGGAGCGTATTTTCAAGACAGTTGAAATGATGTAAGCATATGACAGAAGAATACAGAAAAGGGGTGTCCAAGCTATGATCAGGCCAATGAATAACAAAAGCCTTTGATTGAGGGTAATATCTCCACAAGAGAGCTTTAGCAGAGGAGGGATATCACAGTAGAAAGCATCAAGGCGGTTGTCATCACAGAAAGGCAACCTGGAGGCAAAACATGTGTGTATTGCAGAGTTGATGAAACCACCAGCCCAACATATAGTAACTAGCTGAAGGCAAAATGTTCTTCTGATAACCAGTGAATAATGCAAAGGTTTGCAAATAGCAACATATCGATCAAAGGCCATAACTGCCAGAAGAAGGCATTCAGTGCCTACAAAGGAGAAGAAGAAATACAGTTGAAGCAGACAGCCTATATAAGAGATGCTGTTTCTCTGTGTGAGAAGGAGGCCCAGCATCAGAGGAATAGTAGTAGTAGTGTAGCAGATATCAAGAACAGAGAGGTTACCAAGAAAGAAGTACATGGGAGTTCTGAGTCGCTGGTCCAATGTGGCCATTGTGATAATGAAGGCATTCCACAGCACTGTGAATAAATAAATGGTCAAGAATCCACTGAAGAGTAAAAGGCGTAGATCCTGCAGATCTTGAAAGCCAAGAATTATGAACTCTGAAAGTACTGTTTGGTTATGTGCCTCCATGTCTAATCCCCAACCAGCTGCCAGATTTTTTTGTCTGTAGGAAAAAGATACAGTACATCAAAGTAGCATCAAAATCAGCTAATACTCAGCAAATCCTATGCTACAAGTTCTGCAGGCTATTATCAATTAAAGGTTTGCAGTAATTTTGCCACAAAAAGTCTGCTTGCAAATATTTATTTCTCCTAGGCACTGAAGGCACACAGAAAGAGCTGAGTCCATATATAATAATAGTCTAAGTTAGATTTAGTGCACTAAGTTTTGCCAGTATCTCTTGGTGCTGCCGGAATATACCAAAGCCTCACCATCATTTGTTACTTTTCTACAAATACATGAAAGAACATAATAAACAGTTCAATATCTCATATTTTGCATCTTTGCATGAGGGTTGAGATCAATTTGGAAGATTCTACAGAAGAATTTATTCATTGTGGCTATTTGGGTCTCTTTCCTCAAGACTTACTGCAATCTTTGTTTCAGGATAATATCATATGCCTTTCCCAGATGTTTGAACTACAATTCCCAACAACTCCAATCAGCATGGCAAATAACCTAGCATGATGGAAGCTTTCTGTCCAAAAGTGTACCATGATGAGGCAAGGGAAGATGCTTTATATAGCCTCAATGTGGCATGTCTAGTGTATTATTCTGTTATGATTGTATGCAATCTGAACCAAACACCCAGGTCTCTACACTTAGTCAAATAATTTATGAATCATATATTGAATATAACCAGTTCTTTACATGCCCCTGCCTTTACATCTACAAAAAAGTGTATTTTGAATAGTTTGGCAGTATTCTATTTATGACACATGCACTTGTAAGTGCAGTTTACATATGCATGTTTTTTTTTTATTCCGAACAATGTGGTATTCTGCAGCCTTTTGCAGAACATTCATCCCATCACTCCATTGTTCTGCTGGCATTGTTTACTGATAAGGATGGGAGACAGGGAGGAAGCAATTAAAAAGAGGTGTTGGATCCAGATTGGCAGCACAGTACTATATAGCATATGCAGAAATGCCCCACTGAATTCAATGGGAAAAACTACCAGGAGTTGTTTACATTCTCATGGAATGGGAACTTTGAGACAAGGAAATCATGTCTTAAATCTCTTACATTTCAATGAAAATTAAATACAACCAGACAAACATAAAAGGTATCACAATAGTTCCCACTAAAATATGTGTGAATGAAAACTGCATATCATAGAGGGGAGTGAAGCGTATTTAATTTACACTTTTCTAAAAAAAAAAAAGGAAAAAAATATAATGTAACAAGGGTAAGAAGCATCATTACAGTAATTTATTCATATGAGTCATTGCTTCAATCTGAAATAAAAGTATGGTCCAGTCATAAAACATTCCCTTCCTTACCTGTAAAGGGACCTATCTTCTTTCATGTTCTTACATTTGCTGTATGCTGTGCATTGATTTCACATTTCATTTTAAAATACATGTGAATGTACCTTTGAGAATTTCTACCTCAAGAGTTTTCTTACGCAAGTAAAATTCCCAGAAGTGTTATAAAGACTTTCAACTAATCAATAGAGTCATAACCAAATCATACAGAAACACATTAAAACCCGCTTTAAAAAAAGAAAAGAAAAACTATGTTTTAAATTGCTTAGTTTAAAGTGCACATTGTTTTTAAAAATGTAGGATTGTACCATGAGAAGACCGACTACTTAGGTTAGCAACTATAACCTGTCTTTTCAATGCTTAGCACAAATCAGATGTGTACAGAAAGAGATGCTTGCTCAGCTGGTTAAGGGACCATGTAACATCCTGGACCTATACAAGCTGATCTATTACTATCCACTCAAAATAATAACTGTTGAAAGTTCATGAGTCAAAAAGCCTTTTTCAAAGGCTATGGCTAATTCTGTATTTCAATTTGCATAACTCAAACTTTTTCAAGCATAATTTTTTCATCTCATTTCTATAGTTTGGGGTGAATTAGGGCTACAATGATAAATATATGATGGTAGTTCCAATTGTTATGAGAGTATATGTAGAAAGGGATTCTCTAAAGTCATCATCTAGTGAATTATGGTCAACACCGCAGCCCAAGATGCCCTGGTTTGTGACTGGAGTCAGGAAAGCCAACATATGATGATAGAGGTCTGAAAGACTCGGCATATGTGTTTCATGGTTTGCCTTAAATGTGTTCCTTTTCTCCACCTGTAGGTCCCACAATCCAAAGCAAACATGTTGGTAGCACTTTTCAATCAAAAGTAAGAGTGTTTATCTATTGAATAGTCTTTTGCCTGCCCTGGTGATCTGTCAGAAAAATAAATATGATACTATCAAGCTCAATTTCTCCTATGCTCCTGTTCAGTAGGTACAGAACACATTAAAACCCACTTTTCCCTATGCTAATCAGCAAAAGAGGTGATCCTAGACAGAGAAACAAAGCCTGTCCTAACTACTACTCCCAGTAGGAAATGAGATGGTGCAAGTGGGTTTTAAAATACTTAATAACTAATTCCCATCACTTATTGAGAAGCAATGCTATGTGAATCAGTGTGATATATAGTTTCATTTCTCTATACTGCATGAATGCACAAAGCTGCCTCTAACTAGCAAGCTCCCTCTGGTATGCATTTTGTTGGTATTATTACCAGCATTCTCCATTTTCTCATATGTTTCTACTCATCCATGAATTTCTGAGTGCATTTTTTTTTTGCTTAGGTATAGCTGTGCAAAATTATCATTAGTCCTCGTAAGTAGGATCAAATAGGTTAAATTTGTACTTACAATGCAATTTCTGACAAATGGGATATTTCTATAAAATACATATTAAAACACACAAAACAGAGGTGAAACACAAGACATGAGTTTAAAATTCATGCTTAAAACTGGCTGGGTAGGCCTGCTTGAAGGGAAAGGTCTTTAGTTGGTTTTAAAATTTTGATAGCTAATCTAGCTGTCAGAGCTCTTTCCTAGAAATGACTTCCCTCCTCTTCAGATATGTATAAATGTGTTAGAGGCTTTAACAATGAAATCAGCATAGGTTACATCTAAACATGAACAACACATCATGTGAATAACACCCTCACTTTCAATGCCATTTTGTTCAATTCCATTGAAGACTCAAGAACCTTAATTGATTTTTCCAGTTATGAATTAAAGGTTCTGCCAAACTTTTCTGGGAGGAATATGTTGCTAAGTTAACACTCTTCTTCATGAAGCTAGCTTTGAGAATTCCATAAGAAGCATAGTTCTAGCATTCAAATATTTCCCAAGTTTGTGGTAACATATGTATTTGGATTTTTCCTGCCCCGATGTCTCCTTTTTACTGGGGCTCTGTATTCCTCCCTCTTTGCTTTCCACCAATGAAATCTGTGATAGTGGTGGAGTATTTCAGATTTTGGATTTCTGGAAATAGTAGATTCCACTAGTAACACAGGCTGAACCACAATTATCCTTCAGGAAAAAAAGGATGATGAGGAGCATTGTCTTTAGCACTTGTAACTCTTCCATATTTGCATTTTTTTTCTCTAACACGACAAAAAAAACTAGAAAGACATCTAAATGTATGGATGCTTTATTTAATTAACTATTAACAAAATGTTAAAAATAGTTTTCGGAAAACAAGTCTGGAAGAAATAATGATTTCATTATAAATATATATACCTAAATGTATGCATATATTAATATCCAGAAGACTATGAATGGTGAAGAATGCTACTGAGCTTTTTGGAGGCAATTTCCTAAACAAAAAAAAAGGAAACCCACTTTTTAGATGGGAAGCCAAACAAAAAGGATTACTCTTTCCCTAGACCACTCTATCCCTAGACCACCCTAGAGAACTATCTTCTACAAAATTTGTGGTGTGGTGAGATAATACAAAGGCAAGGCCAGAGTGTATCCTTCTTCCTTCTATTCTTAGGATTTAAATCACACAAAGGGTCAAATCCTTGCTAGGGGTTATGCAGTTATATCATTTTTCAGAACTGTTCAAGTGATGAGCTATTGTATTAGCTTTGTGTTTTTCCCAGTGTTAGATGCTCTGGATGTGGTGTTTCCATTACTGCATAAAATCAAAGAATTTATTTTCTACACAATCAACTGGGAATTCCCCAGAAGCTAGGCAAATTACACCCCTTGGGTTTTTCCGAAGTCTTGAAAAGTTCTGGCAGGTCTACCTCCTTTGCTAGAAGCAAAAAGCTTGGGCAGCAGAATATCAAATAAGCCACATCTTGTTCTATCTCTTGCTTTGTATGAATAATTCAAAGACATGGTTTCTGGTGGTCAAATTCACATCTACGTATGATTGCACTGAGATGAAACCATTTTGATAATCAGGTGGCTCTTCCAGATATCCTTTACAAGGCAACTATAATAATTCGGTAAGTTTGTTGTTTGTGCTGTAAAGTTGACTCTAACTTATGTGAGCATATCATAGGACTTTTTAACCTAGTAGATTTAAATGGTTTAGTGGGAATTCAAACCTTGTTCTTTCAGTATTCTAGCTTTAATCTAGAGGATAGACTTCAATTTCCCTTCTTCAGTAGCACAGAGTAACAGCCTCTGCTTTTCTATAAATCATCATAGGCTATCACTCATGGCTAAGTATGATTATTTTTCTTTAATTACAAACCATGAAAATGAACAAAATCTGGCTACCAGTATTAAAAAAACTCTAAAATTATAACAGCAAAACAACAGAGAGGAAACAAAAAAGGACATCTAATCACCTCTCGACAAAATATTGCCCCAGGCACTGCCAGGCCATCAAATGCTAATCAAGGTGGTCAGTTGAAACATTCACACCTAGCTCCAACAGACAAGAGTCCTTTGTCCCAACCTGGTCTTTCCACATATATATAAACCCTTTTTCTAATTCCAACAGACCTCACTACCTCTGAGGATGCTTGCCATAGATGCAGGCGAAATGTCAGGAGAAAATGCCTCTAGAACATGGCCATATAGCCCAAAAAAAACCCCTACAACAATGCAGTTTGGGGGTTTGTTTTGAAGTTTAAAGTTAGATTTTTGTATTTATGGAAACAAAATGTTAATACAGTGATTGGGTTATTTGTATGGTTTCTTGATAGTTTTGAATCATGTCTATGATTTTATGAAAGCAATCAATTAAAGTCCAAAATCAATTAGTAAATTAATAAATAGCAATATATGGCTGTGTTTTCTTTCCTGAAATCAGACAGGATAAAACATGAAACATTGTTTCTACAGGATTAGTTTAGAATTTGTCAGACCACTTTCAATATAGATTATAATGTTTAATGCCAAGAACAACTTAACCATTATCAAAACAACCTTATCAGATTAGTTGTTATAGCTCAGGCATGGGCAAACCCAGGACTGCAGGCCAAACATGGCCCCTTGGGCTCTTTTGTCTGGCCCTCCTTTGCCTTGGGCCTCCTCTCAGCATGTGGATCAAGTGGCCTGCTGCATTTCCAGACTGAAAGAAGGGCTGAAGCAGGGACACACTACCAAGACCTCCCCAGGGCTCTTGCCTACCATGTGTCTCCTCCTCTCAGCCTGGGGATGTGGCAGGCCCCTGTGTCCTCAGGCTAAGAGGAGGATTCTCCCTCCCACACCAACTGCCCCCATGCCAACTGACCCCCATGCCGACTGTCCCCCTGTGCCAACAGCCCCCCAACTTCCCTTGCCCCCCATCTCCCCTCCCAGCCCAGTCTAGCCTGCCTTCCCCACCCCACTTTGCAATGACCCCCCCCCCCAACAAAAAAGTTTGAACATAATTTTGCTTATATACAATGGGATTCTTCTTAACCCCTTATATTGCTCCCATTTCCACTTGTTTAAAAATGAGATGCAAAGATAAAACTCAAATAAACTGTATTTTTGTTTGAAATGCAAATGTCATTAATGCAAAAAAATTAATTTACTACTTTTCTGTTCTTTTTCAGAAATGATATCAAGTAAATACACATTCATCTATATCTATCTTCACTAGAACTCATAAATAGTGAAGCAAATGGCTAACCATAGCACCGTATCTAGATTCCAGCTTATGGGTTTTGAGAGCCTTCCAGGGTGGCAGATCATCCTCTTCACTGTGTTCTTCCTTATCTATATTTTAACCATTACAGGCAATGTAGTCATCATTGTGATGGTCAAGCTGGAGCCATGCCTCCATTCTCCGATGTACTTTTTCCTCCAAAATCTTTCCTTCCTAGAGATATGGTACACAACCACTATTGTACCCAAGATGCTCATCAGCCTCCTTGTAGAAAACAAGACCATCTCCTTCAATGAGTGTATGTCCCAGTTGTACTTTTTTGTTTTCTTGGGAGCAACAGAGTGTTTTTTTCTTTCTGTAATGGCATATGACCGGTATTTGGCAATTTGTGACCCTCTGCATTACTCTGTAACTATGAACATTCAGTTCTGCATTCATTTGTCAATCGGGTCTTGGATGAGTGGTCTCCTCACAGGGCTCTTGCCACCTTTGCTGATCTCCAGACTAAATTTCTGTAGCTCCAATCAAATCAATCACTTTTTTTGTGACATTCCCCCTTTGCTGAAGCTCTCTTGCTCTGACACTTCAGTCATCGAGATAAGCATATTTGTGCTCTCTGTATTAGTACTTTTCACTTGTTTTATGCTTACCCTAACATCTTACACATTCATTATTTTCACTATTGTGAAAATCCCTTCTGCTTCTGGAAAGAAGAAAACATTCTCCACTTGCGGCTCACATTTGGTTGTGGTGGTAATATATTATGGCACTATGATGTCTATGTATATTCAACCTAGTGCTAGTCTTTCTTCAGAGCTCAATAAAGTTGTCTCTGTCTTTTACACTGTGGTAACACCACTTCTTAACCCTGTCATCTACAGTTTGAGGAATAATGCCTTCAAGGACTCTTTACAGAAGTTGATCAAAAGGAAATGTATCTTATATAGCTTTTAACAAATTGTTTTTAGACAACATTAAGAGTAAGCCCACAAAGTTGCTTGTTTCTTTCATCTACATGTGAAATAACAACATTTAAGAAAGGAAGCATGATAAATTATTCTATTTATTAGTATACTGTTCATGTGTAGTTCTTGTAAACATACGTTCTTTGCCATACTTGTCCCCACTGTGAGGAAGTTGGGCTTGCTTTTCTGTGGCCTCAAGGTGATTAATCACTTATTTTGTGACAGTGCTCCTTTATTCCATTTAGCTTGTGATGCCATCTAGTTACTAAAGTTTATTGACTTCATTCTCTCACTTCCTATTCATTTGCGTTCTCTTTTCTTGGCACTGATATATTTACATTTTAAAAACCATTTTCCAGTTTCCTTCTGCCACAGGAAGGCAGAAAGCTGTATCCACATATGCCTCCCGTTTTACAGTAGTACCATTGCTTATGGCACCTCGGTCTTCATTTATGTTAGACTTTCCCAAACCAAATCGATGGATCTCAACAAAATTGCATCTGTGGTGACTACCACAGTGACACACATGCTGAAACCTATCATAGTCACCTTTAGAAACAAAAAAGCCCAAGAAGTATCCATAAGTATATTCAATTCATAAGTATATGGGTAGAACAAAGCAAGCAGGTTGAAAAAAGATGGATAAAAAACTCCTGAGGTTTCTTCATTTACTCCTTTTTTTTCTCCTACTAACAACTGATTTGTTTCCAAGACTTATTGTCATAGCAACATTCTGGGATTAAAAGGCTAGGGGATAATAACAGATCCAATATATCCAACGGGCTTTATGTTTAAGCATCAGTGAGGATATAGGTTTACCTCCTGTGGAGTAATGGCCAAATATGAAAGATCAAACTAAACAAGGACTGATTTTTTGACTTATGGCCTATTTAAGTGAGTTGTACCTTAAGTTGGGCAAAATATGCGCAACACACCTGCTTAGAAATTGTAGCATGGTACGTATAAAGATCAAAGTAGAAATAATTTTGAATGTGAATGTATGCTGCTTCTAGGTTGTTGCTCATGAGACTTCTAACTTCAAAGTTCAAAACATTATATATTTTGGAGCAATACTTGTTTATTGTTTTTATCATATGCATAGTTTCAGTTACATTTGGACACAACCCTTGAATACCCTTGTTTTATAAGGAAAAGTGGGATAAAAGAAATAAAACAAAATAAAGATGTTTGAATTGATTGAATTTTCACTTTCACAATGGTCTGATATCACTAATTCAAGAAAACATGAAGAACTTACTATATAACTGTCACAACTCATTGGCAACCCAGCATCCACTTTCAGTCTTTAAATATTATTATATTTATGTCTATTTAATGCCTTTGAGTTAAAAAATTTATATCAGGGAGTAATAGGGTCGTGGTAGCAAACTGATATTAACCCACTCTTCAATTACTCCTAAATACTGTCAGTGTTCAAAGTTGGCCATGTTGGGTCTGTGTACAAATTTCAGTCCAGATCCTTTGTTGGCAGGGTTCAGTACTCTCTGGATACAGGTGAACTACAACTCCCAGAATCTAAGATCATGTTTGTATGTTTCTGTTTAATTTCAATGACAACTCCAGGTCTGAACATCTGAGGATACAATTAAACAAGAGGGAAAGGGACATTTCTAACATATGCAATGTTTAATTAAGTCCCTTGTGATCCAAGCCAGCTATGCTTTGATTTTGACTCTCAGAGAGCTCAGCTGTGCTATAGGGAAGAAGGAGAGAGATAAATGAACGGGAACCCTGTTTTTAATAGGCTTTTATTTTTTACATTATTTCTGAAAAATATATTATTCTGATATAATAGGGCTACTGCTGGATTCTGATATAATAGGGCTACTGCTGATAATAGGGCTACTGCTGGATCCATGGTAAGGTGGTGTGGGTTATTTAATAGGGGTAATAGCTACATCAGTAGTTTAGATGAGCAAAGTTCTAAGAATGAGGGAATGGTTCTGCAAAGAAATAGAGATCTTGTAAGAATTCTCAACTAGTGGTCCTGTTTTTGAAGAAAAATACAGAATCTTGAAATATAAGTGAAATAATTATTCAGTTTTTTCCTGGATCACTTTTATCCACCTCTGATTCATGAATTTTAATATATAATTGAATGCAAATATTATCCAGAATTGTTTGTCTCAACCATTTTTGTCTACAATGTGTTTTCACAATTGACATCACGTTTTTCTGTGGCATCTGGCAGACACACTAAAGTATATGCTACTAAAACCCAAATTCTGCTTTTTCCTATTGCTATTAGATTGTCTTCTATTATATCTTTTTCTCAGTTTTTATGTAGGGTTCACATTATGTTTCATTAACGGCAATAAACTAAACATTACGACAAGGGGCTATAAAGGAAAAGGCTTGATATATACATGATGCATAATGTTCTTAAAGGGTTGTGCTGAAATGAACATTATTATTTGAAGTCATTGCACACGAGAAAAACATGTTGGAAGAACAACTCTGCTATATTTTCTATGTTGTTACCATGAGTCATGGAAGCAATGTTTCTATGAAGTAGCAGAAAAAGGTAAGGTGATACTAATGAAAATAATGTTATCTTTTGGTAATTAGATATGGATGTGTGGACCTTACTTTTCAGATGGAAACTAAAGGCTCCAGTTTTGTGGGATAACAGAGATAACAAGAATAACTGAAGTTCCATATTGCTTACATTATGCATGCTAAAACAGATCCAATTATTTGTTACAACCCCAAGAAATGAAAATTGTGTCCAGATCCACTAACCCATCTGAAATGTCACTTTAGAAAACTATAGGACTGTAGATTAGAGCTGAGAACCAAGTGGGGCTATGCAATAATATGATGTAACATTTTGGTAAAGGAATTGGATGATCTAGCTCCCAAATTTGGCCTGCTGGACTAGCTGAAAGAAGAAAATGTACTACACATGGATTGATCCGTTCCGTTTCATTTATTTTGGTGTTACATTTTTTCATGATTTTTAGTTCAGTTCATCCTGAATTCTGAGAATCTTCTTTATCTAATGTGGGATTCTTTCAAAATTTTAGTAGAAAAAAATGAATTTGTGATTTATTTCTCTTAATATGTGTATGCTTGCATGCAATATTATGTACACATTTCCCAAGTTATTTCTAACATGATGAGTTTAAATGTATTTGTCACTAATACAGTCATTCAACACATTCATAGGAATTAGGGATGTGGGGTCTATATGAAAGAGTGGGAAAAAACTCCAAAAGCTTGTAAGTCTTCTTCCAGACATACAAGCTAGAGACTCCAGTCAATCAGGTCTGTAGCCAGAGAGGGGAAGGGCTCAACTGAAAAGTTTCAGGTTTTAAAAAAACCTGGTTTACTCATGAATTGGTTAACCAGGTTTTTTTTTTTTTTGGTCGTGTCAGGAGCGACTTGAGAAACTGCAAGTCGCTTCTGGTGTGAGAGAATTGGCCGTCTGCAAGGACATTGCCCAGGGGACACCCGGATGATTTGATGTTTTTATCATCCTTGTGGGAGGCTTCTCTCATGTCCCCGCATGAGGAGCTGGAGCTGATAGAGGGAGCTCATCCGCCTCTCCCCGGATTCGAACCTGCGACCTGTCTGTCTTCAGTCCTGCCGGCACAGGGGTTTAACCCACTGCACCACCGGGGGCTCCAGTTAAACCAGTTAAAATGCATGAGTAAACAATTTTGAACCCTTGACCCCCCCCCCCATACAGGCCTGCAGTCAACGGCATCAGCTCTTTCAAATCTTGCCACCTGTTTGACTCAGATATCCTCAACCCCACTCCTCCCCTCTGACTAACCAGTCCTTCCAAAGCAGCTAGCTAGATTGTAAACTTCTTCATTGCCCATCAATCGCCCATGTTTCTTTGCATTAGAACATATAATTAATGCAAATGGTTAGCTTTAACCTCCATGAGAGGGGCCGACCAAGGGCAAGATGGATGGATGGCATCCTTGAAGTGACTGGACTGACCTTGAGGGAGCTGAGGGTGGTAACGGCCGACAGGGAGCTCTGGCGTGGGCTGGTCCATGAGGTCACGAAGAGTTGGAGACGACTGAACGAATGAACAACAACAACAACCTTCATGAATTCAAGTGGTTACCTTTAAAACTGTTGATATTGATATTGTCACTATTATTTGCTGTAGCAAATTCAATATTTACTATATGCTGTGTCAATAATGGATTTCTACAGTCTCCTGCCAGGCAGTTTTATAGGTTGGCTAATATATCTAACTGAATTTTTGTAATGAAGTTAATGCCTAGATGCTTTGCATTACTGGACAGGAATTCCTCTTATTTGTGAATATGACTACAGCTCTCCATGCTGCCCAAAATATGGTTATTTCTAGGGTTTCTCCAGAACCTGCTGAAGGTTAGTGAAAATAGCTTGTATCTATCTTCTAGTGCAACCAGAAGGACCTTCTACCAATACATAAACAATAGTTGATATAATTCAAAGGGTAGTCTATGTTTGTAGAATCAATATATCTATTACTTAAGTAAATGTTTTGCCTTAGGAAGGTTCTGTGATGAATCTATTTGGTTTATATACTAATTGACAGTTATTTGATTTTACATTTTGGACCAATGCAAAACTCAGGCCAGTATTCCATATTTACAACTTTAGTAAAGTAACTTAACTGTCTCTGTCAATCTCCCTCCTCCACCTTCTCCCCACACTGCTGATTCCTGTTAAAATAGAATCATAAAATCATAGAATCATAGAGTTGGAATAGATCTCGTGGGCCATCCAGTCCAACCCCCTGCCAAGAAGCAGGAACATTGCATTCAAAGCACCCCTGACAGATGGCTATCCAGCCTCTGATTAAAAGCTTCCAAAGAGGGAGCCTCCACCACACTCCGAGGTAGAGAGTTCCACTGCTGAATACCTCTCACAGTCAGGAAGTTCTTCCTCATGTTCAGATGGAATCTCCTTTCTTGTAGTTTGAAGCCATTGTTCTGCATCCTAGTCTCCAGGGAAGCAGAAAACAATAGGTAGGAGATAGGGAGTTTCAATTGTGGCAATAGTGTCACAATTAGCAATCATTAATATTTGTGGTGCTTACATGAATAAGTAGTTAGGCATGTGGAATACTGGCCAAAGTTATCCTATTTAATTTTACATTTCTCCAGACTGCATTTTCTGAACAGCACAAGACAATACACTCAAATTTAATATTTTTTTTTCTTGCAGCTATTTTTAAAATACACTGAATGGCTTTGAAGAGGAATAACACAACAGTGACTGAATTTATTCTTCTGGGTTTCACTCAGAGTCCAAAGATTCAATCCATGCTCTTTTTCATCTTCCTCATCATGTATATCTTAACTTGGATTGGGAACCTCCTCATTATCATTACTGTGATTTACACACCTGTTCTCCATATGCCAATGTACTTTTTTTTGGCCAACTTGGCTGTCATAGACATTAGTGACTGCTCTGTGACAGCAGTAAAAATTCTGTGGGACTTCATCTCTCATACAAATTCCATCTCTTTCAACTGGTGTATTGTTCAAATTTTTTTCTTTCATTGTACAGGTGGGGCCGTTGTGTTCTTCCTAGTTGTAATGGTTGTTGATCGATACATAGCTATCTACAAACCACTGCTATATTTAGTCATCATGAACCAGGGAGTTTGCAGTGGTTTGGTCTCAGGAGCGTGGCTGGGTGGTTTTGCTCATTCCATTGTCCAGGTAGTACTAATACTTCAGTTGTCTTTTTGTGGACCAAATATCATAGACAACTTCTACTGTGATGTCCCACAGGTGATCAAATTGTCTTGTACAGACACATATGTTGCAGAGCTGCTGATGGCTTGTAATAGTGGCCTACTCCTCACACTAATTTTCTGCATCTTACTTGTGTCATATATTGTCATCTTAGTAAAGATTAGAATGTATGTGACAGAAAACAAGTGCAAAGCCCTGTCTACATGCTCTACACAGGTCATTGTCATGAGCTTGCATTTTGTTCCAGCAATGTTCATTTATGACCGCCCTTTCCGTACATCTCCAATGGACAAAATAATCTCTGTCTTGTACACAACAATCACACCAGTGCTAAATCCAATTATCTTTACTCTACGAAACACAGAAATGAAGAACAGTATTAGAAAACTGTTAGGAAAAAAATGTGTTATGTAAATAAAAATTCTGACTTCATAATAGGTAATTCTGTTATGAACTCTGCTGATTCTTAGAGGAAAACATCTGTAGAAAATCCAGTCAAACCATTTCTTCAGTGCTCTACATCACTGCTCTTCTTGGTGTGACTATCCTATCAAAGGGGCTCTAAGGGCATGGATGATTTTGTTTATGTTTTTGTATCTGTTTTTATCTGTATTCTGTTTTTTTAACCTATCTTGTCATAGTTTTTTGGAGGGTGAAGAAGCCGGGTTTATATGATTGCATAAATGCATACATGAATAAATGGTAGATTCCAGAGATTGTGTGGTGATATTCTGTCTCTGTAGACAATGTGCCAACTTTTCTGTAATGACTCAATTGTTCTTAGACCTAGATAATCAATACTATAAAAGCCAACAATATCAATAGCTGGGGTGATTTAGGTGTGGGAGAAGAATAGATGCTCCCTTCTTAAAAGGATAAATTAACAGAAATAGCAAATTGAAGATTGGGCTAGTCAACAAAACCAAACCAAAAGATCCAGTGAGATCCACTCAAGTGACAATCACCTCCTGCTAACACAGTGTGTGAAATACATTATGTGGAAATAATTCATTATATAAATTAAATTCCCTCAAACAATCCTGATTGGTGGTAATAATCCCATCACAATTTACATGATGGTGTTCTCAATGAGCAAAGCTAGGTTCCCTCCCTCCTTCTGCATTCATCTTTTTTCCTATGTTACAGGTACAATGTCTAGTGTTTCTCCCCATGTTTTTATTTTTGTACCCCCAGATGCCTCCAAGGTGCTTTAGCCTCTGCCTTCCTTCACAAGAACAGATATTCAAATGGATTCAGATTAGACCAGTTTGCTTCATTAGTTTGAATTTTGATGAATAGGTTCCACAGGACAAATAATATGACAGTTTTATTCTTAAGAGATATTCTTTCTTTATGAATTTACTGTCATTTGCATTACATCTTCTTAAGGTATGTTGTGAATGATAAAAAAATGTATCAGGACAACCAGAAGTCAAAAGTGATGGAATTCATTTTGCTGGGCCTCACTGAGAATTCTATATTGAACATCATCCCTTTTGTGATTTTCTTCACTCAGGCCTGTAGCCAGGATTTTGATTCGGGGGGGGGGGGGGGCTGAGGATCTACCCTAGCAAACCTTTTGTATTGTTATCCCAATACCCCCATGTATATGGGATATATTGAGCATGGTGATCAGATCATGATATGAATAAACATAACAGTTTAAATAATGTACCAGTAAGGCCTTCTCATGGACCACCCTGAGAATTGGGGGGGGGGGTCCCCCCGGCTACATGCCTGTTGGCTTGGAAATCTGACTCACAAGGTTGGGAGTCAAATTCCTTCGAAGATCTTTTTTTCCTTACATTGCCATTTTAAGTTTTGCATTTTTTAATTTAACTTGACATACAAAGCAAAAATCCAGGCCTTTGTGTTATCCACAATATCTTGTTCACAACAACAATATTATTACTCAAAAAAAAGTTGTACATCAGTCAAACTCTTAAAAATCTGTGTGTTCTCCAATGCTTTTAGTTATTCCCTATGGTGACCCTAAGGTGAAACTATCATGGGCTTTTCTTGGCAAAATTTCTTAAGGAGATGTTTATAATTGCCTTCTTCTGAGGCCAAGAGAGTATGATTTGATCATGGCCCTACAGTGGATCTCCATGGTTTCCTGTCTTTGTTGAATCCCTTGAGAAAGCATCCAACCTGTTCTTCATCCTTCTGCCTTTGCCTCTATCTAAGTCAGTCTCCCCAGGTTAAGGTGAATATGGCACATCCTGACTTCTATTCCCTCACCTTGTCTCCAATGCTGCTGTTTATATCTATGTTGCCATAACACCTGTCTCCTGAATTTTGATTCACAGTGATAGATTATCTGTGGGTCTCATTCTCTCCTTCAGGTTCTCTTTTCGGATTCACATACTTGTGTCTGTGTGCTGTTTTTAAGTGCATTTTAAGTCAGAATGTTTACTATTTATATAATATGAAAAGGTAAGAGGGTAAATCTGATATTCATTGTTTCTTTCCAGTGCTTAAAAGATAAATAAAAAGTATATACATAATTTGTAGATAACCTCAGTTAAAGTTATTGTCCATCCCTATCCTGGATCACAATATCATCCAACTTTCTGCTGATCTCTATTGTGTTTCAATTTCCCAGTTTCCCTACCATGCTCAGGTATTGCAGGTTATTAAAATCCCATTTTTTCTAGACACTTCATTAATGCTGACTTTTAGTTTTTTGAAATCCATAGAATTTAAGATTGTTGAGATTCTCTGACTCCACTTTGAAGCTTGTTCTGACTTGCATCCATATTGGATTGCAAAGCTTTGTCTGCATGGAAATATATGTTTATTTCTATGCAACTGTTTTCAAAAAGGATGAAATGCATGCATAGTTCAATGTGCATATTTTAAACATATGTATATTCACATGTGTGTACTTTTCTTCCATTGACTGAACTATGTATATACGGTTTGCACATAGATGTACAATTTGTACTTGTTTAAAATGTTTTTGCCTGACTTGCATTACAACTTCAGAAAATCACAGATGTCTGCCTGAAATTTGTATCTGAAAGCCACAACTCTGATAGATTCTGATCAATGAAAAACTAAAATGATTTTTCCTTAATTGCAATATCAGACTAACCTTAAGATGCTATTCATCTTCTCTTTCATTCATAGACCAAAATCAACTCTGATTCTCTATTCAAGAGAATGAAAAGTTTCCCTCTTCTTAAATGTTCAGTGAAGACAGTAATTTTAAGTGCAACTCTAGTATTTCATGGTTGGAGTTATTATATCATTTTTAAAGAGAATTCTGCATGACTCTTCTGTTAATCATATTGTTATGGTTTGAAAGAAGATATCCATGTACTTTGAGCAAACTCTATAATTGAGCTAAACAGAGAAAAGAAAATATCGAAGTTATGCATTGAAGTTTAACAATTAGAACATATCAGAATGAAAAGTACAAATCAATGAAGATTTCTAACATTCATATTAGTTCCTGACTATGTCAAATGGTAGCATTTCATTTATTTGCTATATATATCGTGGTGTTACTCGTATTCAGTTTACAGTTAATTACATTGATATATATGTTCACAAAATAGAAACATATGTACTTCTCTTCGATGGAAAAAGCTCAACCTGGATATGGCTTAACTTACCTAATTGAACTTTATGGTATAGAAAGTATATCCAGGCTTGCTTGAAAGTTTTTTTGACAAAGTTTTTATACATCTTTAGAATATTAACTATTATGGTCTAATGCTTTTCCCCTAACACAAAACCTTTCATGGTATCAATGAGCTTGTGTCATGCACCTATGGATTAATCTATGAGCAGGATAACATGTGAGTATTTTTTTAAAACATTACTAAAAATTGAACATTTTCAATTTTTCCACACAAAAAAGAGGGGGAGTAAGAGGGAAAAGAGAATAAAAGAGAATAAAGAAGATGGGGGTGGTAGAGTTATTATTAGTGAATTAATTCTTTAGAAATATATAATTTGGTGCAGAGGGAGCGGGTCAGAGGGACAGAGTTAAGAAAATGTACAAAGTTTAAGTTGATTCATCTATTTCTTCATAGCAGTGCCAGTTACAATTTGACATATTAACCAAAGTATTAAAAATCTATAAATCCTCTATCACAAAGAGAGGAGAAATATTGTCCTTCAACTCTAAGTCAGATCTTCATATCCTCTTGTATTATCCTGTATTGTTTTTCTTATCTTCTCCCCAGCTCTTCACCATTAAAAGTTCGTCTTTATTATTCTGATAAGATTGTTTGTTTTACATATTTTATTGAATTTTAGTTATTACTCAATAAATCTAACAGTTTAATTCAATGTGTTAGTAAATTAGTATCCTTTCTTTCCCTTTTAAACACAAAGATTATGTATGGATGTATTATTTCACATATTTGTATCCCACCCTTCTCACCCTGAAAGGGGACTCAGTCTAGCTTTACAACAGGCAGCAATTTAATGCCAATATATATACATATAAAATAAACCAACACAATTAAAATCATACAATTAAACATTAATTAAAACATCAATTGAAATCATGTACTTCTATATAAACAATCAAAATCTAATTAGCAGACACTAACACATAAATTATCTAAAATCCCTTAAACGTAAGGTAACACACACACATATATATCCAAAATCTCTGTGGTGACTCGGAGATTATAGTTTGTTCCTATCCATTTTTACAGGATCTCTGAATTCAAATGCCATCCAAAGATTGAGATGCTTAAGTTCCTCTTAACAGTTGATGTACAAATCTAGTGGTTTTGTTCCCTGTTGCTCATTCAGTTTACCCCAATACTCTGATCAGTCTGTTTCTCCACCAGTTCCTCCATTTCAAGCTCTTCAAAATTCGGCTCACAGTTTTTCTCAGAATTTGGACCTCCTTGGGAACATTTCCTGATCTGAGTGGAGCTCACCTTTCTAGGCAGTCCAATTATTGTGCTTGTATTCTTTCTTGCTGGACATTTGTTTGAAGTTGACTTTGTTGTTGTTCTCATTGGTTGATTCTTTTTTATGCTGGTCTTGTGTATCTCCAGTTCCATCTGCTATTATTTATTTATTTATTTATTTCGGGTACTTTTACCCCACCCTTCTCAACCCCCGAAGGAGGACTCAGGGCGGCTTACAAAAAAGGCACCATTCGATCCCTGTACAAATTACACATAACATACAAAACCATAGTTAAAAGCAGTTATCACAGTTAAAACAATCAAACAACCAGTACATAACACATCATATAAAATATCATATAAAACATCATATAAAACTATTCTCGTGCTCAGCGTTTCRTCTTTCAGAGTTCCATAGATCTAATCCATTAATCATTTCCTAGTCATCGTCAAAGTTCTTTCTTTATCAGCCCGATTGTCYGAATGCCTGGTCCCAGATCCATGTTTTTAGTTTTTTCCTAAAGGAAAGGAGCGATGTTGCAGATCTAATTTCCCCGGGGAGTGAATTCCACAGGYGGRGGGCCACCACCRAGAAGGCCCTGCTCCTCGTCCCCGCCAATCTCACTTGTGATAGAGGCGGGGTCGAGAGCAGGGCCTCCCCAGAAGATCTTAGACTCCRGAGTGGGACGTAGAGGGAGATCCGTTCRGACAGATACACTGGGCCAGAACTGTATAGGGTTTTGTAGGTCAAAACCAGTATCTCTGTTTTACTCAATTCCTTACTTGGCATGTAATTTTGATGATAAAGAAACAAGAGGCCATGAAAGAGAATGTAGTTGTTGATGTTCAAAATGAACAAATAGTTATAATCCCTGAACACAATATGAAGATCTTATACAGTTCAGTCTCCATGTTGGTTATCAGGATGCAGAATTCTGTGAAATTCGAAAAACACTACTATTGCATGCTACCGGGACTAGGCCTGGTTATGGAACAGAGATAGCTTTGGTTGCCTTGGTGGATGACATTCGCAGAGAACTAGACAGGGGGAGTGTTTACCTGTTGGTTCTCCTGAATCTCTCAGCAGCTTTCAATGCCATCGACCATGGTATCCTTTTGGGTCAACTCACTGTGATGGGCCTTTGGGTCCACACCTTAATTACATCCCAGCTGGATTACTGAAATGCATGCTACATGGAATTGCCTTTGAAGATTGCCCAGAAACTACAACTGCTACAAAGGACAGTGGCTAGGCTACTAACAGAAGCAAATCGCAGGGAACACACTACTCTTCTACTAAAAGAGCTCAATTGGCTGTCTATATGTTTCTGGTCCCAATTCAAAGTGCAGGTTATCACCTGTAAAGCCCTGAATGGTCGGGTCCATCCCATTTGCATGACTATATATCTCCTTATGAACCAGCATGAGCTCTGAGATCCACCCGGGAGGTCCTCCTTTCGGTTCCACCACCGTCACAAGTGCGGTTGGTGGGGAGGAGGGAGAGGGCCTTTTTGATAGTGGCTCCCTGGCTCTGGAATGCCCTCCCCACCAGGAGATTACATTAGCCCCCACCTTACCGTCCATCAGAAAACAATTAAAAACCTAGCACTGGAAGCAGGCGTTTGAAAATGGCTACTGCAAACAAGGAGATGCAGCTGTTCAAGGGTAAATTTTAAACCAGATTCTACTGTTTCTATCAGTGAGAGTAGGATGCCTGATGTTTTTAAATAATATGTATATGTTTTTAAAACTGTTTTATATTTATACTGATGGGTCTAACGGATACAAGCTGTTTTAACTATGTTTAACTGCATTTATTCTTTAATCCTTAATTTATTTTGTTTTTTTTATTTACAGACTTTTGTCTGATATTATGTATATTGTTTTTGAGTTGTGAGTTGCCCCGAGAGGGGGCAGGGTATAAATAAAGTTTATCATTACTAGTATTACCTCTTTCCAGGACATTGATGTCAGTCTCCTGTCTTGTTGGAAGAATAAGAGGTTGAGGTGGAGAAAACGAAATTGATCAATAAGCTGAAAGGAGGATGGGTCTGTTAGAAGGACAGAAAATTGAGTGTAATGGACCAGAAGGGTTTAGTAATCTATAAAACTCTGTTGGAAAGACAAAGTTATACAGATTTTTAACTTTGAGGGAAGGTGGATTAGGAGAAAGAAGAATGGGGTAAGGAGATTGATGGGCTTGGAAGCAAATTCCTTGTACTTTAGATTTTCCAAAACTGTCCCTGTATAGTGCCCAGCTTCTTCTACTACATGTTCCAAGTAGTTTCAAAAAAATTTCCAATCGGTGATATTTATTTTCATGGGTGAAACTGTTTGAAGAAAAAAAAATGATGGAATTATTTTAATGTCCCCTAGATCTTCCTGAAGAAACCAAGAGAATGCTATGATGGAGAACAGCAGTACAGCAGTGAAAGAATTTATTCTCCTGGGCCTGTCACAAAATCCCAGAATGCAGTCCTTTCTCTTCTTTCTCTTTCTTTTTATCTATATCACAACCTGGCTGGGTAATCTCATAGTTATTATTACAGTGATCATCACACCCAGTCTTCATACACCCATGTACTTTATGTTAGCTAATTTGGCTGTCATAGACATAAGTGAATCAACTGTCACATCACTCAAAATGTTATGGGACCTTCTCTCTCATACCCATAGTATCACATACAATGGGTGTGTGGCACAGGTTTTTTTCTTTCATTTAACAGGGGGTGCTGTGGTCTTCTTGCTTCTTGCAATGGCTGTTGACAGATATATAGCAATTTACAGGCCACTACAATATATGGTGATAATGAATTCAAGAGTTTGTATAGGTTTGGTAGTAGGAACATGGTTAGGAGGCTTTGCTCATTCAATTGTTCAGATCATCATTCTTATTCAATTACCCTTCTGTGAATCCAATATTCTGGATCATTTTTACTGTGATGTCCCGCAACTCATTAAGTTAGCATGTATTGACACACACATAATAGAAATCCTTATGGTTTGTAACAGTGGACTACTCTTGACATTAATCTTCTTCACTTTACTTGTGTCCTACACTATTATCTTGGTGAAGATAAGAACACATGTTGCAGAAGGACAACACAAAGCTCTCTCCACTTGTACTGCTCAGATCTTAGTTATGAGTTTAAATTTTGTACCAGGAATGTTTATTTATGATCGACCTTTCAAGTTATTTCCTCAAGACAAGATTGCTTCAGTTCTTTACAGCCTTCTGACACCAATGCTGAATTCAGTGATCTTCACTTTACGCAATTCAGAAATGAAAAACAACATTAAAAAACTAATGAAAAAATGTCTTCATCACACAAAAAAGGAACAACCATAATACATTCATCACACAGACACTCAGACAGTCATACTAATCATATGAAAACTTGAAATAGTTATTAGCTATTTTTGCAGTTTCCATTAATGTTGTGTGTATCTACAAGCCATTTCTGCCTTAGGGGATCCTAAGAGGAATCTATTGCAAGATTTTCTAAACAAGGTTTGTTCAGAAAGGGCTTGCCATTGTTTTCCTCTGAGACTGAAATAGTGTGATATGCCCAAGATCACCCAGTAAGTTTCCAGGGCTGAGTGGGGATTTGAACCCTGGTGCCCAGACCATTGCATCACAGTGGCTTTACTTGTATAGATAGCATTAAAGGTCTGAATGTATTTGTGATGAGCAATTATTTTGTACTCCATATCTGTTTCATTTTCAAAAAGAATCTTTATGTTCATAAGATCTCTGTTAAATATTTAATATTGGAAGGTCTGTTGGCTGACTAGAAGAGACCACTCCTTTCAAAAGATAATTGCTCAAAAATTTCAACTTTCCTTTTATTAGGAAATCATCTTTCCACAAAAGGCTAAAATATGTATTTCAGGGATCCAGCTTCTGTATCAGAGAATTTCCCACCACTACCTCTATCATCTTAAGTTTTGTATTTTTTAACTTTACACACACACACACACACAGAGAAACACACCTAAATGACTTCAAGATGTGGTCCACAATAAAAAATACAGTTCCCAACTTCGAAATCTGTGTGTCTCCATTTTTGTGGCAACAAGTTATTTGCCAATATGTGAGTCTATCAAGGTCATGGGGGAGTGGGATTTATTGAGAAGATGTTTTGTCTTACGTCTGTTATAACAGGCTGTGCTTTTTATTTAATTTTAGTTTGTTACGTTATAATTTGTGTTTATATGTTGGGTTGTATAAATTTTGTTAGTATGGATGTATTGTTGTTGTATTCAGGCATTGAATGTTTGCCTTTTATGTTTTGAATCTGCCCTGAGTCCCTTTGGGGTGATAGAGCGGAATATAGATAAAGTATTGTTGTTGTTGTTGTTGTTGTTGTTGTTGTTGTTTTTGTAATTGTTATTATCATTGTTTTCTACTAAAAGTGTAATTTGATCGTTTAACTCAGTTGTTTTTGGGTTTTTTTGCTCGGAAGAGCAAAGATCTTCTCCCAAAATAGTGGTCCACATTCAGGCTATTACACTAAATTGGTTCTCAAAGTGTCTTCATTATATATTGACCTAAAATATCATTGCACATACTATAAGTTTGGTTGGGATAAGAACTTCTAGGTTTTATTACTATATATTTAAAATACTGTAGATGCCAATTGCTTTATAATGTATTTACTGATTGTAGTTATAGTTTTCACATATTGAGTCTTTAGCCATCAAAGCTGCAGTTAAGTGAAAGAGAAATAGGGATTCTTGACAAAAAAATCACAAGCAAAAATAAAATTCAGGAAATTTTTGGGCAGGACATAGTGAACTAACTTACAGCAGTACTACCAAATTGTATTGTGGTAAACTACTGAGCAACTGTTTTCTACTTAGGTGGTATGACACCATCTTGTTTGTGTGCAGGTAGTACCATCAGCCATGGTAGCATGAGAGAAGGAGATCTAATCCTTTAAAATCTGGTACATACAGTTGCCCAAGCTAATCTTCTCCAATTACTTTGACATTGAAGAAGCACCAATCTACCAATAACTACCACGTTAAGGTGGGATAGCCAGTGAAACTATTGCCATGGGGCAGAAAATCCACTCTTGATTTTATGGCTGCTCTTCCTACACTGCTCTGAGTTGTACAGATGTTGCCTTGGTGCCAAACCACTTGGTGCCAAACCACTGAATAGAGTCCAACAACTGGATGGTATCAGTATAATTCAAAGCTGATTTCTTGTGCTCAAGAAAATGGACCCCTGGGGATATCAGCAATTGGTCAATACTTGTTCCAGTTCTTGGGAGCTAGAGAGGTTTCTTTAGAAGTTGATGGACTAGCTGAAATTTGGGGGAAAATAGCAACATCTCATTAGGAATTTATTACACCTTGTAGTCAATGAATGAATCCCAATTTTATCATATATGAATAAAAATGATAAAGTTCTTCAATCATCCTTTCCCCACCAAAATTCTTCCCATCAAAGAAGATCTAAAATATTATTTAAACAAAATAATATAGGGAAATAAAATATCTATAATACAGAAGACATTTACCTACCATCTTGATTGACACTTTACTTGGCCAGTTATTGCAGTTTTTCTCTCAGTGTTGGGAAGAATAATTCTGAGATCCCATAATAATAATAATGTTGAGATGCTATTTGCTAAACATAGAATACTAACCAACATGAGCTAGTGGTGATTAGGCATTTATTTATTCTATCATGGTGACACCACTCTCTCTGTGTGCAGAAATGCTAACAATATACAAAGGCAATATGTCCCCTAAAACTAAAACTAAGGAAGAAAGAAAATTCGGTATTGCCATACAATCCCAGAATCTGTTTATACTGGCAAATAACAATGCAGCATACTCTTAAGGAAGATGTTTTCAATTTGCATTGGGAGCAAAGTATTGAGTGGAATGAAGATTGAAATTAGCAATGACCAGGTCTTTAATAATAACTAGTTGTATTTGACCATGGGGAAAGAAAATGCAATACCACAGATATATACAGACAGACACATTCCTTTTTTTCTCCTTTTCCTTTTATTCATTCAATAAAATTGGATTTGGTGGAATATGTATTCTACAATAGAATTAGAAACTTCACTTCTGAATTTTGTATGCAAAAGAATAAGTATATAATTTTGACCCGTTCCCAATACTATCTAGACAATACCATCAGGAAATTTTCCAGAAGACAGCACCATCAGTGTCCATCTGTTGAAATCCTAGCATTAATCACTCAGGAATTAACACATTTAAGCTAACAAATATTGTCTTTAGTCATTTCTGAAAATTCATTCTGGTTTTTATTAGCTTGACTAGTGATTCCTATAATATCTTCCGACATTCCCATACAAGATGTAAATCTACAATCAAACAGAACACATTCCACTGACAGACACTGAACATTGGTCATATCCCTAGGAAATGATGACCATTTCCATAGTCGAATTGGATTGTCTTGGATTAAACCATCATTTTCTCTTTCCCTCTCCTCCAACATCAGGATACAGCTGTGCTTAATATGAGCCAACTCAAATATGTTTTGATCCACTCTGAACAGCAGTCTGATGAGAATTGATCCTTAGCACATTTGTGGACAGCTCACAAGTCACAACTATCTACCAGATATGATCTAAATACTTTCTTCCCCTATTTCAATTGAGTGCTTAACATTTTCCTCCACTTTGCAACCCTCTACATTTATCATAAGGTTACACAGCATGCCAAATTCAAGCAGATATTAGAAATTTAATTGTGATATATCACAAGGAGGAAGATAGGTGAGAAAAAAAGGACTAACATCCTCAGGCATGAGTTGTTTTCCTCTGCATTGTATCTCAGACCTAGACACATTCCATTGCCGGCATTTTGCAGTATGGGAGAAGCAGTGTGTACAGAAAGTGTATTTATTTTATTTATTGTCAATTGTTATTCTGCCTTTCAATGAAGACGTTCTTCAGCACATCCAACACTAATAAAACATAGATTAAAAGCAGCAATTCTAAATTAAACAAATTAATGAAAAATACAATAAAAGAGCACCCAACCAGGTAGACTGATTTCCAGAATAGACTAACTTTGTTTGGATAAAAATGTATTTGTCTTTCTGTAGAAGAGTGGAAACAGATAATTGACCTAGCATTCCTTGCCAATTACTTTCAGGTTCTAGGACTAATTTTAAAATGTTAGTCATCAATTTAAGTTATGGAGTATTTTTGGTTGGATGGGTCACAGATTTACAGGTTGTGCATCCCTTGTTCGAATTTCTTGGGATAAAAACAATCTGATTTTTCAGATTTTTTTTCCAGATTTTGTAATGTTTGCATAATGAGCTATCTTGGCAATGGGATCCAAATATAAACACAACATTAATTTATGTTTCATATACACCTTATGCCTGACCTGAAGGTATTTTTAAACACAATATTTTATACTCTTATATTTTTATAAAATGAGGTTTGTGTATTTGGAACCTTCAGAAAGCAATAGTATCACTGTGTGAGCCACCCATGTAAACAATTTTTGATTTTGGAGTAATGTGGAATTCTGAATAATGCATG
This sequence comes from Anolis sagrei ordinatus, assembly GCF_025583915.1. Classification (NCBI taxonomy): domain Eukaryota; kingdom Metazoa; phylum Chordata; class Lepidosauria; order Squamata; family Anolidae; genus Anolis; species Anolis sagrei. Next base: position 25,876,161 of record NW_026847660.1, on the reverse strand, counting down.
CTCAACCTACATATGTGTCAGATAGATAGTGACAACTAATCTAGTCTGTAGCACAGAAATATGTTTTCTGGTTACGGAACAGTTTAACAAAAGATCACTATTCTTAAAGACACCTTTCATATTTCTAATATGATTATTGCAAGTTAATAAGAAATCAGATTTCTTAGTCTACAAAATCAAAGCACATCCCAATTTTAAATTTAATTTCTCATCCCTTCTGAGAAATCTTCAACACTTTGCCCACTAACCTTCTAATAGCATTTTTCATCTCTGTATTTCTCAATGTGTAGATGATGGGATTCAGCATTGGTGTGATAACTGTATAGAGAATGGACACTGCTTTATCTCCTCTAAATTTCCTAAAAGGACGGTCATAAATAAAGATGCATGGGATAAAGTGTAAACTCACTACTGTGATTTGGGCAGCACATGTTGAAAGAGCTTTATGTTTTCCTTGTGAGACATGGTTCCGAATCTTGAACAAAATAATGCTGTATGAAATTAGTAAAACAATGAATGTTCCTGTGGTAACAAGCCCATTGTTGGATACCATAAGGAGCTCAACTGTGTAGATGTCTGTGCAGGCCAACTTCACCACCTGTGGAACATCACAATAAAAATTATCCAATATGTTGGGACCACAAAATGGTAACTGTATTATCAATGCCAGCTGAACAATGGAATGAACAAAACCACCCAGCCAAGCACCCACAATGAACCCTAGACATGCAGTTCTTTTCATGATGATTGTGTATTGCAAAGGTTTGGTAATAGCCAAGAACCGATCAGCTGCCATCACCATAAGGAAAAAAACAACAGTGCCTCCTATAAAGTGAAAAAAGAACATCTGTGTCAAGCATCCATGAAAGGAGATGGTCTTCTGCATTGAAAAGAGGATTTGCAGCAATTTAGGAGCAGTAACCGAGGATTCGCTAATATCTAAAAAAGCCAAGTTGGCCAGAAAGAAATACATAGGCATGTGGAGGTGATGATCAAATATTACAGTAACGATGATGGTGACATTCCCTAACCATGTACTCATGTATACCATCAAGAAGAAAACAAAGAGGAAAAGTTCCAATTCTCGATTTTGTGAGATCCCCACAAAGACAAATTTTGTAACTCCACTTGTGAAGTTATTCACATCCATTTAGTTATGTAGTGGCGGTTACCTGGAAATGGAAAAATAGCAATTTTATTTCTCCAGTATCATTTCTTCTACTGTTATATTTCAATATAATTGCGTTTTTTTACAATGTCCAGAATTGCTTAGTTTCATTTGGAGACTGGAAACATGATACACTTCAATTGACAGATCTGATCATCATAAATGGTCTGAAATGAAAATAAAATGAAGGGATTCTGGTCCATAAGCAAATTTCTAAAATCTGTGCTGAGAAGAGAGAACAAGTGTTCAGTGCTATATATAAAGCAAAAAAGGAGTGGTGGGACAAGAAAGTGTAAAAATCAGCAGAGAACCCATTGATTCTACAGTATATTTAATTATATTTTAAGTGATATAATATGAGAAGATAATAAAGTCAACTGGATAATAAAGTCAACTGAAACCTCCATAGCACTAACAGAGTGTAATCCAAAGAAGGCTATACTCTATCCTTTTACCTGCAAGGAAGTTTCACTTAACTGAACTGGATTATCAAATGTGCAAATATCAAACTGTACTGTTCTGCTATCACTTGAATTTCATTTTACCACATTGTCTAAATTCAAAATTTGTTTGGAGAACACCCAGTCGCGTACCTATGCATATTTTTGATTTTTCACAATAAATTTCCAGAGGTGCATTTCTAAGTACTTCCTTTATAAAATACAGTAAAATCTAAGCAATTTTTTTTGGCATTCATATATTTTACCTCTAAGTAAAAAGATTTCATCCCTAAAGTGCACAATCTGGCTAAAAGAAAAGTACTAAATTCCCATGAACCCAGTGGAAAATCTTAGATCCAGACATGACTTGTCCACTATATAGACAGAAACTCCAAAGATGTAATATTCATGCATAACATGTTTCAAAATTTGGAACAAATACCTTACTCTGTACCCAAAATCTAAGTTTCCATTTCATCTAGTGGACCATCCATCCAACACAGTTCCTTTGTTGTCATGATAGTTAGTGCTGCAACTTGTGAGATATTGTTAGCCTGTTTCTTCAAGAAAACACTCAAGGTAGCAATCTCATACACTATCAGAAGCAATAGCCTAAGTTTACTTTTTAATGAGACCATAAAAAAACTCTTGGGTATTAGGAGTGCAGCACTTGAATTGTTTAAGCTCTGAAGAAAAAAAATGTGATGTAAATGTAAATAATGCTTGTAAGATTTTCTTCCTTCCCTTGCTTGTTTGAAAACATTTCTAGAAATGAACATTATTTCCCCGGAGAACACCACAATTTGTTGTCCCACCAAAGAAATAAAGAGACCAGACACAAGATATGAGCTAATAATGGCAACTTTATTCAGTGTTACCTAATTAATGCTAATTGTTACTTATTTATTTATTTTATTGAGGATATGCAAAGCAAGATGTGGGGGAGAAAAACTGGTTTGGAGGCAGCAGGAGCAGTAAGTCTCACTCAGACTAGACACTGGAAAGACTGACCACAAGGTGGAAAATCTCCAGCCACCTGGTCTCTGGTGAGGGAAAAGATCCGGATATCAGCCCAAGATCATCAAATTTATACCCAATTCCTTGAACGTATGACCCTCTAGGGTTCCAAATTCCCATCCTTCACCTACAGTTCACAAATACACACCAAATATGCCTGAAGATGCTCACCAATTCATATCCCCCTCCAATTTTTTTTACCGCAGCTAGGGCACAGGACTTTGCTTCGTCCCTATGACCCACAGAGCATTTTACACCCTTTGCATATCACCAAGAAACAAGTTATTTCTCAAATTGGATAGGTTGACTCTATCTTTCCTAAACAATTTTAGAGTGGGGAATATAAAAACCTTGTCCATTTTGCATTGCAGGTCTTATCTCATTGTTGACTCCTTTCTGAGCCACATCGAGGTGCCAGATACTAAAAACATCAATTGTTCCAGGCCATCATTGTAGTGAAATGAGGTCTGATTAAACTAATTTAGGTGTTGGCCACATATCCTGAATATTCCAAAATCTTTTATGGCCTAAATGATAAGAGTTTTTCCTTTCCTTAAATGCATGTTATTGCTACCCAAATGGATGATCAGTACAACTTGCAAGAATATGCAGCTCTATTTTTTTCACACATGTAGGCTGCGTGGATCCTCAACCAATGCTGAAATATTGACATAGAATATATAAAGTTGCTGGGTTGCTTCTAACAACAAACATTCTGAATGGGTGTTTGTAAACATCTAGAAGCTGTATAAACTGTTGATATGATTGCCCTTTCTCTGAAAGATTACAGGGAGCACTATGGATACATTTGTTCTCCATCTTTATCACCTAAGGTCCAGGGAATTGTAATGGTTTTCAGCATCTTTTATAATTTTTGAAGGGTATCCCTACTGGCCCCATACCTTCTGGCTATCCATAAGTGAGTGAAGACCTTCTTCTACCAGCAGGCATTTGGGTAGAATAAGGGGCATGCTGCTGGGGAGGTGCGAGCAGGATTCTGGAGAGCAAAGATTGTGGGTTTAAAAGGCTATTTTAAATGTTTTTATTATAGTATACCCTGTTTTTTACGTTAATCCACACAATATTATTTATTTGTTTTTATTTTTGTATTGCAGTTTTTAAACTATGATCTAAGTGTGGGATTGTTAGCCTCCATGAGTTCCAATGGGGAGAAAAGCAGGGCATCAAAAAGACAACAACAACAACAACAACCAATACCTCAGCTGCGATTCTTAGTCTAGGATAGCTTGCCTGAATATTGAGAATCTTAATGCTGAAATATTGCAATGCATTCATTATTGAGTTGCCCAAGTGGGTGATCTAAAACCTGCAGTTGGTACAAGTTTCCATGTGGGGTGACCTTTCACATATTTGTTGAAAAGATGTAAATACTTCTACTAAATGAATGGCACTGCATTTCTTTTGGGAACCATGTAAGATCTGGGTCATATTTATATGAGAACACTAAACTAGGATGAAAATTATTGAACAATAAATTCCTCTTTCTCAGAAGTAGCATAAGTGTATTCTAACTTTTGATTTGTAGCACAACAGGTGAACCCAAAGACTTGCAGCCCTTTTGCACACTTAGAACCTGTGGAATCCATGGTAACTAGTCTGCTGCTAAAAGTGGGTAAAATCTTGACCTCAAGCTTTTGGTATTATCTTACGAAGACCTGAGCACCATGTTAAAAGTGCAATAACCTTCTCCTATTCCAATGGTCCTCAACCTTCCAAATACTGCCACCTCTTAATACAGTTCCTCATGTTGTGGTTATCTCCCAACCATAAACTTATTTTTCTTGCTACTACATAATTGTAATTTTGCTACTGTTATGAATTATAATGTAAATATATGATATGCAGGATGTATTTTCATTCACTGGACAAAATTTGGCAAAAATACCTGATACACCCAAATTTGAATACTGGTGGGGTTGGGGGGATTTGTAGTTGCTGGGATTTATAATTCACCTACAATCAAAGAGAATTCTGAACTCCACCAGTGATGGAATTGAACCAAACTTGGCACACAGAACTCCCATGACCACCAGAAAATACCAGAAAGGTTTGGTAGTCATTGACCTTGAGTTTTGAGTTCACCTACATCCAGAGCGCACTGTGGACTCAAATAATGATGGTTCTGGATCAAACTTGGCATGAATATTCAAGCTGCCCAAATGTGAATAGACCTTGGCATTTGGGAGTTGCTGGGATTTATAGTTCACCTATAATCAAAGAGTATTCTGAACCTCACAAACAAGAGAATTGGGCCAAACTTCCCACACAGAACCCCTATGACCAACGGAATATACTGTGTTTTCAATAGTCTTTGGGGATCCCTCTGATACTCCCTCATGAACCCCCCTCCCCAGAGGTCCCAACCTCCAGGTTGAGAACTACTGCCCTATTCAGTCCTCTAAGTCCTTTGAACAAGCTCTACTGGTGGCCATCCATGTTTCTCTGGTGTGCAACACAGATCTTTGTTGTTGGTTGGTTTGGGGCATGATAGTGCAGTTCATTTTCAACCATGATTTTAGATATGCACCAACTATTACTATTGAGATGTTTTTAGCACATATAGAAGAAACAAATGTTTATGCACACCTTCCTATTATAGTTCAGCTCATCATATATTTTGTATTTTGATAACACAGATAACCCATGTGGATTTCAATTATCTGATAATTGTACAGTGCTCTGATATAATTAAAATATCCATTTAATCAGAAAACACAAAACAAAGGCATAACAGTTTCTGAACCCTAATTTCCAGTCACAATGTATTGTTGCATTACCCGAATGGTCTGGTTGCGGATGACACGATAAATAAATAAATACCCGAATTGTCAAGCAGTTAATAGTAAACAATAGGGCTGGGCGGTTTCGTTTCGTTAATTCGTAATTCGTTAATAATTTGTTAATTTTTTCAATTACAAAACGATAACGAACCATTCTGGAGCAATTATTAAAAAAACGAATTTTCAAAAACGTTTTGTAAATGCTTCGTATTTCGATATTGTATTCGTTTCGTTATTGTTTTGAGGTCGTTTCGTTATTATTTCCGCATGTCTGGGCCAGTTTTATGGTTTAATTAGTGAAAAAAAATTATAATATCACACCAACAGTCAACCACAGAGGGAGAGGGAAGCTTCAGAAGGTTTTGGAGGTTTTTTAGCGTATTTCGCGGTCGCGTCCGCCATTAACGAATCGATTCGTTATTGTTTCGGAAATCGATTCATTAATTTTTTACCATTTACGAAATTTCGTAAATATCGAACTTTTTAAAAGGAAAATTTTGTAATTATTTTAAATATCGAAACAAAAAAACCCCCCAAATACAAATCGATTTTAGAAACAAATTTTTCCGTTGTTACCCAGGCCTAGTAAACAAGGGTCATACTGAAATCTCCTAAGCATACTGCCCAATCTGTAAAGCTATAAGAATTTTACAGTCACCATTATTTACAGTCACTAACCCTACTGAAATATATTTTTCAATTTGCACCCTCTAAAAAAGATCCCATTTAAAATGATGTCAATATTTCCAAGTAACTGCTCATCACAGAACCAAATAATTCACAATTGAGAAAACAGTTTTAGAACTTAATTTAGGCAATAGTCTGCCATACTATGGAAGAAGGAATAAGGAAGGGAATGAAGCAAAGCACCTCTGGAATCCATATCTCATGCCAACCGATCACGGTAACCATCTGGGAATAAGAGTGGAATATGTAAGTTTTGTGAAAAATAAGAAAGGGAAATTTAGGTGCTGTGCAACATATTTATTTTTTAAATTGGGCTGTTTCTCAGAGGATCTGTGATATTCTCTGAGGACCAATTCCCTGAAACACCAGAGAAAATAGAGATAATATAAGCACTTTCACTTATGTGTCTTCATAATGTACATAATGTGTCTTCCATGACACTCAATGAAACTTACATTCCTATCTTCCGAGAAGCACAAGGCTCAATGTCTTAGAAAATCTCCTGGAAAGTTGATGGAACCCATTTATTTAGGAGTTAAACTCTGAACAAACAATGAAACAGTAGATAGAAGAATAGGATCTATGGAAAGACAAGACTTCTTTTTTAGAAGAGATAGAGTTTTTATTTTCCAATGAAGGGTTATCACCATAGACAACAGAGGATTTGACTTCTTCCACTATTATCTCCTCAGAGAAGCCCATACAGAAGACTATTGTCAACCTAATATTCCAGAACACAGAGGCAAGTAGAACTCTTTTGATTATTCTCAGTAAAGATGAAATAAATGTTTTGCCCAACATTTCCATTCTATAAAGACTGGCAGGCTGAGTGTGTGTGTGTGTGCTGCTTACATATTATGTATGTGTGCATGCTTTCAAGTTACCTGCTGAGTTATGACAACTCCATGAATTTTATAGGGGTTTCTTAGGAAAGGAACAATCAGAGGTGGCCTGCTTTCTATGATCTATATCAGCGGTCCTCAAACTAAGGCCTGGGGGCCGGATGCGGCCCTCCAAGGTCATTTACCTGGCCCTCGCACAGGGTCATCCTAAGTCTGAAATGACTTGAAAGCACACAACAACAACCCTATCTCATCAGCAAAAGCAGGTCCACACTTCCCATTGAAATACTAATAACTTTATATTTGTTAAAATTGTTCTTCGTGTTAATTATTGTATTGTTTTTTGCACTACAAATAAGATATGTGCAGTGTGCATACGAATTCATTCATGTTTTTTTTTTCAAATTATAATCCGGCCCTCCAACAGTTTGAGGGACTGTGACCTGGCCCTCTGTTTAAAAGGTTTGAGGACCCTTGATCTATATCATATAGCATCTCAGATTTGTTGGTGGCCTCTCATCCAAGTACAAATCAGTGGAAAGAAAAAAAGACATTTTTCTTTCTCATTTCTAATGTTTCAGAACCTGAGTGATACATGATAGCATTGAGGTGTAACCAAAGAACACTGGCTGTATTATTTGTGTCTTATTTATCTTTCTATATTCCTGGTGCATATATGAAGGATAGTGTGATCCCCATTCTTGTCAGGGGAAAAGAAAGACATAACTCTATGTGTTGTTTATTTAACTAAAGAAAAGGGTTGAATGAGATCTGGATTCCTTTTGTAGATGAACCTAACAAGGATCTATCTGGTTATCTAGCCATTTTTCTAATGCTACAAAGTTAAGATTCTCCTGAATAATTATGTTCTTTCAAACACCCCCCCCCCCCCGACACACACACACACACACACACACCATACTATGTTGCATTTATTAAATCCAGAATGATAAGTATTTGTTAGCTGTAGCGTACACTGATGCTTTTTCTTGCATTTTTGAGTACCTCAGACAATTCAACTTGTTTATTGAAACTAGAAACCCATCTTTAAATCTATTTTCAGTTACTTTACACATTTTCACCTCTCTCTAGGCTTATTTAATTTACCATTAAAGTCTCCATCAACAAAACTTCCTTTACTACACATCTTGCTTGACATCCCATATGACAGAGTTGGGATTTCTGCATGAATATCACATTGGAGACAAGATTTGGGAAGTGAAATGTATATGTGATCTTTCCTTTACACATGTGGGAGGGGTTAATTCTGACATTAGAGGTATATCAGTAGGTATCTAATATTACTGATGGTTTTGAAATGTTCAATATTATTCTAATTGCTCCCAAACCACCAAAATAATGAGTCAACACAACTGTGTGGGTTAAACTATTGACAACTTTTATTAATGTTACCAATCAACCTCTATGTAACTTGCCAACCAATTTAAAGGGCATGAGCTTGGTGTGTTATCAGCTGAGTCAGTGGATACTGACCATCCAAGACCCACTCCTCAACTACCATGAGCAAGACACCTGGGTCACCATAAGAAACAAACTGCTGATTCCAGAACAACCGCTCAGTGAAACGGATGGAGAATTCTGTCCCAATTCCAAAGTATATTGGGACCAGAACTCTCCCTCAGATATTTTAACCACAGGTGAGGGTTCTCATTCATAGTCTACAACACAAAAGGGTGCCTTAGGTACACACCAGGATGTAAACCTATCCCTGTTTCCCCACATGATTGCCTCTTTGATTGCAACTAGCCCTTAATGAACAATATAGGGTGGCCAACCCCCTCCCCCGAAGAACRTAACGGGGAAAAATTCCTACCCAACCCCAGTGGCAACCCCTAAAGTACACTGTTAATGGGCGGGGGGGGGGGTGAGTCAATGCAAAAGCAGGAATGCAGAGCGGGACCACATGACCACGCTGACCATGCCCCAGGAAAGTCCCAGCCAGGACTATTTTACCTCTCCCTTCATTGAAAAGGAGCAAAAATCCCTCCTTCCACTCATGTATGGTGGGGGAGGGGAGCAATTATGTTTGTTTCTTGATTCAAGTCAGTGTATGTCTTGACCTAGTTTTTACAAATATCTAAGCTTTGACATAGCATTGCCATATGTTGTAAATGACTTGAAGGCACAGAACAGCAACAATATAAATAGACTGACATTGCAACAAGGAGGGATTGTGCGAACAATTATCTTCCTAACATTTTATTTATTTATTTACTATTTCTAACATTTCTACCCTGCCCTCCTCAACCCCCAAGGGGGGGCTCAGAGCAGCTTGCACTGGCAGCAATTCAATGCCGAAACATTAAAAACAGATACAATAAATATAACAGAGTTTAAACAGTAAATTAAAAACAATCTAAAGCATTATTATCAAGCCAATACTTGCATCCAGTCCAAATCCACATCCAACATTCTTCCTACAAATGCATTTAGAAACAGCATCAGCATATTCCAGAATTAAAGTAGGTTGGGAAATTCATTAGTGTAAGCAAGGAATATAAACATATTTTAAAATCATGAATGATTCAAGGGACTTGCTTAGCATTCACTTTGGGAACATTAATTTGAAACAGAAGGGAGAAGAGAATGTAAAAAAAATAGATATTAGACTCAAAGTTTCATATTTATAACCAACAACAGCAGTGGCATATTTATATTTAATTCAGCAGTAGGTGAATATTTCCAATATTGCAAGTCAATTGTATTTTCTTGGTGATGTTTGCATAACTAATTCTCTATTATTCATATTTTCAGTTAAAGGGTTCTACAAAATATGAAGCTGAATAGAACGTCTGTGACAGAATTCATTCTTATGGAATTTTCTGATGATTATGGAATGCAGATTTTGTATTATGTAATGTTTCTTTTTGTATATATAATATCCATCATGGGGAATTTGATCATCCTTCTAGCTGTTGCTCTCGACAACAATCTTAAAACTCCCATGTATTTTTTCTTGGCCAACTTGTCACTGACAGACATTTGCTTTATCTCAACCACAGTTCCAAAATCTATAGCTACTTTTGTGGCAAACAACAGACTGATTTCTTTTGCTGGATGTGTAGCCCAGGTTTTCCTAGTTATCACCTTTACAGGATCGGAGTCTACTTTGCTAACAATCATGGCTTATGACCGCTATGTTGCAATTTGCAAACCTCTGCAATATAATGTAATCATGAATAGAGCTGTGTGCGTCCAAATGGCAGCAGCTTCTTGGGTAAGCAACTTGGTTCATGCTGCATTGCATACCAGTATGACTTTTTATTTAAATTTCTGTGGGTCCAATTATATTCAACAATACTTCTGTAACATTCCTCAATTAGAAAAGATTTCTTGCTCTGATACCAGAATTCACCAAATTCTGATTTTTGCCCTTGGCATGATTCTGGACTCATTTATTGCTGGATCCATCTTTGTTTCCTATGGTTACATCTTATCTGCTGTGATAAGGATTCCGTCAGCTCAAGGAAGGTATAAAGCTTTCTCAACCTGCACTCCCCACTTGCTGGTCTTTTCTCTATTTATGGTTACTGCTGTGTTTTCCTACATGAGACCTAAATCACTTTCCTCCCCCACAGTAGACCTTGTTTCTGCTGTTTTATATACCGTTTTGCCTCCAGTTCTGAATCCCCTCATTTATAGCTTCAGGAACAAAGATATCCAAGGAGCTATATGGAGAATGCAAAGGAAATTTAAAAATCTGCTGTGATTCTCATCTCAATGGCAGCTCAAACTTGAAAATATTTCATCAGAAATGTATTATTTTTGTCTTAAATAATAACCATATATATATATAACTATAACCATTTTTGCAAGTTTAGCTTATATATACTTTCAAAAGACATAAAAAGCTGCAGTTCTACACGATGCTACCTTTTCAATCATCTACTGCATATGCATTCTGCTCTGACATATCATTATTATTGCAGTGACACTATGAATAATGTCATTTCACCATCACATGCTATAAAAAGATGAGTTACTAATTGTGTGCTATTTTTATTGTGGCTGATTTTTCCAAATATTCTTTTAATTTGGATAAAATGCTGTGGTATGGTCTGGTCCAGGACAAAGTTCATGGGAGGATAAAACCATGGGTTACTATACTGAGTAGCACTAATCCAAATGATTTCATGACATGAGAGGCTCTTTACAGGCTTTCATGGAATAATAGGCGCATGAACTGTAGTAATGTTCTCTATATAAGTAACATTATTCTTGCACATTTGGATGCTGTTTCTCCAAATGCTCAGAATCCTGAACGGAAATGCTCAGAATCCTGAACCTTTTAGATCCTTACTCCCTGTCCTACTAATGTAGAGGGAGCAATTTATTTCATTGTATGAATGTATAATTGATTTGCATATCCCCATTAAATTTCTATATTATTTTTTTTAAAAAGTCTTCATTAGTTTGATGAAATATTTCCTGTGAATCTTACTCATCATTTTAATGTTGACCAGATGAGAACCTTGTTCCCCAAACACCCTGAGTATATGCTGGGCCTGTTCATGAAGCAAATTATCTTAAGAACTTTGGGGTGGCCAAATATTGCTGCCTTTTCTCCAAGGCAAGATGCAATGTGTTCCCATCTGAAGTGCTTCGAGGTAGATTTGTGGAAGTCCCATACATGCAAGACATTGCCCATGTAATAACCAGGATGTTGACTGCATTTATCACATTTTACTGTCCCACAGATTTTACAAGCGGGCTTGGCTACATATTATTAACCCACTGTGTTCAAACTACCTGTTAGATCAGCCCAATTCCAAGTAAAGTTTATACAAGGTGACAATTTCACCCATGTAACCTTGGCTGTTGTCAACTTTCTCTGTGAGTTAGACAGGATAAGACAACTATCTGTATTAGACTCAGGTTGAAACTTGCCCTGTATAAATTTGCAGTGTTTTTACTGTTGTTCATATGCATGTAGCATTGCACTCATCCTGCTTTTATGTGGTCTCATCAGTTTATGAATCTGCTGTGCACTTTTTCCACTGAGCAAGTTGGATCTTTTGATCGTAATAAAAATTGATTGATTGACAGAGAGAGAATAACTTTTGACTGATTCTCAGTGTGTAGGGAGTTGGTGTTGCATCTTTTTCTTTTTAAGAATATTGTGTATGTCTGTAATTGCAAAGAAGGAAAATATAAGTAAATTACCTAAAATTAAAGATACATATTCTCCCTGAGTTTTGGTCTGCCTTTATTTTGATTTGTTTAAATTTATAATAAAAACTCAAAATAGGCTTATTCTTCAAAGAAACATATAAATATTCAACATATTCAAGGACAAAAACATCCCAGTTGGACACCAAAGTGAAATGCAGCATGAATATTCAAGCAGATCATTCTTTCTCTAAAACATCAGTAAAAACATAATTTAATTTCATCTGTTTATCTCTCCATATTTTCATTTTTAAGATTTTCCCCTTTTCTCTGTATAATCTCATGGTGTCATCATGATACCTGCAATATACAGCCTTTTCCTCTTCAATCTGCTCAGAAAACAAGCATTGTCATCATCATCATCATCATTATCATCTTGGATCTCTGGTGGTCTTGGAAAAAGGCAAACCTCATTTTAAAGTACAAATTGGATTTTTTTCTAAAACCTCTCTCTACTGCTGGCATGAAAATTAACTCATTCTTGCATTCAAGAAAGCAATCAATGATTAACTGTCCTGTTTTTTTTCTTTGGGGAAACAGCTTATACTGAACAGTAGGCTCATGCAATTCAGCTGGAGAGTGATCCGTTTTTGGTAACCAAATTTCATTGGGCACCCAGATCCATTTTCGGGAGCCTCCTGAAAATTGGCCAATGGAAATATCWGTTTTTGGCTAGGCAGCCAAAAGATCCAGGAAGATCTGGMCAATTGGAGRCAATGGGGAASTTACAAGGCTCMCTTTCTGTTCTTGGCATCCTTTCCTTTCTTCCTTTCAAGGAAGTCTGGGTTTGAGCAACAAGACGAAGTATGCACCTTTCCTGGGACCCTTTCCTTACTTGACTTCAAAGGAGTCTGGGTTTGAGGAACGCGGTTAAGGAAGCATGCACTACATACTCCTGAATAGAAGGGAAGAAGCCACACCCGGCAGCCATGTGGACCRTTTCAGGCCAAAAAAAAAATCATGGTGACTGAGCCCTTRCCATTACAACCATCCGAACAAGCCGAACAAGCTGGATTGGCCGAATGGAACTGACCAATCCAAATCTGTGCACAAGCCTACTGAATAGGCTATTCTGTTGTGTGTGCTATCATTTTCTGGCTTTTTAGTAAAGACATAATTGTTATTGCTTCAAAATCAGCTTATCTTAACCTGTTTTTTTTTTCCACCTTTTGCCATGCTCTTTAATTTGTATAACATTAAGTCCGTAAGATTCTGAAGAAAGTTAGTGTTTGGGAGAACCATATGGAACTAAACGTTATGTAAACAAAAATGAGGTTGGGTGCTTTGCACCTTTTTTGGTTGAATTGAGCCTTTCCTCATGGGATCTGGCTATTCTTCAAGGACTGGTTTCCCTAAACACCAGAGCTATTGCACTTATGGCTATTTACAGTGCATATAATATCTCTTCAGTGACACTCAATGAAGCTAATTTGCCTGTCTTAAAAAATAGAACACACTCTTATAAAATCCCTCAGAAAGACGACAGAATGCATTTGCTCAGGATTTCTACTTTGAACAGACAGTGAAAAAAATGGATGAAAGAATAGGATCAATGGAAAAATAAAAGTTCTGTTGTGCAGGAAGAAAGAGGTTTTATTTTCCAAGGAGAGGTTTCCCTTCAGCACATGCTGAAGTCCATTTCTCACTTTATCTTCCAAGCAAAATGAGAGGCAAGTAAAATTTTCTTAAATTATCCCCAGTAATTATACCTGTTTGCTCAGACATCTCATTCTACAAAAGTTCACATGTTGGGAGTGTGTGTATGTGTGTATGCTTTCAGGCTGCCTTTTGACTCAGGCAACCCCACAAATGATTCTTAGGCAAGGACTACTCAGATTTGATATTGCCAATTGCATCTTCTAAAATATAACCAACAACATCTGGTTTTCAGTGGGGGTCTCCAGCACACGCACTATATGTGTTGTTGTCTGCTCCTGATATGGTTCTAAATCTCATATTGGTTATTTGATTTGGGTTGGTATGTTTATTGGCCTGCTATTTAAGGCTCATTTTAGCACCACCATATATCAGAAATGATTTAAAAGCATATCACAACAATACAAAGAGGCTGGCATAATAACAAGTACAGAGTATTTGAGCAAGAATCTTTTACAAACATTTTGCCCACAATTGCATTCCATATTGCAGAATTAAGGTAGAATTGAGGAAAGAACTGATTGAATTCTCTTTTTGTTGAGAATACAGTTAAGATGAATTTCCATTCATTAATAAGAGGAAATAGAAAGTAAAGACATGGAGATTTTACTCTTAATTACTTCATCATCATCATCATCCAACCATTTGTAGTTCTGCAGTAGGTGATTATTTCCAATACCACAGAGCAATAATATTTTCTTAATATGGTTTGCACAGCTAATTATCTATAATTCATTTTTTTCAGCATAAAGATTGAACAGAATATGAGACTCAATAGAACTTCTGTGACTGAATTTCTTCTCATTGGGTTTTCTGATGACCATGACATGCACATTTTGCATTATACAGTGTTTCTTTTTGTATATTTAATAGCCGTTATGGGGAATTTTATAATCATCCTAGTTGTGGCTCTCAACATAAATCTTCAGACTCCCATGTATTTTTTCTTGGTCAACTTGTCACTGTCTGACATCTGTTTCATATCCACTACTCTTCCAAAATCCATAGCTACTTCTATAACAAACAAAACTCTTATTTCTTTTGCTGGGTGTGTGTCTCAGGTTTTCTTAGTTATCACCTTTACAGGTTCTGAGCTTGCATTACTCACAATAATGGCTTATGACCGCTATGTCGCAATTTGCAAACCTCTGCAATATAGTGTGATCATGAATGGTACCGCATGCATCAAAATGGCAGCAGCTTCTTGGATAAGCAACCTGATCCATGCAATGTTACAAACCAGTATGACTTTTCAGTTAAATTTCTGTGAGTCCAATATTATTCAGCAATATTTCTGTGATGTCCCCCAGTTACAAAAGATCTCTTGCACTGATACCACAATTAATCAAATTCTGATTTTTGCCCTTGGCACGATCCTAGATTCATTTATTGCAGGCTTCATTTTTGTTTCCTATGGTTACATCTTATCTGCTGTGCTAAGGATTCCATCAGCTCAAGGCAGGTATAAAGCTTTTTCAACCTGCACTCCCCACTTGCTGGTCTTTTCTTTATTTATGGTTACTGCTGTGTTTTCCTACATGAGACCTAAATCACTTTCTTCCCACACAGTGGATCTTGTTTCTGCTGTTTTGTATACAGTTTTGCCTCCAGTTCTGAATCCCATCATTTATAGCCTCAGGAACAAGGACATCCAGGAAGCTATGAGAAAAATGCCAAAGCAATTAAAACATCTCATAGAATGAGAATAGACAGCATCTTACAGCATAGCTCTGCCCATACATGGTCTTTGTGCATTTTTTTAAAAAAAAAATGTTTCTCATACTCAGTGCAGTCCTCAAAATGTAATCATAATATGTGAGTATTCTTTAAATATATTAGAGACTATATATTTGATTTCAGGTGGTTATAGGTGCATAGAATGTAGAAATGATCTTTGCACAAGTAGCATTCTCCTTGCATAATATTTGGATGCTGTATTTTCAATTGTTCAGAATAATTCCCTGAAATGTAATTTTACTACAGAGACACCTTCCCACTTTCACTAATGTAGAAATGAAGAATGTATTCAATTTTATGTGTATATAGTCATATTGATCTGTGTATCAACATTAAACCCATTTTAAAAAAAATCTTTCTGCATTAGATTTTGATGTAAATGCTCCCTGAAAATCACATTTTTCATTTTAATTCTTGACTGCTTGACTTTTGTTGAATTCCCCCCCCCCCCGATAATGCTTTGAATACCTGTAATTGCCTTATGTTTTTATCTGTTTATTTTAACTATGTTATACCCTTGATGAGATGCAGATAACAAATAAATAGTAACTATTATTATTATTATTATTATTATTATTATTATTATTATTATTCATTTTCCTAACTGCTACCCCCTTCCTTGACTTTCCCTTAGAGAGTGAATTGTATCTCTCTGTCTCAAGGCACTGGACAGCACAGTGGCTGCATATGTGCAATTTGATTATGGATTGGCCTTTAGACTATGACTCTGTATGATGTGATTCATTGAAATGTATTTTTATTATTCTTATTATGCTTTAATGTTTAACTTATGTTTTAACTGATGTGGTATGTTTTAAAGCACCATGAAAGTGTGATTGTAAGCAGCCTTGAGTCCCCTTCGGGGTAGAGAATGGTGGGATATAAATAAGGTAAATAATAATAATAAAAAAATTCCTGAACTGCCTCAGTGATTTGAAAGAAGGAAGGAAGGAAGTATTGTAATCCAGTTCTCTCACAGTCTCCTTGGTTCTTTGTCTCATTCAATTTTTTTTACCAAATCAGTTAGCAAGTTGAGGAATGTTATTGATTATTATGTCAAACATGATTATTGTCTTTGCAAGCTAATTGATTGAACCATTTCAAACCTAGTTCCTATCTGATGTTTCAATCACAACACTGCACGAGGGATGTGTAGCTAGAAGAAAGCTTCAATGATTTTATACACCCCCTCTGCACACACACGCAAGTGTAACAAAAAATAACATAACATTGCATTTAATAACAATGTAAAGAGCACCGATTAATTCAAAAATTAAATAAATAAATAAATAAATAATTCACTCATGCCCACCACATTTGCAACTCCCTTGTGATTTTTCTAATAGATGCCATTGACCTTTCTTGCCAAATCTCTAATGGCTTTGCAGCAACAAAGTCAATAAGCAAGCTCAAAGGTGTTTATCAAGCCACCCCTGTTCCAATGAATAGTGGCACTAGGAAACCTAGTCTGAGCTCTGCTTTTGATTTCAGACAAACTCCACATTTCATATTATATTTCTGTTTTGAAATTGGACTAGCAGCAATATCAGCCGGTATCTGCATTTCAGTAGATAATAAAGAAAATATAAATAGATTTCTCTTTCAGAAAGTTTTGGCAGAATAAGGTACTAGCCATATTAGTCTGTTTTACTTAACAGGCTGTCCCTGTAGGCGAGCCCAGAAAACCTCTGTTTGGAAAGAAAGTTTGTCAAGAGGAATCAAACAAGGCTGATCCTTGCTGCTATCTTGTTTAACATATTCATAAAGGATCTGAAAAAACTCTTTTGAACCCCAATGGCCATTTGCCCAAGCTTGGGACTGGGAAAATTTCATTATTGGTTGCTACCGTCTCACACACCAGAGAAGGTTTAAAGAATATTTACTAAGGAGGTTTCTAAATTTTTGCTTACAGAACAACCTAAACTTCAACTGTGGGAAATCTAAATTTCTGGTCTTTTAGAGAGAGAAAATCCCTAGGTCAATGGTTTCTAGATAGGCATACTTTAAAATGGGTTAGATTAGAAGCTTCCACTACCTGTGGTTGATATTCCATCACATAATGGAATATATCTGCTATTTCCCAGAAAGCACAAGTAAACAGATCAGCCATTTTCCACTTTAGTCTTACCAAAGGGGGGTCTGCTTATACCATTTGCTATTAAAGTTTTTAACACCGAGATAGCCTCTCAGTGTTTGTATGCTTCCAGTATTTGGATAGATGACTTAACGTCTCAGCTACACAAACAGCAAGCAATATTCTTGAAAGCCATCTTTCAGTTCCATAGATGTGTTCAAACTTGCATCTTGCTGCTACAATCTGTCAACAAGAGTTGGGTGGTTGGTACTTAAATACTGGATCAAGATCAGTGTTTTTAGTTTTGTTGCTGATCTAGACTTATTTCAAAAAAGCCTCCTCTCTTGGCCTTTCTGCATCCCTTTTAACTCACTTGGCTTTTAACTTGACACTTAAATCTATCAAACAAAGACTGTGGGGCAGTGCTTTCTTTGAGCTATGCTCTTGCTCACACATTTCTTGTGCCCCTAGCGCATTGTGTCTAGACTAAACTGGGCCACTCCACTGAGTTAATAATAATTTGACAGTTGCCAATATCGCTACCTATTTTCAAAGGCAAGATGCAATGTGTTCCCCTTGGAAATGCTTTGAGGCGGATTTGTGGGTGTTCCATATAATGCAAGACTTTGAAGATGCAGTAACCAGGAAGTGGAATGTATGCATCACATTGTCCTGCAACAGGCGTGAACAACATCTTATTAACTCATTACTGAGCAACTTACCTGGCAAAGCAGCTAAATTTTATGTCAAGTTTAGACTGGAAGATAATCTTACCCTGTGACTTTGGCTGTTGCCAACTTTCTCTTGGAGGTAGCCAGAATAAGAAAACGCACTATACTAGACTCGGGTTGAAACTGGCATTTGCATTAATTCATATGTACTTCACTTAGTGCATCATCATCTGTTTTAACCAATTTATTAATCTGTATGCACTTCAGTATCTTCAGCAGTTGAGCTATCTGGGTCTGTAATAAAGCTTGTGGTTGTCAAAATTTAAGGATTTCCTGATGGACCAAACTTGCTAGGTGCCACATGGGTATCTTAGTTACAGGAGTAGGAGAGATATAAAATTCTTGCTTACTGGTAATATGGCTAATGCTTTAATTTACATTTAATACATATAATTGTTTGGTTTAAATGGTTTCATTCTGTACTTAGTTTTAAGCTTATTTTATTAAGCCATTTTTACAATGTCTTTACATGGTTTGAATTATATCCCTTGTACCTACCCAACATAGCCCGTTTATGTTCCCAATATAGTGTGCACACACTTCTTTCTATATGTGTATAACTATTACACTATTACCGGCTTTTTAAAAAGTGGATCAAATTGTATTTAGAATTTAGAAAGCAAATGTTATCACTACATCCCTGACTTTATGTGTATGTATTTTACTCTGTTTTTTTAAATGTCATGAAATATGACAGAAATTGAATTTATGTCCAAACCTCTGAGTTACCAGAGCCATCGCTATCTGCTACTGTAGAAATCAATGCAAAGAAGCACACTGAAAGACAATTGTTGGCTGCACATACTCACCACAGCCAATGTTTCAGATAATTATACACTTTTGACTAAGAAGCACCACAATTTCTGACATTATGCAAAACCATCCAAAATGTTTAGTATTTTTCAGAATTTGTTTAGATCTGCAAGTATCCATTTTCTGGATGTAAGGGGGGAAAGCAACTAAGAAGGAAAACATCTGACACATAGGATACTATCAGATTTTGCAAGTTCTCTTTGTTACATGAAATCTGGGATAAACTGGTATTCTGCATTGCACAGAGTCCATCAAGGTAGAAAAGTGTACACTTTCTTTCCAATTTATGCAAGATAAGAGAGCAGATCTGTTGTGTTTCTCTGCATACTCCTACTTTATATATTTTATCATGGAATTCTTTTTTCTAGGATAGGACTAGTGCTATAATTTAAAAACATATATATTCATAAAAACCCAATAAATACAAAAGATAAAATACATTCTAGGAAAGCTATTTCATCCCCAAAAGTTTCAATATGGCTACCTTCATCTCCTTATTCCTCATGCTATAAACTAATGGATTCATCATAGGTGGAACCACAGAATATAGGAAACCAAAAATCATATTCAGATGTGAGGAGATATGAGGTATGGGTCTCAAGTAAACAAGCATTCCAGTGAAAAGGAACATGGAGAAAACAATGAGATGGGGAAGACAAATTGAGAAAGCTTTCTGCTTTCCTTTTGAGGATGGCATTTTTGGCACTGTAGTGAAGATCTGAACATAAGTCGTAACTACGAAAATAAAACAGCCAAATGCTACAGTAACACCTAAAACAATAAATGCATTTTCAAGTAAGGATAAATTAGAACAGGATATCTTTAGTAGCTGTGGGAGCTCACAAAAAAATTCATTGATTGTATTCGAACAGAAGGTCATGGCAAAGGTGCTACCAGTGTGCAAAATAGCATAGAGAAAACCACTTAGCCATGCACCACCTGCCATTTGAATACAGGCTCCTTTGTTCATGATAGTCTCATATCACAGTGGATTGCAGATGGCGACATAACGGTCATGTGCCATGACAGTAAGGAGGGTGAAATCTGATGCTGCAAAAAGCAGAAAGAGATATACTTGGGTAACACATCCAAAATAAGAAATCAGTCTAGTGTTCATGAGGGAATTTGCCATGGATTTGGGCAGGGTGACAGAAACTGATCCAAGATCTGACAGAGCTAAGTTGAAGACTGACTTCCGGTTAGTCCTGGGACTACCCGGAGGTGTGACTCCATTACCATCTTGCACCTTTTGRGTTCCTGGATGGCACTCACACCCTCCCCCAAGTCCCAAATTTCCCCCTAAAAGTTAAAGAAAATGTACCTGGCAGTTATAACTTTCCTCCTCACACCCTCCTGGCATGAGGAAATGGCAGATGAGAAGATAGGGAGGGGGGGGGTCTTTCTTTGCCCCTCCTATCTCCTCAGTGTCATTTTCTTGTGCTAGGAGGACAGGAGGAGGAAAGTTATGGCTACCAGGTACATTTCTTACCTTTTAAGAGGAAATTAGATGGCTTTGAGGTGGCTTCATGCTATCCCAATTTTAATCAGAATTACATGTAGCTCCCCCCCCACCAAGAAATCCCAGGTTTTTKKGGGGGGGAGTGGGGACAGGAATCTGCACTGAAGCGGGTTACTTAATCTCACTTCAGAGTGGATTTTGGTACTATGTGGAAGTGCCCTTAGTTCCATGAATCCTTGAACTACCTCCCATTTTTTCATATAAAGAATGGCCATGCTCTTCTCATTTTTGTTGTAACATGTTAGCTGGGCTACTTCTCTGGAATTTCTCTGGAATTTTTGATGTAAAGCCAATCAGTACATACTTGGGAATGAAGTCATGGAAGTTCAGTTGCAATCATTCTCTTTCAAATACATTCCTGGATTGCATAGACAAGTTCTGCCATACATATAGCAACCCTCGGCTGTGTGGTAAACATAAGCACTATTGGGAGGGATGCTTTCAGACAAGTCTTTCATGCCTCTATCATTTTGCAATGTTGACTACAGTTTATCAAAGTAAAATGTAGTGAGTAAAGGCAATATCCCACTCTTACTTTATGGACAATGTTTTCTCATATTAAACTAGAAGAGGCTCTCTGGAGTAATAGTGAAAAGTTGGAGAGTAGAAGGAAGGTTAAGGCAGTTGTCCTTTTTGCCACTCTCAAAGTACATCCCACATAGAATATGCTCTCAAAAAATAGACAAGTATAGAATGGATTGGAATATTTTACCTGAATGAACTCTATTTATTTATTTATTTCACACATTTATACCTTGCACCTCTCACCCCCGGAGGGGGACTCAGGGTGGCTTCACAACAGGCAACCATATGATGCCGACAGAGACAATTATAAACAACGGCCACAATTAAAATCAAACAGTTAAATCATCCTTTATTAAAAACATCCAATTTAAAAATACGCAAGTTCAAACTCTAGGACATAATTCTAAATTAACACAGTAGTAGGACTGTTTTTGGTTAGTTGGTTTTGAGAGGAATTACACAATATATGGAAATTAGATTCCTATGGATTACCATCCTTCTTCAAGATGAAGCCTTCCAAATATTCCCTACAAAGTCATTCAGTCCCATTCAGAATAGTTGGGGATGATGGTATTGTAATTCAAAACATCAGGCAGTTATTGAGATTATATTACAACTTTTCAACAGCTGTCAGGAGGACAGTAGCAGTGCATTAAACCATGAGTATCTTTAAAACTATGATATAAGAAAAATATGTAGTCTATAAGCCATATGATATAAGAAAAATATGTAGTCTATAAGCCAGATATGTGCACACTGCACATATCTTATACACAATACAATAATTAAAATGAAGAACAGTGTTAACAAATATAAACTTATTAGTATTTCAATGGGAAGTGTGGGCCTGCTTTTGGCTGATGAGATAGGATTGTTGTTGTTGTTGTGTGCTTTCAAGTCGTTTCAGACTTGGGTTGACCCTGAGTGAGGGCCGGGTAAATGACCTTGGAGGGCCGTATCCGGCCCCCGGGCCTTAGTTTGAGGACCCCTGGCTTAGATGATGCAAATGGATAAGGAGTTGAACTGATACACATTAATTATTATGGTTTTTATATGGATTTTAATTGTGTAATATTAAATGTTTTTAATTGATATGTAGGTATGTTTATGGCATCTAATTGTTGCCAATCTGTACACCGCCCTGTGTCGCCTTTGGGCTGAAAAGAGCAGGATAAAAATGCTGTGAATAAATAAATAAATAAATAAATAAATTTTGAAAAATTATTGAAAATAACACCCTGACATCTGTTCATGGTTTACCCAAGGTTATGTCAATGTAAGTACTTTTATGAAGCTGTGTGAAGAGGTATCATTGGCAGCTAGGCAGCAATGAATACATCTCCACCCAACTCAAATGGCTGCTGATTGTCTAGAGGGGACACAACAGGAATCTTTCATGGTACATGTAAACTGTGTGATTAATACTGTTTGATACCCATTTAAGTGTCATGGCTCTATGCTATGGAATCATGGGAGTTTTAGTTTGGCAGAAAAGGATGGAGAACTTGAAGAGTCACAACTCGCTTTATTCTGTAGCATTGAGTCATGACATATAAAGTGGTGTCAGGCTATATTAATTCTACAGTGTAGATGGAGCCTACGACATTGTTCAACTAGTAGATCTAACTTTTCCAGATGTCCATATCAGTTGCTAGTGGAGCTTTATGCCCTGCCAGTATTAAACTGAGCCTAGGGCAAACAGTTTTTTAATCTTAGCACATTTAGGCAATGGGACTTTGTCCTGACTGATATTATCACTTAGGCATGTCATTTCCAACAAATACTGGAATTCACAAAAGCCCTGACATTAAAACTGGTACAGTTTGGAACATTATATTTTGTTTTTATCAAACCTTAAATATTATTTTTAATCTTCCCATCATTCTCTTGGTTTTTAAAAAATATTTTTCATTATTATCCCACTATATCTCTGTTGAAATCTTCAACTGAGAGAATGGTAAACAAATGGACTTGGATGCTAAATAAAATTGATAGTGGTTATGATGACAAAGAGAACATTTTATATGGGTTTTTTTAAAAAGCCATTAACTTTGAAACTGCTGCTGCCTTCATTTTTCCTCACATACATCTTTCATTGATCTTCCTAATATATGTGTGTGTGTTCAGAATGTATTGCATAAACTATTGCATAAACTATTGCAATACACTCTAAACATGTATAGTGTTGATATCTTCATATAAATGCTAATATTCTCCATATAGAAGATTCTGTAAATACACTATTCAGCAGACCATTCTGATTTGGTCAGAAATCACCTGGAAAACTTTTTCAAGTTTCAGGAAACACAACCCAAGAAAAGTATTGTGAAATGCTGGAAGAGGTCCATAGGAAGAGACCAAAAATGGAACAGCTTTGTGCAAAAGCTTAGGGAGCCAAGTATGTTTAGCTTGAAGAAAAGAAGGCTAAGAGATGACATGATTGCAATGTTTAAATAGCTGAAAGCACATCTTACTGTAAATGAAGCAAGCTTGTTTTCTGCTGCTCCAGAGCAAAAGACATCAAGCAATAGATTCAAACCACAGGAAAAGAGAATCTGTCTAAGCATTAGGAAGAACTTTGTGATGGCAAGAGTTGTTCAACAGTGGGTCATGTTGCCTCAGAGGTGGTCGTGGCTCATTGTTTGAAAGTTTTTAAAGAGGCCGGATAGTCATCTATTAGGAATGCTTTGTGCATTCCGCATGGCAGAGGGTAGACTTGATGGTCCTTATGGTCTCTTCTAACTTTAGATTCTATTATTCCAACATGGGGAACAGGGCTAGGGATGAGAGATTATGTCCACTCTAACATTCCTGAGCTGTTACTTTTATCCCAGTTCATTGATTATATGCCTAGCCAATGCCATAACATTTTTCTATTTTTATCCTTCCACAATTTTAGAGGGAATGAAAGAATATAGATTAGAATCAAATGAATGAGATAATCTAGTGGGGAAAATTCCTTCTAAAAATTGAAAAAGGAATATCAACAGCTAAAAAAATCACCTACCTTTTTTGTCAGCTCTTTTCACTTGAAACCAGATTGCTTCGTTCATTGAAGAAAACTGTGTCACCATATCATTCCATCATAAATTTCACTGTCCTTATTGTGTTTCAAATTGTGTTACTGGTAATATATGGAAATGTAGCTTTATTCTCAAGAGTTCAGCAGACTCTTGAGAGAAGACTAAACTTTTGCTCCATCTTCATTAAAAGCCAAAACTTATAATTGGTGACAAATGGACTAAGACAAGAAAATGTATGACACTGTCTGAAAGGATTAAAACCTTCTGCTGAGTCAGTTTTGCTTATAGCAAATTCCCTCACATTTTTCCTATTATTGTAGATGGGTATAATGCAACAATAGGGACTTATCTGTGGTCAGGATTAAGGCTTTCCCCTAATTTGTTTAATGAAATGATATAGACCAGTGGTTCTCAACCTGGGGTCCCCAGATGTATTTGGCCTTCAACTCCCAGAAATCCTAACAGCTGGTAAACTGGCTGAGATTTCTGGGAGTTGTAGGCCAAAAACATCTGGGGACCCCAGGTTGAGAACCACTGATATAGACTTATCTAGAACATGGTTTTGGCTTTTCTCCAACTTTCCTTAACCCAGGCCACATTAAGGCAGCCTGTATGGGATCAGGCTTTAAAAATATACTTTAAACATATACTTTAAAGCAATTAAACAGTTCCATATAAAACCATGCAGTGCCCTCTTACAGCCTTTTTCTTAAAAGTTATCTGTTCTAAAAGCCTGCTGGATTCAGCAAATTATACAGAAATTGTCTAGTTTGGAACCTGTCTAGTCGGTTCCAAAGATAGGAATCGGGCAGTATCCTGTTGTTTTCTATTGACTACTCTCTTATTTTCTTATAGTTCATTGCCTTGCCTGAACTGTTAATTATTATATTAAAAAGTACAGAAACATCTTCATATGAAGGCATAGTAGAATATGAGTAAAAGTTATAGGAAGTGTATGCAGAAAATGTAAGACCTTATCCAGTATTAGTCACTCTGGAGCTATCCAACTGCACACCAACTCATCAATGTAGATTAGCAGGAGAAAGTGTCCAGATGCAGAACTGGATTATATGGCAATGTAGACTCATATGTTCAATGTGGATAATGTGTATTATCTACTTTGATCATCTGTATTATATGATAGTGACCTAAATTGAAGCTATTAAGTCCATTTATCCATCTCCCACAAAGCAGCTAGAGAAAAGGAGGTTTTAACATTTGACCAAAGAAGCCTGACTACTCAAATAGGTATTCTGAGCTGTTTTCAACCATCCATATAGAGATCTCTGAGCTACTTTCATTCTCTCTTGAATTTTTGCCACCAAAATTTTACATGTGGACAGCTGGATCAGGCTTGACCCAATAGAATCCATGTCCAGAAATCACAAAGTCCCAAAGATCTAGTGCTATTTTGTCAGCCAGAAGCAGTTTCCTAGTAGAACCTTGCTGGCGATATGATTG
Source organism: Anolis sagrei ordinatus (assembly GCF_025583915.1). NCBI lineage: Eukaryota > Metazoa > Chordata > Lepidosauria > Squamata > Anolidae > Anolis > Anolis sagrei. Next base: position 25,850,477 of record NW_026847660.1, on the reverse strand, counting down.
TATGATTGGGTGATCACATGATTGGGTAACCTGCTGTGACTTCGTTAGAAGTGACGTCACCAGCAAGGAGTTGCCAAGGAGCTGCTTCTGGAGAGCAACACAGCAGTAATGGCCATGGTCCACAGGATGACAGGGGATTGGTTTCATGCACTGACTGCCCAGCTGATCATCCGAACAGCAAAATGACTTTGAGGTACTCCTGCGGTGTCTCCAGAGCAACTAAAGTGGACTACCACAAGGAACTGCATCTGGTGTAGATGCAGCCTTGGATACCTACTGATAAAAAATAGAGAGGTTATAGATGGAACTTGACCTATGACCTATGTATGCAACATAGATCATTTTGTCAGTAGTGAATAGGGAGGCAAAGAGGAGAATGTGTACTTGTGGTGCATACAAATGTTGTGCATATGACATTAAAATTATTTCTGATTAAGAAATCTCCATTCTTGATTCATTGACATTGAAAAATCAGATCTTACAAAGAACATAAAGAAGAGCACTTTGGCCCTATACAGAGGAGGAAATGTGTGTGGTTTTCATGAAAGTGTTGACCATAGATTTGAATAGTTAAGGTAGACACTGACAAAACCACTCTGACTAATCTTTGTCTAAGAAAACTCTATGAGACTCATCACCATGAATTAACAGGTGAAGGTAGGCACACATATACACAGTACAAAGTGTTCCTCCATTTTAATCCCTACCATGTATCACAATATCATCCAATATGTGGTATTGAAGCTTGGTACACTTCCCAGTGGGTGGAATAACCCTTTCTTAAATATTATGTCATTTTACCCATATTTTAAATACTGGATTTATTGTGGTCACTGAAAGGGATAGTAATTATGATTTTGAAAAATAAATAAATATTAATGAATATGTAGAAATGTTCTGTCCTCGCTGATCTAAAGAGAACATTGTCTGAAATGGTGGGAAGAGAATCGGACTGACATCAGCTTACTCCCAAGCAACTGCTTTGCTTATTCCAAAATGAATAAGAAAACTACATGTTATATACTTAAGGAAGAAAATCAGAGAAAGCCTTGTTGGAATGACCTCATGGTTAAAAGTCTCAAGCTATAGATCAAAGGATTCAGCATGGGAGGGAAAACAGAATACATTATAGTAAATAGTAGTTCCAAAGGGGTGGATGTTCCTGAAGTGGGCCTTAGGTGAGCCAGACTTACAGTCAATGAAAATATGGAGACAACAATGAGATGAGGTATACAAGTAGAAAAGGCCTTTTTCTTCCCCTGAACAGAAGGAATTTTCAGAACAACAGTGAAAATTTGCACATAGGTTACAATTATGAAGATAAAACAGCCAGACTAGACCATCAAACCAAACCATACAGCTCCCATTTCAATGTGGTATAAGTCAGAGCAGGCAAGCTTCAGTAATTGCGGGATTTCACAGAAAAACTGATCGACAACATTAGAGCAGAAAGGGGTTATAAAGGTTCCAGCAGTGTGTACTACAGCATTGAGAAAACCAGCAACCCATGCACTAACCACCACTTGCATACAGCTTTTTCTGTTCATTATTGTTTCATATTGTAATGGATTGCAAATAGCAACATACCGATCATATGCCATGACTATAAGGAGGGAAACATCATATCCTGCAAAAAAGGCAAACAAAAACACTTGAGCCACACATCCTGAGTAAGAAATGCGTCGGTCATCTATGAAGGAACTGATGATGTATTTGGGTATAGTCACTGAAACAGAGCCAAGGTCCTGAATGGCCAAGTTCATCAGAAAGAAATACAAAGGTCTATGGAGATGATGATCCAGAGCAACTGCAAGTATTATGAGAAAATTCCCCATCACAGTTGTAAGGTTAAAAAAAACAGAAATAAGATGAAGTGTAGAATCCATATTTCCCAAATTGGTGAGAATTCTAGGATCAAAAATTCAGAGATAAAAGAATGATTATCCATTTTAACTCATTAACTATGTCACCTGCAATGAAAAAAAGGAGAGAAGAGTTACAATATGACTCATTGTATTCCCCCTTGGAGACATTTAAAACATACCTCTCTTGATTTTCTTTTTACAAATGCTATATTAAGGCAAGAAGTGAACTTTCAAAACCACTGTCATATTATATGATAATTTTGCTCTTGTTCCCTAGGTGCTCCATCATATTCACAGTAATATATAACACCATGCCTCCATGTTTGTTTTATAGATGAGTTGACATCATTGATATTAATGACCAATTGTGCTTAATGACGGATGCTTTAGTCTAGCACAAATAAGTTCAATTTGCATTAGGCCAGTGTTTTAGAATTAAGGTTCGGTAAAACATTTCATTCATGTTGTAGAAACCAGTATAGTCATCTTCTAAAAGAAAAAAATGGTCTTAATCCAACTGAGAAATTGAGGCCCCTTCTACACAGCTGAATAAAATCCCACATTTTCTGCTTTGAATTGGAATATATGGCAGCGTAGACTCGGATAGCCCATTTCAAAGCAGATATTGCTTTTATATTCTGGGTTATATGACTGAATTGAAGGGCCCTCTGTCACTATGTGTTTTTGCTTTCTACTAATCATTCTAAGGTTCTGCTATATGCTCCAGCTAGCTTGTAATAAGAATTAGTTCCCCATTGAGAAATGCATGCGCATGCTGTTATGTTGCTAAGTAAGGTTGTTAGCAAAGTAACTGACACACGTTGAAACAGATACATAATAGAACTGATACACAATGGGATCAATGAGCATTTGGGGTCATTGTAAAACAGGACATCAGCTCAGAAGTGTCAATGTTTATCAGCAGACTCTGATGCACATCGGAAAAGACTAACTGGACTCTTATTTCACTTCTTCACAATTTATTAACAAAGTTTCTTAGCACTTCTGTGTACCAAGTGTACATAGCATTATGTGATGTAAACAGTGATAGATTGCTATATAAATTTTTATTATCCTTTATTATCCTTTCAAAGGGAAAAATGGAGTTGTGAAGGGTAAGTTAATAGAATACATGTTGGCAAATACAGGAGAGGTGGAAATTAAGATGCAGCTCATTAACAAAACCTGACACAACAGTTTATAAGTTGACTAAAAACTGTTAATAGGATAGTATGTGTTAGACTTTTGATATTCTGAAGTAGCAAGTGTAACAACACTTTTATTTCATCTGGAAATAATCCAGGTTGGTGAACACAAATTTAAAACATCAGAAGGAATAATTTTGAAGATTGTAATAGCAAAGTTTAGCTCCAGGCAGAGATTGGCAAAAACAAATGAAAAGGATAAACTGAAAATGGCCAAGTACAGAAAGACAGGTTAAAGCTATGTTGTTTCATACAGTTTGGTAATGTATGGCACCAGATCCTATCTGATCTTGGAAGCTACTCAAAGTTGAGCCTGGATGGGAAACTGCCAATAAATATTGATGTTGCAGGCTATATTTTAGAGGACAGGTTTGGCAAAACCTCTCTGCATATTCCTCGCCTAAGAAAAATTTGTAATATTCATGGGGTTGCCTTATATGGCTGGGGAAACTGAAAACACAGACACACTGCCCAAAGGATTTCTGTCTTTTCACCACTTGCTTACATTATAACACAACTCAATTTGTGGTTTAGTTAAGGTCACTGTGAATAGAAAACATCTTTCTTAAACATGATCACATTATACCGATTCATGTTTGTAGCACTATTATGGCAATTAAAGGGCAGAATAATAATTATTTTGATTTTTTATGAATAAGTATAAATGTTCTGTCCTTACTGATTTGTGGAGAACAGTGACTAAAAAGCTAGAAGGGGAATCAGTATTTCCTGTGCTGCTTATTCCCAACCAATCTCTTTGCTTGCCTCAAAAACAACAGGTAAAAAATCCACATGGGATGCTTTTTATTTTTTTAATATAATTTTTTATTTACATACATTAAGAGCTTACAGTGTAAACAGAAGACAAAACAATTAACATTTTACAAACACATAACTCTACCACCAAGGCCTGAACAAATATTTTCTGTGCAATAAATTTCTGAGTCAATAAGTAAACAATAGGCCTGGGTAACAACGGAAAAATTTGTTTCTAAAATCGATTTGTATTTGGGTTTTTTTTTGTTTCGATATTTAAAATAATTACAAAATTTTCCTTTTAAAAAGTTCGATATTTACGAAATTTCGTAAATGTGAAAAAATTACAAAACATTAACGAATCGATTTCCGAAACAATAACGAATCGATTCGTTAATGGCGGACGCGACCGTGAAATACGCTAAAAAACCTCCAAAAACTTCTGAAGCTTCCCTCTCCCTCTGTTGTTGACTGTTGGTGTGATATTATAATTTTTTTTCACTAATTAAACAAAAAACTTGCCCCAAACATGCGGAAATAATAACGAAACGACCTCAGAACAATAACGAAACGAATACAATAACGAAATACGAAGCATTTACAAAACGTGTTTAAAAATTCGTTTTTTAAAAAAATTGCTCCAGAATGGTTCGTTATCGTTTTGTAATTGAAAAAATAACGAATTATTAACGAATTACGAATTAACGAAACGAAACCGCCCAGCCCTAGTAAACAAATATCATATCCAAAATTCCTGACCAACAAGATTGCATTGTTTTCCCTTATCACTCTCTAAAATATATTTAATGAAAACCTACCAATATGAATCAAATTCTGATCTTTTAATTTCCCCCTGAACACCCTCATTTCCATTGATAGTTTGACATCAAGCTATCTTCCATACCTCCCTGTACCATGTTTCCAGAGTAAGTTTGGTTACTGTCTTCCAATTCCTTGTGATGATCTTTTCCCTATAATTATAAGTCCTATAATGTTCCCCATTTCCTTATATATATTTTTCCAGAAACTCTTCAGCATGGGGCATTCCCACCATAAATGAAATTGTGTCCCTTTGTACATACCACATCTCCAGCAATAGTTACTTTGCTTTTTATCCATCTGATGTAATTTAACCAGTGTTGTATACCATCTCCATATAACTTTAAACACATTTTCTTTTAATTTTGTTGACCGATTCTTAACCACTCTCCTCTTTAGAACATTGTGTTCTAAATTGTTCTAAAAATAAAGTGTTTTTGGAAGATGGTCTCATTGCCAAAAGTCTTGAAAGGGCAAGCTTGATCTCCTTGTTTCTCAGGCTGTAGATCAAAGGATTCAGCATGGGTGGGAGTACAGAATACATTACAGTAACCAGGAGTTCCAGTGAAGAAGAAGTGCTGGAACTGGGTCTTAGGTAAGCAAGGCATACAGTCAATGAAAACATGGAGACAACAGTGAGATGGGGTATACAAGTAGTAAGGGCCTTTTTCCTCCCCAGAGCCGAAGGAATTTTTGAAACAGCTATGAAGATTTGTACATAAGTTACAATAATAAAGATAAAACAGCCAAACCAAACTATTATACTAAACAAAACAGCTCCCATTTCAATTTGATAAGAGTCAGTGCAGGCAAGTCTAAGTAACTGTGGTATTTCACAGAAAAATTGACTGACAACATTAGAGCAAAAAGTGGTTGCAAATGTTCCACAAGTGTGTAATACAGCATTAAGAAAAGTAGCAAACCATGCACTAACTGCCATTTGAGCGCAGGCTTTCCTGTTCATTATTGTTTCATATCGCAATGGATTGCAAATAGCAATGTATCGATCATATGCCATGACTGTAAGTAAGGCAACATCAGATGCTGTAAAGAAGACAAAAAAGAGTACCTGAGCCACACATCCTGAGTAAGAAATACGTCTGTCATTCTTGATGGAACTGATAATATATTTGGGGAGAATAACTGAAACAGAGCCTAGGTCCTGAATGGCAAGGTTCAGCAGAAAGAAGTACAAGGGGCTATGAAGATGATGGTCCAAAACTATAGCAGCAATTATGAGAATATTCCCTGCTGCAGTTGTAAGATATAAGATGAGAAAAAGAATGAAGTGTAGAATCTGCAGTTCCCAGGTTGCTGAGAATTCAAGGAGCAGAAATTCAGAAACAGAAGATTGATTATTCATTTTTCACTCATTAATTATGCTTTCTGGTGGAGAAAAAGAAAAGAAAAATTTAAAATATAACTCACTGAATTCCACTTTTAGAGGTTTGAAATACAAGTCAGAAATGCTCCATCAAATGCTATATTTAAGGCAGGAATTGAACTTTCATAACAAATATTACATGATGATGTGATAACTTTGCTCTTCATTCTTGTGGGTTTTTTCAGGCTATATGGCCATGTTCTAGAGGCATTTCTCCTGACGTTTCGCCTGCATCTATGGCAAGCATCCTCAGAGGACCTCACCTCTGAGGATGCTTGCCATAGATGCAGGCGAAACGTCAGGAGAAATGCCTCTAGAACATGGCCATATAGCCCGAAAAAACTCACAAGAACTGAGTGATTCCGGCCATGAAAGCCTTCGACAATACATTGAACTTTGCTCTTGTTCTGGAAAGACTGCATCATATCCAGCATACCTTCATTTCTGGTTTACAAATGGGTTGTTTTTCACTGAAATTCCCAACCAACTACACTTTATGGCTAAATGGTTTACCCACTCAGCCCTAATTTGTTCAAGTTGCATTACAGTGATATTTTATAATTAAGGCGCAATAAAACATTACCTTCACTTTCTCTTTTTTATGCACATGAATACACACTATCTTTTTATCATACTACTTTTTCTATATATTTTCTTAGTACTGAATGGTGATCTAAGGCTGAATAATAATTTATTAACATATACACACAGCTATCCCCAACAAAAGACATATAATCTCAATCCACCAAAAAGCTCACATTCTTTTAGAACTGAGAGATAAACCTTATCTGTGCCAATTTATTGACAGAAAGCTTGATTTCAGGTTCTTTGCCTCATATTTTGAGGCACTCAAAAAAACCTCACATCAATACTAAAATATCTGTAAAATGTAAGTGATTCTAAGGAACCAAAATTACTATATTGAAGATTTAAAGTATTGTTTTGCCAAGCCTTTCTCAGGGAGAGTAAAACATTCAAGAAGTCATCTAGACTTATTTAACCTGGTGGATTTTAAAAAGCTACCCAGTAGGCTTCCCTGGCCCTTTAACACTCTAGCTGGAGGTCAGCTGTGACCAGCAGTGCTGTAGAATTTGAAGAGGCACGAATGGAGGGCGAAAGAGAGAAACGTGCCAAGAGGAAAGCGCATCAAGCCAACCCCGACAGGGGCCACCTTCCACCTGGAAACCGATCCCCTCACTGTGAGAGAACATGCAGGTCAAGAACAGGGCTCCACAGTGACTTACGTACCCACCACCAGGACACTGCACTTGGAGGACAATCTTACTCGGACAATGGGGGATCGCGTAAGAGAAGAGAAAAAGTGCAAGTCTTACCAATGAAAGTGTAGATCTGACTATCATTTTAGAGTGCCTGATTTGCTTATGTTAGTGTTTAACCTTCACTTTAGCAAACAGTCCCTTTATCTTACAATTCATAAAAGCAATCGGAGGAAGAGCTGTGAAGAAAGCTTCATCATCTGATTTACTTTTGCTATAGGTCAATTTATGTTAGTCTGTCATGCTACATGTAAACATGTCACTCAAAACAGCCATAAATACAATTTTAAAAGACATAGGTATTAACGAGTTTTAAATTGAAAGTAATTACAATAAAGATGAAAGGCATTATCAACATTCAAGGAAATAAAAAGGGCAATTATTACCAGTCTTCTAAGTAAATTTGTGTTGCATAAAACTCACTATTTTTTCTCATGCAAAGACCTTTCAGATCACAATGTGTGTTATTCTTCATTGTCATAGATGGCTGTAATATTTTATGTAAGATGTTCTCTTTCTGATTGTGCCAGACTAAATTTATTACCACAGAGAATGGCTGTGGCATGTTCTTGAGACACAATCCTCAGAGACCAAAAAGAATACAACAAGATGTCTCTAAGGAGGAAAGTAATTTTCTCCAGTCTGCAATCTTTTTGTATAATTTGTAATTGATGGAATGGCAAAGCAAAGCAATGCAAAGAGAATTAATAGCTATATAAACCCCTTTTCCCAGTTCCAACAGACCTCACCTCTGAGGATGCTTGCCATAGATGCAGGTGAAACGTCAGGAGAAATGCCTCTAGAACATGGCCATATAGCCCGAAAAAAACCACAAGAACTTAGAATTAATAGAGTTTCAAAGGCTTTGGGAAGTGATGAAAATGTATGTTTTTTCATTTTTTCACAAAAGATTCATCTAATAATACACAGTTGAAGCCATTTTAACATCTTAAATTGGAGGCAGAAGATAAAGTGCTGTTATTTGACATCCAGACATTCAGAAAGCAGTTGCACATTGAGCACTTTCTCAAGAATTTTCTACTACTGTGAGTCACAAAAGTGTGCTTTGAAAGTAAAAGACTACAAGAAGATGGCATAGTAGGAGCATAAACCTGGATGAATGTTCATTGTTCACTTTGTGAATTTGTCTCCCTTAAGATAACAATTTCATGAACATTATTATTTTACCCAGGTTCCCATAAAATTATGTGCCCACATAGGACCTCTTCACACAACCCAAGGGGGGCATACTGTTGTGTCATCAGTCGCTGGTGAAAGGGAAGGTGCACAGGATGTCTTGTGGTGCCCTGTGTGTCCTCCTTCCTTCCCCCATCATATGGTGGGGATGGAACAGAAGGGGAGGAAAGTGTGGGTAGCTCCATTGGAGCTACACAAAAAAACACTCCCTGTGGTGAAGGAGGAAGTGCCTTCCCATTCCAAAATAGGAACCCCAGCAATTTGTCCCAGAAGCACTTTATTAGAGACTTAAGATTGTCTGCACATTGCACTTACCCTAAATCCTTATATTCCACCTGTCATACCCAGCACTTTTTAATCTGTACCCATTGCATTTGGCCCGGCCCTAGTTTTTATTGTGTTATGGTGTATTGATTTATTGTTTACTGTTTCTGCTTTAATGTTTCTGATTTGCTTTATGATTTATGTGTATTTGTTATATTGTTGGCCTTGGCCTTTGTAAGCCGCATCGAGTCCTTCGGGAGATGTTAGCGGGGTACAAATAAAGATAATAATAATAATAATAATAATAATAATAATAATAATAATAAATAACAACAATAATAATACTTCCCCTGCAAAGTATCATCTGATGGCGCAATGGTGGTCACTGTCCAGGCCCCAGCCAAAAGCGACAAAATGGAACTATTTAGCCCCATGTGAAAAGGTCCATAGAGATGCATGGAGCCTACATACTTTAAAAATCTGCTTTTCTTATACACAATTTAGTATTTATAACTATTCTCACTATGTTTTTCCCTATCAAGAACCTGACTGCAGTTTGTTTGAAAATCAAACACCTAGATACAATCAAGGGTACCACTTTTCTAGAATGCCATGCAACCAGATGTGTTTCTTTAGTTATTATCATGATAATTTTCAAATTACGTATCAAATGTTTGAATAGGTTGACAAAGATGAGATTTGGATGAGGAGCAAGGAGAAAAATGAAAAAAAAGAACAGGGTGAAGAAGTGATTATTTTGTCTACTGAGGGGTTAATAAGGCTCTTTTAGTATGTCAAGGTTTTTAGGTCTGGATGGTTAGTGCACCTCTCTGCAGCTACCATTCTTGCCTATGTGGATATTGTTGGAGACTCACAGTGCCCCGCATGGCATTGAGATTCTTCATAAACACATTTCCTCCTTTCTCATGCTTTCTCTCCCTATCTCCCCCTCTCTCTCAATTTAGTTTTGTACTCAGCCTCTGTTTCAGCGATGCAGATGCATAAATAGGGTTCTCTGAAGCTGATAAGATTTGAGTGATAAGTTTTAGGGTTGGCATACAGAGTCCAGGCTGCCAGAAAATATGTATTAGATGGTTTAAACTGTTTGTTGTCTCTTGACATTTTGCTGCAAAAAAATGCACACACTATGCAAAATGCAATCAGATAGTCAAATAATGAGTGCAAATATTACTTTGTGTTATCAGACTTGTGGTACATTATAAAAAAAGAAAATGCATTGCCTGACTTACCGGGCAAGGCCTGTTGTGGCAGGGGCACCATCCAACCGGCCATGATGGAGGCAGGGGACTTCTTCCTCCCAGAAGCCCCCTGCATGGTGGAAAATTTTCCCACCACTTAGCCTGCTGGCCAACCAGTGGCTGGCCCTGCCCCACCTGTTGATTGGCCAGGGCTTGCCTCCACCTTCTCCCAGCAGCCCTTAAAGGGCTGCCCTGGGCACCCGGTAGGCAGTGGCCAAGGGGGCACAGAGCAGCACCAATCGAGGGATGGCTACTAAGGAGAAGGCTCGGCAGGGAGGCACCATGGCGACGGGCCGAGTGATGGATAAATGGAAAGCCTAGAAACTCAGAACTTTGGCCTTTAAGTTGTTGGGATTAGCATTAGGGTTAGGGAACCCGCAGCGATGATGGACTCTGGGAGCTTGCAGATTTTCACACCGATCGTGTGGTTTGTTGGTTGCAGGCAACCAGGGTTGGCAGCAAGGGGACCTTTTGGTAGTGTGTGGCATGGGCTCTGGATCTGGTATCCTTCACCCCCCCCCCCAGTGGAAGGAGGGAATGTATTTTGGTTCCCAAGGGTGCTGAGTATTACAGCCCGGGTATTGGGCCGGTGGCACCTGGACGTATTTAGCGGTATCAGTCAACAGCAGGCTGACCTATCTTAATCCAGAACCCATGCCTGGCAGCTAACCCTGGGTTCCTGTAATCAATAAACAAGTTGTGGCCATTTTCTTCCCAACTCGGTGTTGTGTCATCTTTGGCCTGTTGGCGGGAGGAGTGTCACCCATTCATACGCCAATGCTTCAGTAAGGTGCTTGCAGAGAATCTGGCTTGTTACACACGTGCTATTTTACAAAAAGATGACACAGACTGTTTTCTTCATGCAAAGCAGATTTCCTACATTTAATTGCCAGTGGAGAGATAGAAAGGATTCAGTGATCCTGCAGCACATGAAATTTTCTACATATGTCCAAACACATTCAAAATGTTAGAATTTAGAAATCTCTATTACTTGCCTTGCTGATCACTCTTTGTAACTAGTTGTGAATAGCTATAGATCCATGTTCTCTAGCTGAAATAAAAAACATTTCCTAGAGCTCTTTTGGTAACATATGTCTTTATAAGTGGACTTGTGTCTGCAAGAATTGTAGCTTTGTGATCTACATATCTAATAGGGGACTCCTGTTATGTTACTATATAGGTGAGCTAACAAAGAAATCAATACATTCCAGGATGCATGTACAATAGAAATGACACACAATGGGACCTATGAGCATTACACTCAATAAGCATTGTGATAATTGTGAATCAGGACATTAATTTGGAAGTGCCAATGTTTATCAGTACAGCCTAATGGATGTTGGGAAGGTTTTGCTGGTCTCATGTTATTCATATTCACAATTGTTAGCTCTACTGATATATGACTAAGTATACATAAAGTTACATAACATACATAGTGACAGAGGACTCCAGCCACCATTTGATTGTTGTTGAAATTTTAAAATAAAAAAAAATGAGGATATTGAAGGGTAGAAGAACAGTATACATTTTGGGAAAAGCAGGGAGTTGAAAAATTGATATTCAAGTCATTCACAAAATTTAATTCAACAAGTTTGTAGAGTTACAATTGCTATCAGGACAATTTCAATATTCTGAAGTAGAAAGCATAATGGTATTTGTATTTCATCTGGAAATAATCCACATTGGTACTAAACAATTTTAAAACAGAGAAAATTATTTTGCTGACATAACAAAACATATGCCCAGGACAAGTAGACAAAATTTATTAAATATTTCTAGTTGGTATCGTTGGATTACAGAAAGAGTGATCGCAGTCTTTAGCCAATTTATTTACTTCCAAGCAGCTTGTTTGCTTGCTCCAAATAAACAGGCAAAAAACACCATATGAGATATACTTAAAGAAGTCAAAACATTAAAGCTTTGTTGAAAGATGATCTCATTGTCAAAAGTCTTGAAAGGGCAAGCTTAATCTCCTTGTTTCTCAGGCTATAGATCAAAGGATTCAACATGGGTGGTAGAATAGAATACATTATAGTAACCAGAAGTTCCAGTGGAGGAGACATGCTAGAAGTAGGCCTTAGGTAAGCAAGGCATACAGTCAATGAAAACATGGAGACAACAATGAGATGGGGTATGCAAGTAGAAAAAGCCTTTTTCCTCCCTTGAAGAGAAGGAATTTTGAGAACAGCACTGAAGATTTGCACATAGGTTATAATCATAAAGATAAAGCAGCCAGTCCAGACTACCAAACTAAGCAAAATAGCTCCCATTTCAATGTGGTATGAATCAGAGCAAGCAAGCTTAAGTAACTGTGGGATTTCACAGAAGAACTGATTGACAACATTAGAACAGAAAGGGGTTACAAAAGTTCCACCAGCGTGCAATATAGCATTGAGAATAGCAGCAAACCAAACAGCAGTTACAATTTGTATGCAAGCTGTCCTGCTCATTAGCATTTCATATTGCAGTGGCTTGCAAATAGCAACATACCGATCATATGCCATGACTGTGAGAAGAGCAAGATCAGATCCTGCAAAGAAGATAAATAAAAGAACTTGAACCACACACCCAGTGTAAGAGATATGTCTGTGATTCATAAGGGAATTGATGATGTATTTGGGGATGGTCACTGACACAGAGCCTAAGTCCTGAATGGCCAGATTCATCAGAAAAAAATATAAAGGGACGTGAAGATGCCGGTCCAAAACTACTGCCATGATGATGACAAGATTCCCTGCTACAGTGATAAGGTACAAGACCAGGAAAAGGATGAAGTGTAGAATCTGCAGTTCCCGGATTGCTGAGAACTCAAGGAGCACAAATTCAGAGACAGAAGATTGATTGTCCATTTTTACCACTCAGTCATGTTTTTACTAGTAAAAGAGAAAATAAACGCATCAGTTAAAATGTGACCTTTTCAATTCAGCTCAGTAAGGTTAGAAACAGTGATGTGGCAAAGAGTATCAAATCTTGGATCAAAGCAGAATTACAACTTGTAAAATTAGTATAGCCACTTGCAGTCCCCAAGTTATGAAAATATAGTTTCTGTAGGGTTGTTCTTAAGTTAAATTTGTATTTGAGTCAGAAGAAGTACATTTTAAAGTATAATTCCAGCCAAAGATAGAGATAAAGAAATCTTTGTACCTGTTTTTACATGTTGTACACCGCCGTGAGTCGCCCTAGGGCTGAGAACGGCGGTCTACAAGTGCAGTAAATAAATAAATAAATAAATAAATAAATAAATAAATAAAACAACACCCCTGTTGTGTTTCTTTTGCTGTCTGTACCCCTGTTCAGAAGAGTTCACCTCAGGGCCCTTCTGCACAGCCATATAACCCATATATATCGAGGCAAATAATCCACAATGTTTGCTTTGAAGTGGATTATCTGAGTCAACACTGTCATATAATCCAGTCCAATGTAGATTTTAAACAGCTGTGTGGAAGGGGTCTCACTTTCAGTCCCTTTGAAAATTCGGCTTGTTGAAACAAGGATTGGCGAGAAACCTTCAGTTAAGACCTTTTCCCATAAAATTCTTTCAGAAATGAATTTCCCTTCCAAGGGGTAGATTTTTCTCACTTCCTGTGTCTCATCCTTGTTCTTAACTTTGAGTCATTTGTAAGTCAGATGTTTGTAATTCAGGGACTGCCTGTACTACCAATACTTATCATCCATCTGCTAATACTATCAATGTGAAGTAGCAAACACACCATACATCTTACTTATATTTAGATCCTTTGTGACATAAAGTTTCACTATAGCAACCTAAATTCAAAGAGCTTTCAAACAAATTTTTAATATGGTCGGTCAGTGAAAATACTGCGCTTTGGCACCACGAGATGCAGAGCCAACCTTCAGAAATGGGGCTACAAAGTGGAATCCTCGGCATGCGAGTGTGGAGAAAAGCAAACCACTGACCACCTGCTGCAATGCAACCTGAGCCCTGCTACATGCACCATGGAGGACCTTCTTGCAGCAACACCGGAAGCACTCCACGTGGCCAGATACTGGTCAAAGGACATTTAACCAACTACCAAACTCACAAGATGTGTATTTTTCTGTCTGTTTGCTTTGTTCTGTTAGAAATGTAATATATAATGGACTGGTTGCTCTGACACGACAAATAAATAGTGAAAATACTACATTTGAGCAGCTGAAGCCAGGATTCCTTGTCCTAATAGCTTATGTTGGATAGGGCAAAAGAGTCCCTTATATAAAGCAAGTTGGAGTAATTGAAAACTGAAGACATTGTTTAAACAAGGCTTCTTAAATTTTATACACTTGTGACACCTTTCTGTCTGAGAAATTTTAACATGATTTCGGGTATGTAGATATATATAATAGGTATAAAAGTCAAACATTTACTGATAATAAATGAGCGTTTGCAGGGCTTGCTAACAGGCTGATTTTCCTTTTTATGAGGTATAGCTGAAGCATTTTTTTATTTTTTTTGCAGAATCCACTGCAAACTGTAAATGTCTCAAACAGCCATTGGGTGCCATTCAGAAACCTGTTCAGATATCAACCATCACATCAATGCCTTAAATCAAAAATAGCTTTCTAGGATCTACAGAGATACTCACAAGAACACCTTAGCAAGCGAGAGTCCAAATGTGGCAGGTAAAACCTTGAAGGCGCAGGTTCGCAGCTTGGGTGTGATCCTGGATTCATCGTTGAGCCTGGATCCCCAGGTTTCAGCGGTGACCAGGGGAGCATTTGCACAGCTCAGGCTCGTGCGCCAGCTGCGCCCGTACCTCGGGAAGTCTGACTTGGCCACGGTAGTACACGCTCTGGTCACATCCCGCCTTGACTACTGCAACGCTCTCTACGTGGGGCTGCCCTTGAAGACGGCCCGGAAGCTCCAGCTAGTCCAGCGCGCGGCAGCCATGTTACTAACAGGAGCGGGACGCAGGGAGCATACAACGCCCTTGTTGTTCCAGCTCCACTGGCTGCCGATCTGCTACCGGGCCCAATTCAAGGTGCTGGTGTTGGCCTACAAAGCCCTAAACGGTTCCGGCCCAAAATACCTGTCTGACCGCATCTCGGCCTATGAGCCCACGAGGACCTTGAGATCGTCTGGGGAGGCCCTTCTCTCGATCCCGCCTGCCTCACAGGCACGCCTGGCGGGGACGAGGGATAGGGCCTTCTCGGTGGTGGCCCCCCGGCTGTGGAACACCCTCCCTGTAGACATCAGACAGGCGCCCTCCCTTATGACATTCCGCAAGAGACTAAAGACGTGGTTGTTTGAGAAGGCGTTTGACTAAGTGCTACAACAATTGGCAATGATGATTGGAACGGAATATGGATAACGAGATTGGATTGTGATTCTATGATGAGACGTCGCGAATGATTTAGTGTAATTGTATTATTGATAGTGATGTTGTTATTGTTGTTTGTGATATTGCCTTTATTGTAAATTGTTTTTATATGTTGTACACCGCCGTGAGTCGCCCTAGGGCTGAGAACGGTGGTCTACAAGTGCAGTAAATAAATAAATAAATAAAACCCAGAACCTCAACCCATGACTGATACCAAATGAGAGACTCCCCTGGGCACACAGAAGACTGGCGATTGGAAGGCGCTGAACAGACTGCGCTCTGGCACCACGAGATGCAGAGCCAACTTAAGAAATGGGGCCACAAGTGGAGTCCACAACATGTGAGTATGGAGAAGAGCAAACCACAGACCACCTATTACAATGCAATCTTGAACTCTGCCACATGCACAATGGAGGACCTTCTTATAAGAACATCAGAGGCACTCCAAGTGACCAGCTATTGGTCAAATGACATTTAGTATTATGCCAAGTTTTTACAACTGTACCCTTGGTTCGCTTCTGAAACAATAAATAAATATAAACCTTTTACTGTTGCCAAATTTTTCCTGACCCCCATTTTCTATTATTGGGCCCCATTTGGGGCCAGGACTCATAGTTCAAAAAGCACTGACTTATCCTATGCCAATTAAAATGTCCCAAAAAGTTGATATCTAGGTTTCTCTAAAAAACTTTTGACTAATATCAGTAAATCTGGATATTGAAATTACCAACTAGA